>OZ010712.1:27171996-27642174 GCA_963932345.1 Ophion ventricosus
CCGAGAAATCGGACAATTACCTGCCTACTCTCTTGCTTGGGAGACGAGAACACACAATTTCGCTTTTCTACGTAGTTTACTATACACGTATACGTGGGTATTTATCGTAGTATGTAATTCACCCTCCAATCATCAAGTGACTTGTTCTTGCATGACGTACGTACAAGAGACTTATAGCCGACGAAAAATATATGGCTTTGCGTGTATGCATTTATCTAGATACGTATACACGTGGCTATGTATATTTGATCCCTCGATGACTATCGAAACGATTTGCTACACAATATCATCGAAAATTATATATATCGTCGATTATCCCACGATGGTTCCACACTTTGTCCCTATGGTTCGAAAATCACAGAGGTGTTGCGGTTGCCTCCCACGCAATGATTACGGAAAAGCAAAGGGACAATGATTGTTATTACAGCGAGAAACAATTTGGTGCACTTGGGGAATTGTTTTTCGAATAAAGCTTCATACGGTCCATTGCATTTTTGTTTAACAGTTTTAACGCAAGTATTTTGTTTTTCTATGAGGTTGAAGTTTTCAGCTTTGAAATGCGATGAAAATTCATATTTCTAAATTCCTTTTGCCAGATTTCGCGTACAAAGATACCTCAACCGTTTTTCGGGACACTTATTTAGCGATCTACGATATAAAATGACAAAAAAAGATCTTCAGTAACAATACAAATAAGGAAAATAAAATATAAATAATAATAAAATACGATGCAAACTTTAACACTGTTGTTTTCTAAGTATTCGTACTTTATCACAGTTCGATAAACTCAAAACTAAAGTAATCGGAAATAATGATTGCGATACTTTTTTACTTATTATCATGATTTTGAAATTGGGGCAAAACAAATTTATTCATCTGTCCAAGTTGTGTTCAATGATTTGCCCAATTTTTCGAATAATTAATATCGTAAATTCAAACTAAATGAGTCGCTTCTGTTCTCATAGTCGTAAATGTGAAAATACTTTTTAAAGCAAATTAGTACACTGCTAAATATGTATGTGGCAAATGCGTAAGATGGGCGCGGCGAGTATATACGTGTCTTGTATGTATACCGAAGTGCTTGCTGGATTGTTCCGTATTAGGCACCGCGCGAGCCATTTACGGAAGCTGAGCGCCAACTTAATACTCCCATTTC
Source organism: Ophion ventricosus (assembly GCA_963932345.1). Lineage (NCBI taxonomy): Eukaryota > Metazoa > Arthropoda > Insecta > Hymenoptera > Ichneumonidae > Ophion > Ophion ventricosus. Next base: position 27,173,153 of record OZ010712.1, read on the forward strand.
GTGCTACTTTATGTATTTATGTATATACATACATATATGTGACATACTCGTTTTTTTTTTTCGCAGACCCATTCGCGGATGATTTACCCTTCTTCGTATTTTGCTCCATGAGGCCCTATTTAACTTTGAAATTGTTTGTTCTTTTTTTTCGTCATCCCTGAATGATCCTTAATCAACCTCTTCCCACTGCTCAATCTTACATGAATCACTCGTTGAGGATTCGATGAATCGTCAAGCATTTACCTGATAACGGGTATCTGCTTTTTATTTATTTATGACGTTTATTATTTTTATCGCATTCAATTGATCGTCAAGTATTTACTTGATTATGAGTATTTAAGTAATTATTGCTTGCACACAAATTAAATTTACCAAGGGCGTTGTGCAGACGAAAAAAAATGTTTTTCCTTTTGGTCCATAATGTTATTGGGTTAGCCCAAATCATTAACTGATGTAATGGATAAACTTAAATTAATAAATTTATATTAATAAAATTAAATTCATAAATTCAAATTAATAAATTTAAATTCATAAATTCAAATTAATAAATTTATATTAATAAATTTAAATTAATACATTTAAATTAATAAAATTAAATTAATAAATATAAATGATAAATTCTTGATCATTTTTATATCGAGAAGCAATGAGGAAGCCCCCGCGCGGTTGATCCAAATCCAACAAATTGTTTCTTTCGTTTTGATGAATGATCCGACATATGTGTTTTTCGTACCAGATTCACACGCATCTGTTGAACGGTCGCCCCGGAGCTGTAAATCATTCGAGCTCCCTTCAGGAATTCACTCAAGCGCGATATGTGAAGCTACGTTTCCAGGGGCTTCGTCGCGGTGGCGGTGTGATCGCCGACAAGAGACGGGCTTTCTACTCCGTGAAGGAGATCAGCATCGGTGGACGTTGCCTCTGCTCCGGTCACGCGTCAAGATGTCGTTACAGCCCACGACACGGGGTGAGTAATCCACGAGACTGAGCGCATAAATATTTAATTGACGAAACGACGTGATGGATTGGGAAGAAATTGTTTTACGAATGAATTTGAAACAGGACATTCTTCGCATTGAATCATTGAGAGATTGCGAGTCGGAGAAAAATTTCAGATTATTATTCTGTGCAGAAATTTTCGTAGGAATCCAATTCGATTCTCATACTTCTCCTCACTTTTTCATAGGAATCCAATGGGTCATCGCACCAAATCCCTAAACTAAAACGTCACGCTCGTACATTGGATTCTAAAGATTTTCCGTTTTTGAATCCTGAAAGACTTCCACATTATCGGACAGAACCCGATACATTTCTAGATGGATCTCAAACAAACTTAATTATTTCGAAAAGGTGTACGAATTAATGTAATTTTTTTTTTTAAGTACGATATTTTACAAACATTAATAATTATCGACATTTGGCATGTAAAAGTTCCCGAGTAGTATCGAAAATATAAAGAATCTTGTCAACTTAAAAGCAATATTCGCCATTAATTTGTGAAACGAATAATTTTGCCGTAAACGAGCGAGAACTCCAGTACAGATGGGAATGACGAAGCTATAACTGTTCCCCAAGTCGCTACAGAACTCCAAAAACGGGGATGCCATTTCTTAACTTTTACTTCACTTCAAGTAGAGCAGATTTTTCGATCATCATAACTTTGGACCTCTTGGCGAAAAGACCTCCGATCCAGATCGCGAAGAGATAAAAATGGCTACCAATGATAAAAATCTTCTCGCTCGATTTGTGGATTGTTCCCGCGTCAGTCGATTGCTCGTATCGCGAATATGGTCGCGGTCCTTAAAAGAGGAGTCTTTTGTTCGCACGATCGACGTTAATTACCATTGTCCTCAACATACTTTCTCCTTGACGGAAAGTACAAAAAAGTGAGGGCCCGCACAGCTACGCTGAAAATGTATACAGATACATCGAATAAGTACCGTGCAATCGTTCGAGCACGCGAAAAAAAATGGTCCCACTATGGTCATTGCCAAGTTGGGCCTGTGTGTGCACGTGTATGTATTTACCACGCGACGCGTAAGATCGATCCTTTAGCTTTTATGTGTATACTTGCATTCGCAGCGAGGCGATGTTCCCCGCTTATTTCTCACGTAAATTGTGACCAAGTGCGTGTGTATATATATATATATATATAGTTGTGAAATTATTCGCTTCGGGTTCGTGTGGTCATCGGTCACGATCTGAACGTGCGTTTGGATTGCCGTTCTCTCGTTCCCGATTGGCCCACTAAAACGGCCATATAAGCTTAAAGAAAACGAGCACACATATCTCATTTATTGCCCTCGTGATGGGAAAATAAATTCTTCCTGCGATCTATAAATAAATAATTCTAATGGATCTTTCGTAAAGGCTATTCCATTCGTAAAATATCCTATTGTAATGAATAAAGCGGTGCTCCAAACAGACGGTAGCGAATACGTGTAGGATGTGCAGCTTATGAGGGAACATTAGAAATAAATGACGTTGAAGTTTGCTTCGTTGGAATGCAACGATTTTTTTCTCCATCTGTCATTTCTTTACTTTGATCATTATCCAAAGCCCTGTTTTTTTGTGAATTGTGGTTATGAATCTCTAATAAAAATACGTGAAAATGTTTGAGTGATTTTCCACAGTATAAATCGGGCGAAATAAAATTTAAGCGATTAAAAAGAATTAATTCTCGTTGCATTCCAACGTTGCCAACGTCAATGTTATGAAAATAAATACAATTCCATTTCTTTTGACCTTCACCAAACGCTGTATTCTTCTTTTGTATATGAAAAGAGATTGTAGATGAATCACGCATAAGCGTTCCAGATCCAATTCGATGCGTCTGGTTGGGAATATCACTTGACTTTTTGTGATCGCGATCTCGCGATGGGTGAGACTCTTCGGTCAATCTCGCTGGCCCCGCAAATCTGAGCAGAGAGTTTTCAATATATAACAAGACTACGTCGAGGCACGGCCAATGATGGTTGATTCAAAAAAACGATCCTATGTGTATGTGTATGTGTGTGTGTGTGTGTGTACATATATATTAGAATAAACTTATGGTTGCGCCCGAAGTCACCGTAATTGAATTAGTTTTTCGTCATCACTGCAATTCCTTGGCCTTATAAACTTTGTCACTCTTGTTCGTCCACCCAAGGGCCCCTTGCGATTCTTTCTCGCTCTGTTGCACCACAGTGCTTGAGATGCATCGTATAGCGATCAAATTTTTCGAGAGTCACCAACACACGTCAAGTATACCGGACGACTCGAACCACGTCTCAATTCGTTCAGCTGTCAATTTTCGTAGATTTCTCACGTAATAACAATAAATATAAACGAGTATCAACATCATATGATTATTCATAAAAATATTTCATCGAAATTGTCGAAACAGCGTAAATCAAATTATTCGACCACAAATGATTCGGGATCGAAAAAGTCTTTGTCGAGCCATCGAACCCGCAATGGACGCAGGTACAAATATAAAATAGCTGAAAAATAATTTCGAGAATCGCCCCCGCAATTTCAACCGAGAAAAGATCAGCTCGACAAATTTCGGTAATTTGGTCGTGCGTGTGGTCGATTCGCTCGAGTAGCCCGAAAATACACGTGAAACGTTTTTTTTTTTCTTTTTTTCACTGACCGAACGATCAAGCGATGAATCATCCCGGCCGAGATCCTACCGTTCACCTTTCGTCGTTATTTACCGTCTCGATAATCGCTCCCAGGCAAAGCCACACGCTTATCCCGTGTCTAGCCCCTCTCCTCTCATGGTCTCGAAAAAAAAGTACATACACGTACGATAAAATGTACACGCGAGTAATCAAGTTCACGATTCCGGCAATTAGTCCTTAACGCAGCGATTTGTCAACGTAACGAGAGAGAGCACGCGGTAACGAGTCGAATTTATGCGCTCTCGAATGTTGAGCGACACCGTGCGCAACCCGTCGACTTCCTCGTGGCCACTTAGAAACATGAGACGTTCCCGAATTTATTTTTATTGGTCCTTGCATAATTGCTTCGACAACTGTATTTTTATTACTTTTTCGTAGTATTTTTTGAACGTTATAACTTCTGTTTGGTGGAAAGAAAACTCAAAATGGAACGAGTGTTGAGAGGATATGTTGATGAATCTATGTATATATATATATATATACACATTTGCAAGGATAGCAAATATACATAAGTATAAAATGTATGAAGAGATGCGTATGGCGGTAGATAATTTTATTGCCGCTCATAAAGTTCGTCTGAGAGTAAAAAACGGAGGCAAAAGAAGAAAGAAAGAAAAAGAGAGGGAGAGAGAGAGAGAGAGAGAGAGAGAGAGAGAGAAAGGGGAAAAGAGAGATTGAGAGTGAAGGGCCGTTTCGTTATTGCCCGTCGGACAGTATGCCAGAGGTAACATGGGTTCTGTTGTACATACGATGATGCCCTTACATTGCTTTTACATTGCTTTCACATTCGTAGAGTCTTATAGTGTGTGTGAAATAATTTACCTCTCTTTCCTTTTCTCTCCCTTTCCCTCTCTCTCTCTCTCTCTCTCTCTCTCTCTCTCTCTCTCTCGCTCTCTTTCTTCGCTCGAACTCCATCGAACTTGCACCATCTCTCGAGTGTATATTATGAATCCGAGTTCAAGAGACAGGGTCGTAAACGAGGCGCAGCCTCGTGTTATTAGAGGGTCACGAAATTAACCGAGTCAATGGGGATCACGTGGGATGCTGGTCATCGATTTAGTTGTGGGCGCACAAACTTCAGACCTCAATCAAGAGGAATTAATAGTGCGCGCAACATCGACGAAGGTCCGAATTGTATTGGATAATTCGCTTTACATCCATTTTCATCGTTGATGTTGTCTCTAATTGACGGTCAAAGAGATTTCGCGGCATTCATTACGCACTTTTGAGAGAAAGTGAGAGAGAGAGAGAGAGAGAGAGAGAGAGAGAGAGAGAGAGAGAGAGAGAAAGAGAGAGAGAGGGGGGCATGGTTTTCTAAAATCATTCAAGGTCGAGATTTGCACGACTTGGCAAAAATAATGAGCTCAGAGTAATCTTCGTTTTTTTTTAGCACCAGGAGTGCGAGTGCGAACGTCACACCTGCGGTGAAAGATGCGACAAGTGCTGTCCAATGTTCAATCAGGTGCCATGGAAGCCTGGAACATCCGGCAAAGGTTTTCACTGCGAGAAATGCAACTGCAACGGTCACGCCGGTTCCTGTCGTTACGATGAGGATGTTGCCGAGAGACGTGCGTCCCTCGACATACGTGGAAAATATCGGGGCGGTGGTGTCTGCGTGAATTGCACGGTCAGTAAGGAGAGCGCAGAAATAATCTGAAAAAAAACGATGATTATCGCATATAATATGTATAATTTTTGAAACAGTGTCAAAAGAATGATAGATAGATATAAGATGGAAAATCGTTCGTATACATCGTATTTTCACGAATTTACGTTTTTTTAAGTAAAACGTTACAAGATTAGCGGAAGAACTTTCCAGAGTTAAAAATCAGAATGAACGTATGAAGAAAGCTAAATTTGATTTGACAATCAACGAATATCCGTGCATTCAATTCGTTTCGAAAGTTGAACTGATGCTAGAGGGAATAAACTTTTGAAATTCGGTTGTAATTGTCCGGCTATTGGCAACGATATGGCAAATCTATTACAGGACCATACAACCGGAATCAATTGTGAGAAATGCGAGATCGGCTATTACAGGCCAAACGGCGTTCCGCCCGATGCACCAGAGCCATGTTTACCATGCGATCATTGCAATCTTCAAGGCAGCACCGGATATTGCACACCCGACGATTCTTACACGAACGTTGGAAAGGTAAATTGCACCACGAAGAAAGTGCTCCGTTCTTTCACGAATAATACCACGTTTTCTCCATTTGGATAACTATAATAAAAAAAAAACACACACACACACATACACACACAAGTTACCGGATATCATAAAACGGAACGGTTATTAGACCCTCCATCATTTTTGCCATCCGCTAGCGTCCATAAACTTCCATAAATTTAATTTTTGCCATCTGCCTTCAATTTCAAACGTATTTGTACATTGTGATGAGAAAAAAAAAATTCCCGATCGTTTACAGGTGACAGGCGCCTGCGAGTGCAAATCCGGCTATTCCGGATACAAGTGTGATCAGTGCGCGGCGGGTTATCGTCAGTTTCCCGATTGCATGCCTTGTCCCTGTGATTCCCGTGGAATATTACCCGCCCACGATTGCGAGGGCGATTGCCTCTGCAAGGTTCACGCCGAAGGCGAATTTTGCGATCGTTGCAAGACCGGATATTACGCTCTGACACGCGCTAACCTCGAGGGATGCCTGCAATGCGATTGTTTCGGTATTACCGACCAGTGCAGAGTTGCCAGATTGACCTACGAATGGGTAAGTGTTTCTGATACACGACTTCGCGTTAACATCAGCGCCAAGGGCAAAAAAATACAACACAATATGAGTTACAGCAATGATACGAATTGCTGATAACTGCAGCGTAAAATAATTGTTTAGATGGATATCACTGATACGACCAATTCTGTCAGATCGAGACCATTCTATACGGCTAAACGAGCGACCGTTGCATATTTGGCAATTTTATACTGAAATCTGACTTGAAGATTTTGATGAAGTGATTTAGTCCGATAAAGAGATTTAGGCACTTGGGAACCTCATTTGGGATGTCAAATAACCAGATCCATTACTACCGGTAACAAAATCCACGTGTTCCTGATTCACCTCACGTTATTGATCTTGATGATGTTGATTTGATAAACCAATGCTGGAAAATAATCCAACAGTTCATTCTTCGAAGCTCTTCCTCCCAAACTTTCCTCATCCGTTAAGGAATAAAGTCCACAACCTCCAATGTCTGGACTTTTCCACATTGGAAAAGTCCAGACTTTTTCCAATGTGCTTTAGCCATTATGCAATGGTTAATGATGTACCTTGTTGCACAATGGCTGCTAATTTGTCCTGCTTTGTCGCTTTATGTATCATGGTAATTATTGAAATAGATTTGACATCGATCATGTCGAAGGAGAATCCCGCGTCATGAATCTTGTATCTCCCTCCTCTATCTCTACCAGTCGCACATGCACGCACCGTCTATTTCTTTCTTTGAAAGATGATAGGCCAGCCAGGCCGCCGAGCTTTAGCCAACCGAATGGTGGTCTTGGTAGCGTAGGAACGTTGCCTCATGCTCCGTACAGCTTACACACGGAACTATCCTGCTTACGAGCCATGGAATAAACGTTAGTGTCTGTATACGCAATGATGTTACGGGTGTCTTAGCCGTATGGAAGAATCGAGCGAGACCGCAATTACGTTGTCGCTGTAACAACTCCCAGATATACGTATACATGCATGCCCTCGTGTGTTTACGTTTGCACATACATATAGGTATGTATGCAGTAGCGGTGAAGGGGTGACATGCCAAGAAATGAAAACGTGGAAGGCTGTTGATGATTTGTCCACCATGGTAGAGTTGGTCTATCATAATTATTATTATCGTATCAACGCTCGTACGCAATGCCATGTTTTCTATCCATCGTGAGATAGGAATTATCCGCTGCTTCCGCAACTTCTTTTTCTTCTGCACAGTAAAAAAAAACAGTGAAAAAAAAGGAATAACACGCCTCCCAATGAAGTGTTGTCGTCAATGATCGCTTGGATGTTGATTTCTTTTCTCTTTATTCCGTATATCAGATATCGAGTTTGGAGGGTTGGATGATAACTGACATGAACGCGTCGCGTTCGGTGCTCGTCAACGCCGATCCGGACAGCGATCTGTTGACCATGTCTTCATTCGAAGTCGAGTATCAGAGCCCGTACTGGCTGGCGCCCAAGATCTATGCCGGAAATCGTCTCTCCTCGTACGGCAGCAATCTCACTTACTCCGTCACCTGGGTCGTCATGCGTGGCGACACCAGCGGCAAACCCACCACCGAGCCAAACGTCATACTCGTCGTGAGTGTATTATAAGCATTACATTTGTGTACACGCGTATTCGCAAAACTACTTTGAACGCTGGTGTGCATAGCTCGAGTTCGTGCTGAAATGGACCATCTGGCTTGTCTCGTTGTATCTTGTCTTAGCGCACAGGGAGGCAATAGACACGAAGGGTAGACTGATCGACGAACTATTTCGGTGACAGTGTCACGTCATTTGTCTGCAGAGCTTCTTAACATATGCCTTTGTTCCGGATCTGTGCTCTGTTGAGACAGAACATCACCTTTGGACAAAGTCGAACACGCTCAGTCGGAAATTAAAACATTGATCAATCATTTTTGTAGGATTTTTAGCTTTGCTGAAAGCGCTAAGTTTTGGCTTTCAACTTGATACAACTTCAAAAGTGGCGTGGCATTTATTTCTTTGTGGGCAATCCACGGTCTTATATACAGGTCTGGAAACTTTTCAGCATTTTTGACGGGTGGGGAGTGTCATCGTTTAGAAAGGGAGAAACTTAGTTCCTCATTTATCCTCTAGGAGCGGATATACAGTCATAGATAACCTTCTCAAAGTCTCTGAATCTTATTACCGTGTTTCGTTGTAGTCTCGAAAGAAAGTAAACGGTGTATTTCATTAAGGGGCTATGCCAGTGTGAACGCTGAAAATTTTGGGTGATTTTCGGGAATTTTTTGGAAGAAAAGTACTCAATTAAATGTTTCGGAAAATTAAGAATATATTTCGCTATATTTGACCTATATTACATAATTTTTTCATAGAAAAATATTGAGATCCAAGCGACTTATGCGCTGCCTTCGGAGGCGCCAAAAAAAAAGTTCCTCCACCGCTGACATGATTTCGGCCGATTGAGTAGCTGAAACCGAAAAAAGAAAAAAATGTCGTTAAACTGGAAGGTATTTCCTGTACAATGATGTAGGATTTTCTAAAAATATCAAAATCTAACAAAACGGCGTAGTTATGAAAAAAGTCTGTTTTCTTGCCTATAAAATGGTCGTATTTTTCAATGCCAAATCGTCAATTTTCATCCAATCAATAATATCCTACGTAATTGCAGAGTAAATATATTCAAGAGTACTCAGTTCAAATTTCAAGTCAATCGGATAATTGCTCTTTGAGTTACAGTGTCAGCAAATTTGAAAAATCTCATTTCGAGAAAAACGCGTTTAAAGATTTAACTATTGATTTTTGCAAGATAAAATGATATTTGCATAATAAAATGATTTTTACAGGATATTCTTGAAAGTATAAACTGTCGAAAAAGGCAAAAAAATCGATTTGTTGAAAGTGTCACACTGGTATAGCCCCTTAAGAAAATGCCTAAAGCATGTATCTTACCAAAGTGTTCGAAAAGTTTTAAGAACGATATTGGAAAATGTCCAGTGTTTAACGTTCCGCAGGTTGAAGAATCGCGTCGAAAATGCCAAGTCGGAATTCCTGACGTTTGTACTAAAATATATTATATTTTAGTATCTCAAAAGTCGTGTGCTTTCGCTTGATGTTCATAGATGCAATTCAATAATGAGCTTGGAATTTGTTTTCAATCACAAATAATTGTCATTCTCGCCATAGGATCAATGGTATAAAAACTGAATCATTTTCCATTAACATCGCTCTTGAAAATATTGTTTATTCCGAAAAATCTGCACCATTACACAGCTGTTCGGGCTTACTTTTGATTGGCTCACCCCAAGGTGGCAGCACTTTAAATGTCAGAAGCGAGAAATACCACTTTGCTTCATTATCTGAGTCACTACCCTATAAGTTTCCACACCTGTATGTAAGGCCGTGGGCCAATCAAAAGCGAACTGTTGGTTCACGTCAACATGCAAAAAACATGAGTGAAGGAGACTTACATGGTCCATTCTAGCACCAACTCCTCTGTATATCAATGAACGACGCGACCTCCTCAGTCGGAACGATCACCAGAGAATATTGAATATCCAATTGCACGCTTCGACGATTTCGACTCTTTTTTTCTTTATGTGTGTCCTGCTTTCAACCATTATTGTCGATCTTGTCAGGGCAAAAATGGGATGAGAATAGCTTACGGTGAGGAACAGTATAACGGACAGGGTGCCGAGATATCGGTGACTCTTCAAGAACAGGGATGGTATCACGTCCGCAGCGAGATACGAGACATACCCACGAGATTGAGGAGAACCGAGTACCGTGGTGATCCCGTTACCAGGTCACAAATGCTACGAATACTCGCAGACGTTGAACACATCATGATAAGGGCGCAGTATCATTCGGAGCAGATCGAAGGAAGGTAAGAGAACGTTTGATCACTAACGATTATCCGTGCAGGCACAATGCAATCGTCAGTAAGTGCAGGATCCAAAAAAAACTAATAAAAAGTCTATATTGACAACGCTCTTTCACGGATACGCAGCCTGCTATCAGCGATATTGCCCATTGGTGAAAAATCGTCCGAGGAAACGAGCGGATCATTGGTCGAGCAGTGCGAGTGTCCGGCGGGTTACGTTGGCTTTTCTTGTGAAAATTGTGCCTGGGGCTACGCGAAGATTATAACGAACGGTACAGATCATCAGGATCATCACGAGTGCGTCAAGTGTGATTGCAGCGGTCACGCAGGCTCCTGCGACCTCGTTATGGGAGAATGCAAAGTGCGTAGACTTTCTAGAGCGTAAAATCTGCTTGAGGGTCCGATGAGGATCCGCACTGCTTTACCGATCGCTGGTAATTTCAGCTAGCTCCGAAGTTCACACAGTTAGTTGGGCGTAGCTAACGATAGCTGCAATGTCCGCGGTTCGACCTACCGATGGTATTTCCGGCAATCGGTGAAACAGTTTTGTAGATCGATACGCGAATATTTATCGTCTGTGGATCACGTATCGATTTACCTACGAAGATCATCTCAATTCCTCTTTTTGATGAAGAAAGAAAGATTAAGAAGCAATATATTCCCAAATATTTTAAAACTTGTAAAGAAATGAAGACACGTTCGCGAGTCTAATCTCAAACTAAGATCTAATCTAACCCAAACAAAGCTGATCTGACGCTAGTACAAATTAATGGACGAGTGTTTAACTTTTGCCCAGACATGTGAGCATCACACGACAGGTCCAAAGTGTGATCGTTGCGCGATCGGCTATTACGGTGATCCGACAAGAGGAACGTCTCAGGATTGCAAACGTTGCGCGTGCCCGCTCGTCGAGGATTCCAACAATTTCAGCCCAAGTTGTCAGCTCGATGATCCTGGCAATTTGGACAGCGCTTACGTATGCACTCAATGCCCCGACGGTTACACAGGCGATCACTGCGAAAGGTAATCAAACACATTGTCAAGTTGATCAAAGAGATCCGATTTCTTTTCTCCCCAAAATTGTTATACTATCGCTGAACCTTTCGTTGATTATCGTTTCGCCGATGACCCAACTGTATAGCTGTGACTATGGATACTTCGGAGATCCTACAAGACCCGGTGGTAAATGCGAACTCTGTTCTTGCAACGGGGGAAGCTGTGATCCGGCGACCGGACGCTGTTTGGAGTGCCGAGGGAACACCGAGGGCTGGCGATGCGACAGATGCCTGGAGAATTATTACGGGAATCCTCTTGATCAGAACTGCCTTCGTAAGTAGAAGGAAAATTTACCATTTTCGACTACAATAAACAAACCAATTTCCTCTAATTTAACGATGCCCCGCAATCCAATCTATAATTTGGGCTAGCTTTGGCCCGTGACCTCGTCCGTATGGACGTTAAGATTGTATCTAAAGATGAGATAAACAAAGAGAAAAAAGCAGTAAGGAATAAAGAAAAAAAGGTAGAGTGTCATATTTCGCAGGTACGGTGGTAGACTGACTGACTGAGGTAAGCGTTGGTAATTGATGAAAAGTGAGTATAAAACTGTCAACTTTCAGCACCGATATCATATAATATCGTATATGGCTTTGGAATATAGTTCTGTAGACAACATTTTAGGATTTATGGTCTTTGGTCAAATGTCATGTTTCTATCTACAGCGTTTTAGGCTGCGCGTTGTCTATATGCCATCAGTCAGTCATTCACTCAGCCACGGACCTGTATTATACGTATAGATTACTGTTTTTTTTATTGCATCCACAGCTATGACGAACTAACTTTGTCCCTGAAATAAGTTGTTTCCAAAAGTTTCGTTGTTTCCTGAGATTCTGAAAGTGGCTTTCGATCTCACTTGATCATTATCATCCTGAAATCAATAGACGCTGTGCAGAAAAGATCCTTCAATTAAAATCCCACTCGGTGAAAAAATCCGCCTCGATGGACGTACGAAGAAATGAAAAAAAATGTTCTTTTCAGCCTGCGATTGTGACATTGTTGGGAGTAAAACGAATCGCTGCGATCCCATCACTGGTCAGTGCGACTGTCTGCCTCTCTTCGGATCACGCGATTGTTCAACATGCGTCGAGGGATACGGGAACGTTACCGCCGGTTGCAAAGTGTGCGATTGTGACGTAGGCGCGATCGACGAAGTTTGTGATTCGTTTACGGGAAATTGTGTTTGTGCATCGGGTGTCGTTGGATATCGTTGCGATCAGTGTGATCTCCATCATTACGGACTAAGCGAGAGCGGCTGCAAAGGTGAGTTCGGATGAAGCTTTTCTACTTTATCAGTCACGTGGGTTCGTCTTCGCTATTTATCGATCAATGTGCGAGCGACCCAAACAAAATAGCAGCGCTTAAGATCGCTAGGCGAGGCAAACGAGCCTCCACAGGAACCCAAAAAAAAACGCTAAAAAGTACGGCGATAAAAATGCGTTAATCTATCCCGACGTTGATACATTCCACGTAATTTCTCCCTTGCTTATGCTATTATGAAGATTCCAACGCCGCGAATCCGTAATTCAATGCAAAATAGACGCCCGAAAAATTGTAAAAAAAAAGCGGTATTAGAGATCGGGTTAACGATCGCAAAAGTCCGTTAACTGAGCGGAAATTGATCTGAAGGAAAGAGGGACAGGGGGTGGAAGAGTCAGAGGGGAGAGAGAGAGACTTTTACGATGAATTTACCTTTCCTCTTGACCAACGTACGTGTGTCGGGTGGCCAGTCATATAGCCTCTTTCAGGGTCTGCCTGCCTACGCGCGAAAACTGCTCTCCCACGCGCTCCAAACGTGAAATTAACCAGTTATAAGACACTAATAAATAACTCGCCGATGTTGCTCGTTCGCAGTAGTCCATATATATATATATATAAATTGAGAAAGGTGATTTTGAAGATATTCGATTTCAAGGCCCGTCCTCACAGTAGCTCATTGTCCCCGTACCCAACATTACGTAAACCCCAAAGTCTTTAAAAACATTGCGAGATAAATGTACGGATATTTATCACAAGAGCATTTCAAGGTCCGCCTTGAACCTAGAGTCACCGATTCGTTTTAAAAAAAACTATGAAAATTCTTAAAACAGCCAAAAGGGCTGATAGCCGACATTACATAGATATGACGCTTACAATATATATTTTCCTCATAGCTGTGAAGAAAATGTAGTACGCGAACATGTATACTCGATGCTGGAAGTCCATTCGCACAGCCAGTCCGGTGATTTTTTCGCTTATATCATCTTTTATATTTTAATTTTTTTCTTTAATATACCTGTCATCGTTATTACGACTCGTCCCCGGATGTCCCGGTGCTGCGCTTCCGCATCGTGCGATCCGTTGATATATTTATGTATTCAACACGATTCACTTTCCGTTGCGGTGTGACAACCGGTGATTGGGAGAACAGGCAAATTCTCGGTGTTAATCGTCTTGTACGATTTTCCGTAAGATCATATAGGACAAGACGAAAGAAAAGCGGAGCAATGAGGAGAGCTATGCGCAAGGTGATCGTCTCCTGTTGATTCCTGAGAAAATCCTTAAAATCGACTAAATATCCGTCGACCAAATATCCATTAAGTTTGTTTGGTTGGTAATAAACAAATTTTAATTATCTTTTTTTTGCGAACATATTAGCCTGTATTACTTTCTCTTGTAATCATGCGGAATCAAAATAACAATAATTATAGAACATATTCAAATACTCTTTATAAAACCATGGTAAGATATTTATAACGAGGAAGCAATAATTTTTGCGTTTCTACTTGTGGCGCCTATTAAAAATGGCCGGCTTGAAAGCAAAATTGCCACTTGTCGTAGCGCGCTTTATCATTTTACGCAAATCAGCTAAAATTGTCTGTTTTATTTCAAGAATATCTCCACAACGAGGCAGACAAAACGCTTTATTCTTTGTTGGAATTATTCATAAAAAATGTCAAGAATTTTTTCCGCCTATTTGTATTGAATTCTTCTATTTTTTATTATGTTGCGGGAGTCGTTTCAGAGTTATCGTATAGATTTTGCTATGTCGCCCGTGTATAATAGCCTAACTTCAATAATTAATAGCTCAACAATCATGCAGACCAATTACTTGAAAATTTTGCACGAAGTCGTAACACCTGTTCACAAATATTCTCAATAAATTTCAGCAAATGCTTAACATAGCGCGATAGCCGAGCATCCTCCTTAACATTAATCGCTTGGAACGTTCGAGCCTCCTTGGAACAACTTTCGTATGATGACGTGAGGCGTTGATCAAAAGTAGTCGTTTCTGAATGAAGCTGGTGGGTGCTACTGACGTGAGCCAATCGTGGCGTCGCGCTACGTGCACGTGTGATCCGGTGCTTTCTTTTTCCGCCGCTATGCGCGCTGCTTCATCGTAATCGAGCCTAGCTGCGCTATGACACCTCCACACCCGCCCCCAGCGTCATTTTCGCGAAATCTTTTCTTCCTTCTCGCGCACTCTGAATAGCATGGTCGAATATGCCCGGGCGCGGGTGGTCGCCGACTCTCTCGCGCTTGGTCGTCTAATTTATGTACCTCGACCTGTTCCGGGATGTTAATGAAAGTTCCTACCACCGTTGAGCTCCGAGCTGGTGTATAATAACGCCGACTTCTGAACGCCCGCGTCTCCGTTACCTTTTCACCTTCGCGTTACTACTGCTCGCCTTCAATAGACACGCTTCGCTAAGCTCTCGGCATCCCACGCGTTTTACCGCGAGACACGCGCTCCTCTCGTATTCAACAACGTGTTATTGGACGTAATGCATACCCGCGGCGTGAAAATCCTAACCGCGCCATCTGGCGTTTTGCACGATTGCTCATTTTTGCAAAAATTATTTCTGCCGCAGGAATTGCGATGACGGGGTGATTAGCGAAATTCTCCAATTGGAGTACTCAATCTTATCAATGTTGTGAAATTATAGCGTGTGCGCGGATATTCGCTTTCTCAGGCCTGAAATTAAGCTGGTAGAGTGAGAATAGAATGCTCAGACAATGTCTATCAGTTTTGGACATTTTGTCTTTCCCATTGCGCGAACTTGGTGTGAAAACGATTGAAGCTTTTTTCTGAACTTTGACACGTCGAGAAACGCTCTCAGAATTTTGCTGCACTTTGTTCCGTCTGGATCCGTAAATTAGAATCTTAGAAGAGATCCTCTTTTTGAAAAGTGGCGCGTGATACCCTTCAGCGTTTATGAGAAAGCTCCTCGGTAAATACTCAACGCAAATCAGTTTCATTATACTCACTCATTATCTGACTCTGTTTCTTATTTTTGTTTTTTATGATGGAATGATTACGAGTACGTATTCGACTAAATAGAAATCGCTTTCTTTACTATATAGAAAATGTGTTTTCTTCAACGATATAGGAAACGTGCTTTTCATAATAGCCTTGGTATGTAACCCTTGATACGAAATGACCCTAAAATCCCATCTCGATATACACATGAGCCAAAGTTTCCACATGCACGCGAGTAAAGCCGCGGCCAAAGGCTAGATTTAAGGCTGACGATAAGAAATGACGAAAAGACACTATCGCAAACGGTCATATATCAATGAATTTTATTATTATCGTATAATACATTATAAATAATTTACTATGATAATTGTACTAATGGATCGCAACATTAATTATTATAACAATGGCACCAACGATTACAACAGCACCTGTAGATAATAATAATAATAATGGTGATGATGAAGATAGCAGTAAAATAGGTCCCAGGTTGCGAAATAACACGCCTTGAGCCTCAAAATGCAACAGGTCCAATCCCTCTCCGTACCCAAGATCCGAGGCACATGTCGTAAAACCGTACGAGACACTTTACAAATTCTCAAGAACCGCGACTTTGCACACGGCTGCGAACCCGTACGAGCAATCCTAGATAAAACTTTTTTTTCTCGACACGGTACATTCATCGCGACGACACTTTGTTTCTCGTGCATGAAATCTCGCCTATCTGACAGAGAACACTCGGCGATTACCCTCAACGTAGTTATTACCACCGAACGCAGGAATACACGATAAACAAAACGAAAAACAATCGCTGTCACAGCGTCCGAATATTTCGCGTTGATAGGTTCGCCAGGGAAGTTGGTAATTAAACGTCCACAACGTGTCTGGAGAGCGTCGGTGCATCGGACGTTTATTCACATGTATATATATATATATATAAGTATTTTTTTTCACCGCGAGTAATCTCGCGAATTGCACGAAGGATGCATGGAAGTCGAAAACAAGAAAGAGAGGTAGAAAAAAAAAACTTTCGAGGCTGTCCCGTAATTAACCATCCTGGAATCGCAATGTGGAAATCTCGTCGTGTGGTATAAAACTCTCTTACGAACTTTGACCGTTCGTATAACGTGGTGAATACGAATACCATCGCGCTCGCTTGCATTCACGAAGGCAAACTTACCGGGGCATACAGCTCGTCGAGTGCAGATGCTTCATGCAAACACTTCCGTGCGCGGCTATCGAAGTGACGCGCTGGTATTAATAATATTTTTCTGTATACACGTGTGTTTATGGATCCTCCCAAGCATGAGTACTATATGTATATATATATATATATATAAATAAATAGTGTACGTTCATGATAAGCGTGCGAGAAGTTCTGCATGAGAAGTTACACGTTGCACGACATTTTGAAGCGTTAATTCACGTCTCTCGAGGACGTCCCGCTGCGACGAGATGGATTTACCACCGAGACTTGTTTTACCGGGACGTCCGGTGGGTTGGCTGATCCCCTCGATATACCTAGCACACCCGCACCGCGAACCATCCCTCAATTACTTTTTCTACATATATGTGTGTTTTTCTGCATCACGAGATCGCGGAAGTATCATCACGTTGTCGCGCGAGAATCCGATGACATGGATAATATCATTTATTAATTCTCGAGCAACAGGCCGCATTCGTTTTTATGTCGCGCAACGTGTCGACAGTCGGCAATGATGATATGCGATTCAACGGAACGGGGAATATTCCATTTGAATTTAGTAGGGTGGACTTTGAGCAAGAACGCGTCCTTTGCTCGTTCGGCTTTAAGCGTTCTTTCAAAAGTGTTGCCCCAGTAATGTTAAATATTACCAAATACAGGTGAAAGGATCGTAAAAAAAAAACAAATTAACCGGAAATTTGACGCGTCGCGTACATATTATTCCTTTTTTTTTTAAACATTGTTGACTGATATCGTATCTTCCATACATCCCTGAGGAGCGTCGAGCATTTTATCGATGAATGTTGGAGAATAATATATTTTTTTATCCACTGATATGATGATCAACGATGTAGTAAAGCTTACGGTAACTCCGGTTGACGTTAAGATGTTACACTATCTTGACGCTCGGAAAAATAGGTATATAAATAATTTTTTTCCTGACAGAAATATTAAATATACAAAGTCATTTTTATTTTTGGCCCTAATATATTATAGTTACATGAAGAAATTAAAAAAACGAATAAAACAAGTACAAAAATGGCGGTGATATAAGTTGTCTAGTAGGACCGTCTTTTGAAAATCCTTGCTGATTTTTTGGAATTTTTTTTTTCTGTCAGGCATCGTCTGAAAAATCAACATGAAAAATTTTCTTCCAAAGAAAGGTAATAGCTAAAGTGAAGCATAGGGATTTTTTTTTAATTTGTTGAATTAACAGCGGTTGGAAAAAAAATCTGATTTTCACCAAAATTTTAAGTATTAAAAATTAATGAAAAGTGAACGCGGTATCCAATTTGAAAAAAATCGTATGGTACATCCTAGATAATATTACAAAGAATATGTGGTATAAATTTCATGAAAATCGTTTGAGTTATCTCGAGATATTTTGTCCACCAATTTGAAAAGAGGCTTACTAGACGACTTATAGCTCCGCAGTTTTTTTTGTTTTTTTTTTTAATTTGTTCATAAAACTATAATGTCCTTGTGAAAAATAAGAAATATTTTATATATTCAATAGTCGCGCAGAGTGTCACTTTGATTGGAATTGTGGAAACAAAGTTGGCATTGTTTTCTCGTTATTCCAACTCGATCTCGTCCTCCGATCAAAAACTGTGTCCGCCAACAGGAGGTCTTTGTTCGAGCGACACGTTGCATACGATTTCTTTCGAAACTTTTTTTTTCGCAGTAGGAATTGTCGCGCGTAGAGTTTGCTCGACACACGGAAGTGACGAGATCGTGTTTTACCTGTGGGATCAACGTAGTCAGCAACGAGGAAAACGACCATGTTAGAGTTCTTAGCTCCCGGTAATCCGAGGATTTTCATATATTTTATTCTTGGAACGCTACGCCACGTATTCCTATACTTTTACACGGGAACGCGCAAGCGCTCGCAATTCTATTATTTCTATATAGAATATTTTTCAAAACCGAAAAATTTGACCTGCTACCACTCGGAATTCGTACGATTTCTAACATTCATCAGCAAATCCTAACTGGAATCAAAGGCATTCTTTTCCAGTACAGAATGAACGGTTGGCCCGCGTTTCTTCCGATCTGATTTTATTTCTCGTATTTTTGGTCAATGATGAAAAAAATATCGATTTCCGGCTCGCTTAACGTTACAGTAAGTGATTCGTCTGGTTCGGAGACGTTGGCATAATTAATTTGTGAAAAAGTCTTCGGATGAGCAATTTTTCGCCGTTTTAGGGCAAAGTAGA
Source organism: Ophion ventricosus (assembly GCA_963932345.1). Taxonomy (NCBI): domain Eukaryota; kingdom Metazoa; phylum Arthropoda; class Insecta; order Hymenoptera; family Ichneumonidae; genus Ophion; species Ophion ventricosus. Next base: position 27,192,101 of record OZ010712.1, read on the forward strand.
CAACCAAATTTGGTCCGAAGCTCGGGCAACCTGATCGAGTGGCTCCCTCGCCGTTTCATACACATATATCGCTCGATTCTATATATATATATATATATATATATATATATATATATATATACAGGGTGTCCCAGGACGGAATGTCATTCCTGAAATGGGGGTTTGGGGGTGAAATTCTGAGTCGATTGATATAAGCATGTATGGTTCCCAGATCAACCCCTGAATTATTATTAATTTTTAAAGACGGGCCAATCAGGCGCGCCCGATGAGCGGGCTCACGCGATACGCGCGTGGAGTGGTGCCTGGCGAAGCACGGCAGGCACGCTCCGCCAGGCACCACTACACGCGCGTATCGCTCACCGACGTGAGCCCGCTCATCGGGCGCGCCTGATTGGCCCGTCTTTAAAAATTAATAATAATTCAGGGGTTTATCTGGGAACCATACATGCTTATATCAATCGACTCAGAATTTCACCCCCAAACCCCCATTTCGGGGATAACATTCCGTCCTGGGACACCCTGTATATCTGTAGAAGCGAGCGAGATCGTTCCGAAAGTTTCACGAAACTACATTCCGCATGACCGGGTGAGTTTTTGCGAGGTGTCCGAGGGAATGAAGGTGGACGCACGGACACATCGACCGAGAGAGCATACACGATACAAGCGACATCTCTACGTAAAAAGAGGAGGACCACTGAGAGAGAACAAGAGAAAGAGATTCAAGAGCCGAGGCGCAAATACAAAATCGTTAATAAATAAATAAGTCAATAAATGAAAAAAAAATAGTAAATGCTAAGTAGCCAATAATAATGAACAATAAATGACAAATAACAAGTAAATAATCAGTAACCAATAACAAATAATAGGTAAAAAAGAATTAATAAATAATTAAATGAGGTACAGCAAGAAAGGAGATAGAAAAATAAAAGAAATAATTTTGAATTATACTCAGAAACGTAAAAAAAAAACAAATATCGTTCTTTTATCGAAATTTTTGACTCGAGGAAAATACTTTTCAAGCATCTTGAACGTTTCTTCGTCATTTCTTCACCGAAGTAATAACTTTGTCGGAAAGCAGCAAAAAAAACCGTTCGAAGAAAAAAATCCTCTCATCCACTGTACACGCGTTATTTTCCGAATGATTTTTCAACGCCGCAACGTACTCTATATAAAGATTTTCTTCTTTTTTTCATTGTTTATTCTTTCCGATCTTCAGAGATCTCTGCGCGGTCACCCTCGCTGCGGAACTTCTATACGAAGCACGTACACTTGCTAATGATGCAATCGGACCATCAGCTACACACATGGTCCTCGGCGGTCTCACCAACGAACTCTCTCTCTACTTTTCACACACACTCATCTATATGTAGTCCCCCCCCCCCCCCCCCCCGCTGGAACATCTTTCGCTCCCTCGATCCTTGAATCGTCCAAGAAATGTTTTCTCGCTTGCCCACCTGACCGTCCGACCGGACGCGTTCGCAAAACCCGCGTGGGACGCACTCGCAACGTTCACGTGCACGTGCACATCCTCGCCAAGGTGCAACACACCGACAGGTAGGGAGAGAAAGAGATAGAAGAAGAGACGAGAGCTCCTTCCGCAATTTCTCGATTCCTGATAAGAAAAAAAGTGAGAATTTTAAGTTAATCTTCCGTCTTTTCTTTCACGGAGACACGCGTTATGTGGTCTCTCTCTCTCTCTCTCTCTCTCTCTCTCTCGCCGTTATCTCTCAGGGTTCCTGCGAGAGATCGCGCGGTCTTGCTGCTCCTTTATAGCCGCTCAATCTCTTCGTACGATCTTCGTGATTTCATTCATGAATTCTGCCCGCGCTGGATATACATGCACTTACGGCGATTTCTCTCCCGCGCGCAGGGAGAGGGGCTGTTATTAGCACTTCTCTATTTTTCCATTGTCCACCCACGCGCGGCCTCCTCGATGCTTCGTAATTCAATTAACGTGTGAGTGAACGAATGTCGTTGAACCAAGCGACTCAATCAATTATAATTCTGAGCTACGTGGACAATACGCGCGCGGGCGCGTGTTTTAAGTCGTATTTATCATCGGATGCCGCGAGACTATGATGATACGCGAAACGCGTCTTTATTCGGTGACCAGATTTTGGCCGCGGCTCGTGAATGTCTCGGAAATTTGCTTCATGCCTATTTCGGTGTCATGTAGAATTGAAGGTTGGGTACATCATGGATAGCACGTTTTTAATGTGGTTAAAATGAAATACATTTTTATATTGTTATAAAGAGAGGAGTTTTTGTATTGGCTCCGTGCGCAACACTAGTGCCGCGTAGCCCTTGTATTTTCGTCGATTTTGTCAAAAGCTCTGTGATTGTGGTAAATTATAAAAATTAAAATCGCGCCTTAAGACCTTAGGCTACTCTAGAGGCCAAAAAAAGGGCATATTTTGTGATTTTTTTTAACAAAACCATAAAATACATCGAAAATTACAAAATAGGGGTTTTATTATACACGTAATTGACAATACAAAATTATTTTTCACAGCGATACATGTCAAAATGGCGACTGTGCAGCATTTTTCCGATGACGCCGTTATTTCTGAAAGGTCAACGGCCGGACCAACAGCTCCTATAATTTTTGAGTTATGATGAGACACTAAAGTTTTTTCGATTATATATAGGAATAGCTATAGAAGTACGTAGGATTTTTTTGATGTATTGTTTTTTGTTAAAATGGCGCATTTCTAAAACAAAAAGTATAAAATGCCATAAGAAAATCATCAGAAAATTGTTTATAAAAAAGGAACTACGCAATATAATAAAAAAAAATCCTACGTAGTGCCTGAGAAAATGTAATTCTAAATATACAGTTAAAATTTCAAGTGAATCGGTTGAAATTTGTTTGAGTTATGAGTCCGGCCGACTTGAAAAATGTAGTTTTGAGATAAACGCGTTTAAAGTTAGTAGAAAGTCACGACGTGAATCAAGAGGGGTTGCGCTAGAATTCGAAAATCGAGTACTTAGAGATTTTTTACACTCATAATCTTTTGGAATATAATTTTATAGGTACTAAGGTACATTTTTAACAAAATAAAATTGATTTTTGTCCTAGAGTGGCCTAAGGCCTTAATTGCATTTAATTTGTTTGCATTGAATCAATTTGTCTGGCCAAAGACAGCAAGAAGTATTTCCTTTCAGTGAAGCGAAAAAAAGTAAATAAAATTTCCTTAAAATGTATATTTTTGTTTGCTTGTAATTTTGTTATAAGACGAGAAAAATGAAGCTATCTAATTACTTTTATAAAAATTTAACAAACATATATCGTTGCTGTACCACTAATAATAAATTTTAAAAAAATCATTATAACTCTGAATTTTTGGAATTTTCACGAAATCTACGTTACAAATTACAATTAAGACTCTAAGCTATAAAACTAGGCAATAAAAAGTACCGCATTGTCAAAATTTCAAGGTTATACCTCTTCATAATTACTCACAATCACATCACGAGAAAAAAAAACCATAAAAAATTGAATTAGATAATGATTGAAATGAAGTGCATGAAAATCCCGAAAGCATCTATCATCGCATACTAAATGTTAAAAAAAATCTTCAGCCATTTCCACGTGATCGTCCCTCAGATAGACTAAATTTCCAAAAGTTATAGATATCGTCTTGGAATTGTAGTTTAGCCCTACCAGCATCAATTCAGTCTGGAAAAGCGATTGAGCAGACAGACACTACGATTTAATAACATTAGTAAGACGTACAAGTAGGTCCGCGTAGGTATGTTCAAAACGTACGTGTACTCATATGTATGTAGCGAGATGGAAGAATGGTGCGCGTGGTCTGTCCATGTATCGCTGAAACGGAGCGAAACGAGGGCGGCATAGATGGACGCCGACAAAGTCGGAACGATAAAGCTACGAAAGGAGGGGGGGAGGTACTATAAAGTTCTCCATCTCATTTTACCACCCAAACGATCTCTCTCTCTCTTCTCCTTTTCTATGCTATGCCACTCGGATTGTCACACCCGATGCATACTGATGCAATTGGTACTCCCAGACGAAGCTTCCTCTCTCTCCTTTTTGCTCCCTTCCATTCTCTCTCTCTCTCTCTCTCTCTCTCTCTCTCCCTCTCTCTCTCTCTCTCTCTCTCTCTCTCTCTCTCTCTCTCTCTGCCGCGGAGAGCGAGAGAGAGAGAGAGAGAGAGAGAGAGAGAGACAAGAAAAAAAATGTAAAAAACGCGAGGTGAGGCCGCATGAGCTATGTGCAGTTATGCGTGGGACGTGCTCCATCGATAACATACATTAAGGAAACTTCGACGGTCGCCGCGTGGCTGAGAAATCAAAAAATCTTTCTCAGTCTTCCGGAGCTTTCGTCTTTTTTTCAAAGAAAAACTGAATTTGCGCATAGTTCAAAGAATACATTGATTGCGAGGAAAAAAATCACCGCACCGATCAATTGCGGCGAGAAAAAAGTAACGCGGGCTCGATGTCGATGGAAAAACGAACAACCGGTCAATGTGAACGTCTCTCGTCCGGTGAAGAGAGTTTCGGGGCCGGGTTGAAATTCCGAACTTTGAATGATCAGAACGCTCAAAATTCCGAATTTACTAGCGAGTACCCAATACTTCTGGAAATGTATAATTCCAAAATTCTGTAAACAGGATTGTCATATAACCGAAAATAATAGTACACCAAGGAATTGAATGACAATAATCATGGGACCGACTGATAAAGCGTCGACATGAAAACACAGCACACAGAACAAGTATCAACTTCTCATAATTAGAGAGTCCACAGTTCCGAAAACTTGTAGTGTTAGAAATTCGAGTTCCTAAATAGCGAAGGTTTGTCCAGGGAAAAGTTCTGAAAATAAGAATATCGATAGCTAAACATCGTTACATTGTATGTTCACAATAAAACATGAAGGAGGATCAAAACTCTGAAAAAAATCGACCACGAAAGATCAAAACGCCGAAAGAATACTACCCCGAAAGATCAAAACTCCAAAAGAATTTTACCCGAAAGACCAAAACTCCGAAAATCTGAACATCGTTCAAATGCGCTACAGTAGTGGTGCTGCCATCTAAACGCGTTAGGCTAACTTGCTATCTGGTTTATGAGTTTTGAGTTGTGAGTGTGAGTTTTCGGGATTTTGAACGTTCTGAACGTTCTTTATCGGAATCTTACACTTTTTAAACTTGAGTTTTCGCAAACTGAATGATCGGTGCTATGATTTCCGGAGTCTAAAACTTTTGTGAACCTGACGAATCTCTTATTAGCTTTTATTATATTTAAACTTTCTGATATAGCTCGTTTTCTATAATAAAAAATTCGGAATTTTGTCGCATGCTTAATATTACATATTCGGAGTTTTGTATGTCGTATTACTGGTCGTTCAAATGAAGCATTGATCTTCTTCATACTATTTCTAAAAATTGTCTCGTATAAGACATCACATTTGTATCCTTTTTCTATCGCTACTCGTGCCGTTCTACGTCATTTGCAGTCAACTGCGTAGACTTTCACTGGCATGATCTTTACGAAATTTGTAGTTTACGAACATTAAAATTAGGAATTTTAAACCGTCGAAGCATTCAAAGTTCGGAATTTCAACCCAGCCCCAGAGTTACGTTCCTTTAATGAAGATGCGTATAATCGCAGCGATCGCTACGGATATTAACAGAAAATCTCATAAATCTCAAAAGATAATACAAATTTTGCAGCCTTTTTTTGTTTTCCACCCTCCACCCCGAGCGCCTATTGTAGAAATCCTGGGTAATGTTGGTAAACGCAATGATGACGTGTAATCCAAACAGGAAACTTCTACGAGAACATTCATTTCTTTGCCCTTAAAGATCAATCGTCTTGCTTGCAACGATCTTCGAATGTACACTGAATAATTTTTGGCCACGACGAAAATGAAATTTTCCAGATTTTCAAATGTACATTCGTTGTACGTTGCATGAAATATAAACAAAATGAATCTTGCATTTATGTTGGAGTATGGGGACAATTTAGCCATTTTCGCTGATGTGAAAGGACGCATGCAGACGTAATGAACTTGTGGTAAGAGTGAGCAACTAAGAGGCAGCTTAATCGTAATCAAGAATTCGCCAGAAGGAGCAAGTCGTGGTTCCCGTGGGCCAGTTTTGCTGCTTCTGCAGAACATCGAGGCTCTTCTTTCTGTAATGGTCAACTTGTAAAGGAGACAGGAGTGAGTGAGAGAGAGAGAGAGAGAGAGAGAGAGAGAGAGAGAGAGAGAGAGAGAAGCAGAGGAAATTAAAAACGAAAAACATAGAACGGAGCACCACTACGTATACTTCGCGATCGAGATAAGCGAGATATATGGACCTGCCGAGGAGGAAGCTCTTCCGCGAGATCTCGCCCGTTGCGAGCAGATCCAAGCGAGAGGGCATACCCGCGTGTGTAGGAAAGAAAGAGAGAGTCCTGCGCGATCGCGATTGCCCTCGAGTATCAAGAATGGATCGTACCGACTTCCTTGGCTTGCATCTTCTCTTTACACTTTGATGTGACAGATTTTTTTTTAGTGTCTGCTTTTTTTATATCCTTCGTTATCAAGTAAATTGTGTCTGCTGTATCTTTCTCTCTTGTCCTTTCCTTTTCCCTTCCTCTCTCGTTCTCTTGATGCAATTCATTTTACTAACATTCGCCCTCCAGTCGATCCCAAACAAACCCAATCTCTAATCAATCATACTCCGGTCATTGATAAATGTTTTTTCGACTATTACAAATTTTTATACCATTTGACGAGCTCACGTTAGTTCGTACAAACGATGTGAAAATGAAAACAAGATAAGTAAAAATTCACAACGTGGATTATTGTGATACACGAATGCCACGGAAATAATCGCGTTGTCGAGAAATATCAGTATATTATTATTGAACGAACACGATCTTTAATCAATTCAAGAATTATCGACGATTGGCTTGGTTCGCCGATATTTCAGTCGCGTTTCAATACATCTCGATCTTTCTGCCTTACCTCCGTCCTACGGCAATTAATTGGCGACTTTTCTCAAGAATTGAAACTCCATTAGCGCGTTATCTTCTCACTTATATACATGCAACTACCATTGGGGTTGCCTGGAAAAAAATGTCCATCTGTACAAGCCATTCCGAGCAGAATTGTTCGATGATGAGACCAGCACGTATGCCAACTTGGTTACTCATTTTTCATCTAATTTTTTAAACATATTCTATCGTTTTTATATCTTTATATCCCATAGGTTTATAATTATATAAATATAATTATAAAATATAATTTTTATATTCTATAACTTTCACACACGATTCAAGATTGACCAACTAAATTCTTTACATACTGAAAAAAAATACGAGACCGAAACTGTTCGATTTGGAAAATCCGAAAGAAATATAGCATGTTCGTTTCGAGCCAAAAAACAAGAGAGAAAAAGCAATGACAAGATTGAAAGGAATGGTAGTTCGATTTGAAGTGGAAGGTGCCATACATTTGTATGAAACACAACTCCAGTTTGGTTACTGATTGCTAGGCTTCTGATATATATTCAACGTAGGCTCACTGGCGAATAAAAATTCGCGGGAAGGGCGAGAACACGTCCTCCTTCTTATTGAGGCACCCGTGCTTGCGCCAGTGCCAAAGAATTAGCATAATACTAAATCGCATTTCATCGAGTTTATCGAACCTTGGCTATAGACGCAGAACGCATAGTCGTTTTCTCCGCCACGACTGAACTCACGTTCACGTGCTCACCACAATATATTTCAACAAGTATGAACTATATACACATATGTATGTGTGTATATATATAAAAATATATAAATTTAATCTACGATTATACTAACTCTCTATTGAACTTTCGCATTATCCCACGGCCTCGTGCATACGCATGGCAAATTAGCATTGCTATTATCACAAATCGTTTATTTTAATATCAATCCATAGTCTATGGAGTCAAGAAGATATCGCGATAATTATAACACCCTGCATTTTTGTTTAAGGGGTTACGTGGATTTCGAAGCAAAAAAAAGCATATTTTCTCTATTTTTTAAAATATAACATATAAATTATTTGATTCAAAATATTAAGCTCATAAAAAAGCAACATTTCAAAAATATTTTTAGAAAATTTCATCCAAAAATTTGGGAAATTCAGCCGGTGGGTCCTGGTTTCCGGAGTCCCTTAAAAAAAACGCCCATAACTCCCTCAATTTTGAACGGATCGACTTGAAATTTTCAGAAAATAGTTTGAAATCGTAATATCTCGAGAATCCATCGAAAATAAAAAATCGATGTTTTCAAAGATTTCAACTATAGGTGTATGCCCTTAACAATGACTGAATCGAGTATACGTGAGCGTATACCAAAGTAAATCGCTGAAACGAAGAGATTGGCAATTTCTTGAGTTTCTTTCGTGCTGAAAGACGATTGCCCGTGCGTCCAACTTGGAAAGAAGCAACGAGCGAACGAGTACCTTCTCATCGTCGCATGGCTATCGTCTCTGGTGGTCCCACACACGCGAATGATAAGCTTACGTGCGAAAAACACATATAGTCTATTAGTGTCGGTCTATTCGTGTCTCGCCTTCTCACCGTGTTTGACGCTTTCTCGACAATAAATTTCCATACGTCTCCGTAATTAGCGTGAACGCCGACTCATTTGCCACGGCTATGATGAAACGAGCGATGGACGTTTGAAACGGAAACGATGGATGAAAGAAATAAGGGAAAAAAAAAGCAATGACGACGATGGTGGACGCGTGGTCGGTTTCCGGCTTTGGCAAGGACTCGTTCGAGGATTAAAATGCCGTAGGAAAAAATAAATAGGGATTATCAAATGTTACAATGAGAATTCTGTAGTGCATACCAGCGATTAGTTTGCGAGCTGAGAACTCACTCCGAATCACAATAGTGACTTATACATTCGGAGCTAGGATACATCGACCAGTGAATGGACGAAAGCTGATTTATATTTAAAATAAGTATAGGATATGAATTTAAAATGAATTCGTAATAATAGGTTAGAATTAGACATGTTTATTCACCGATGCTGTATTCTCACGTCTTTCCAATGAATGCACATATGGGCTGCGTTCTGATAATTCTCAAAGCAGGGGGGGGGGGGATTTGGCTAATCGACTGACGATTGTGAAATTAATTACTGATAAGAAGTGACAATGGACATTTTATCAAATGTTTTCATAAAATCAGTTCATTCGTTTTTTTTCTTCAAATTTTGACAAAACATAATTTTCTACTTCTCTGTCGAAATAAACTTTGATAGTTTTTTTAAAAAAGATTTCACGTTAAAATGGAAAAAAACTTGATGGATTTTCTACGAAATCGTAAGAACAAATTTAATACCTATATGTATAAGAATATTATAATTTTTGTGCAACGCAATCTCCAAATCTAGCATTTGATAAAAATATTAAAATAATAAAACGTTATCCTTTACAGCGCTTATCTACACCACACGTCCATTTACTAGTGGCCGAGGGTCCATTCACTGGTAATTTCATCCATTCACTAGCGGTTTAGCCTTTTCGCTACTTACCTATCGTTCCATCCAATATTATTTTTTACATTCACTTCAAATCCTTTTTTCTACTATCAGAACAATATCTTTTGTTAGCTATAGCAATTAAAAAGTTTATTTTTATAATATATTCATTTTAAAGTCCATCTAAATTCTATAGTGTCGTTATTCATCCATTTACTGGTCGGCTTACTCTATTCAGTTGTTGGTCTTGCTGGATCGTGATGCGGAAGTCCGAAAATACAATGAAATCGTTGATCGTAAAATTATAGCAATCAATTTACTATGTCTCGATATATTTTACAGGTTATGTTCACCTGGCAATTTGTTCTCTCAGTCAATTACTTCGAGTAGAAACTGATCCTGTATGAATATTTCATACATTACCGATCATAGAATCAAGTGATCTTACACACATGAAAGTATTTAAGGCCTTACACCTGGTGGACATTTTGAAAATATCGTTTTCCGGATTTCGACGGATTCGTAAAATATAACATGTCAAAAATATTCTCGGAAAATTTCAAATCGATCAGTTTATTTGTTCTGTTTATCGATCAGTTTATCGATCAGATTATTTCAAGCAAAAACTAAATGCGTTTGTTTTTTTTATTTCGGATGATTTGTTTTCGTAAAAAATACTCAAAACCATAGACTTTTTAGTCTAAAAAAAAATTAGCAAACCTGCAAACCTTTTGTCCGAAAAAAAATCACGAAAGTGCCATTTTTTCCTAGCCACGATCCAGGTGTAATCCGTTAAATCTTCAATATGTAATGATTTTTTCATAATTGAATTTCAATGGTAGTTGAAAATCGTCACAATAAATCTCTTTTTCAGCTATACCGAATATGTATAACCTTAACACAAAATTACGAATACCGTTTACCGAATCAAAGAAAAATCAGCAAATACTTCTCCTGAATTGCCGAACGTCGTCCGTATCAGCCGATAAAACGGCATTTTTTAAAAATCATGCAGCCAATAAATTGTACAATCGTATCATATATCGAAAAGAAAACCCTTCGCTCGACCATACGTCTTCCCGTGACTCGTTGGCCGCCTCGAAGAGGAGCGTATTTCTCACGCAAAGTGCACACGAAATTCGTACATCGATTAGACGGGCGTGGAAAGAAAAGAAAGAAAGGGAACGAGCTGTACGTTCCCGCGCGATCGATTCGTCGAAGCTTCGCGTGCAGCTTGCCGCGGATTAAATTCTCAAAGTAGTTCTTCCATACGATATATATAAATATATATATACACACACACACACACACACACACACATTTATACAGGTATGCGAATTTAGCGCATACAGTTGGCTCTCAAGACTCGCTCGTACATATATCTATATACGCATGATCGTTTATGGCGATCGGGCAATTTAACGTTAATAAGGAACATGCATATATAGCCGAGGATCCTGCTTGAGGCGCAGCTAAGCCGAGCAAGTTACTTTGCCTGCGCGTTGCTCCTTCTCTCTCTCTCTCTCTCTCTCTCTCTCTCTCTCTCTGTCTCGCTCTCTTCTCTTCCATCTCGTTTCTCGTGATCTCTCGTGGATTTTGCTCTCTTCTGAGCTCTTTTACATCCGCGAGACATCGAGATATTCCGTTGTGGAGCATCTTTCACGAGATTTCCCGAGACGTCCGAGTATTGCGCGACTGTCCCGTGGTGGCTTCGCCTGATCCTCCGTTTTTTTTTGTCATAATTTTTCAAAGGCACGTGAAGTAATGTATTAACCGGATATTGGAGCTATACGTGGCAGATATATGTGGAAAGGTGATTCCGAAGACATTTAACTTCAGGCTAGTCGTCTCCGTACTCAACCTTGTATAAACCCAAATGCCTTTGCAATCGCCTGTAGGTAAAGCGCATTCATATGAAGGTTATTTCAAGGACCAAGATGCCCCCAAAATGAACGATTTTTTTTTAAATATTCACTGACTGTCCTCGAAAAAACTAATCGTGTTCATAGTCAACATAGCATAGATATATCATCATATTTTTCTCCCCGCGTGCATACGTATATTGAGCGACAAGTGGTAATAGGAAAGCTCCAAGACAGCACGGTAGCCGGATCCTAGGCTGCGAACACCAACGACAGCATTCCCGTATCTAAACTTACCAACCAAGTTACCCTTATTAATGATACGCCGGGATCGTAACTGTTATCGCATTATACCCGAGTTTACGCACTCGCTATAGGGATTATCATACATACCGCGCACTAGAATTTATAAGCGCGTATATTTATGCGGTTGCGCAGAGGCTATAGCTCTGGAATTTTCGAGTTATATTCAAAGCAATAACGAGCTTATTAACGATGACAACTATATTTGATATCGAACATTATCGAGTCCTCCCCCCGTACCCCCCCCCCCCCCCCCCCCCCCAAGCCTCTGGTGGTAAGGTATACACGATTGCACGGTGCGGGGTCTTCCGTATCGCTTGCGAATATATTCTTATCGAATCTCCTCGATCGGAACCTATCGACGCTTCGATTACAGCATCTATAATGATTTTCACAAGATTCTCTGAACGTCGTGTCGTTTCGTTTTCAACGACGACCAACCGCGTGGAGCTCAGCTACTTTTTTAGGCCACGTGTGTGTACACGTAGTGTTGTACCGCGGGGTTCGTTACATTGGAAATTGCCTTTCGAACGTGCTCCAGGTATTGGTACCTCCGAGAACCTCTTGTCAGGTGGTACAAGTTTTATAATCGGACTATTTACGGTCGAAGTTTTTCCTAGCAGCGATTACAATGCGTGACGTTTTACCGAAATTGTAACTCGAACGTAATTTCACTTTTTATTTTTGCTCTTTTTTTATGGCATGCTGTCATGACGAACTGCAGGTAAATACAAAAACTTGTATTTTTGGAATGCAACGAAAGGTCTTATTTATTTTCGACCATTTCTCCATTTTCATCGTGATGTATCATTTTTTTCATCCATTAAGGTCGTGGATCTCTGTGAGGATAAGAAACAACCATTTCAGTGATTTTGGTGACCTAAAACGGCAAAAAAAAATATGAGTGATAGAAGAAAAATTAACTTTTGTTGCATTCCAACGGTGCAAACTTCAACGTCATAACAAATGTAACGAGATATTTACTGTGTACGTCTGAGATAAGGGAAAAAGCATCTGAGAGTAGACTACGCTGACCTGGGTCAACTGTATCTCGTTTATGGATTCTTTCGAGACCTGGCGAACGTCACGTTCGCTCACTGTACATTAGTGTAGTTGCCGATTGCACGTAGAGTACGTGCATTCGCTAGACGTTACGTTTTCTCCACACATATATGAATATACGCGCATGCATTTTGCGAACATATGGGTGTACAAAAAATATGATAAACATATTTACACACGCACACACACACACACACACATATATATATATATATATATATATATATATATATATATATACATGTGTGTGTAAATATTCGTCATGTGTTTTGCTGCTATGCACTGGTGTATTCTACGTTCCGAAGGCACGAACCACGAGTGGTCAAGACACGCAACATAGACCAAATAATAAAGGCTCACGTAGGATACGTGACTCGTACCGCAGATATCTTAAGTACGACGTAACAAGCTTGAGAAGGGAACGAATGAAGTAAGATTTCGATATTACCAAGTTTGTCGAGCGACTTTTATTAAGATTTTTTCTGCATATCATTGATCGAATATTAATTAAATATATCTTATATATTCGAAGCTTCAATTGATGACTGGTACCTTAAGGCCTTAGGCCACTCTAGGATTTTCCAAAAATCGATTTTTTTTTGTTAAAAATGTACCTTAGTACCCATAAAATTATATTCCAAAGATTATCTCTAAGTACTCGATTTTCGAATTCTAGCGCAACCCCTCTCGATTCATGTCGTGACTCTCTACTAACTTTAAACGCGTTTATCTTAAAACTACATTTTTCGCACAGTCGCATTTTGACATGTATCGCTGAGAAAAAAATAATTTTGCATAGTCAATTACGTGTATAATAAAACCCCTATTTTGTAATTCCCATTTATTTTATGGTTTCGCTGGAAAAAAAACCACTAAATATGCCCTTTTTTAGCCTCTAGAGTGGCCTAAGGCCTAAGGGCATGTACAAGGTCAACATAAGCTCACAAATTTTCAAACCGAGTTTTCTCATAGATGGTTAAGTTTAAAAAAAATAAAAACAAATCATCAGACCCTGGAGAATTGCCTGACGAAGAGCTTGACAACTTTCTTTTGCCCTAAATTATATGCATCGCTGAAAAATCTCTGTTCGAAAATTTCAGCTATCTCTCTCGCACTCATGTACCACGTGGTACCGTAAAACGGGGTTACATTGCCATTGAGGGTAGCTTTGACAGTTTTTGGGGCTACTTTAACAGAGTGCAAAAATACGGTTTCTTATGTGTGCGCAGCGAGCTCACGTGACCTTCTGTGGTGTGCGGCGGGTGCAGTGGTTAGCATTGCGCATCGGTCAGGCCGTAGCATGCCTGACTTATCGACGAGTCCGAGCGTTTTCGTCGTTGGTGTCTATAATGTGGTGCGTAAATACGCCTTAATACCATTTAGACATTTAGTTTTCGATAAGTTTTTAGTATTATTTACGTAAACATACCTAGATTTGAGTAGATTAAGGTATCTAGTTGTGCATTTATTATTGTTTCTATTTGCATATCTATTGTTGCTCACATTTGTTGTTCAAGTTTATTATAATATTGCTAAAGTTGATTGTAATGCAGCTCAAGTTGATTTTGATCTTAATGATAATTATAAGACTGATTAAGTGCCTATACTAGAACCCTTGATATTTTTATGTAAAACTATTCCTTAACCCTTCGTGGTCACCCTGGGTAGAATCGACCCGTCGATCAATTTTTGGCGTAAATATATAATAGTCCCCGGCTTCGAATGAGAGTGTATTCACCGTCTTACCTGGAGTTTGAAGAATCCTCATGCCATAAAATTGACCCTCTTCACATGTCGGAATAAATACCTTTTTTGGAACGCGCACTATGCTACTATTTTTTCCCAAAAGTAGCATATCTAAGGAGTATCACGTCCAAATTTTAGGTAAAAATGTTGAAAATTTACGGAACTATAATTTTTGGAGCGAAAAAATTGTCATTTGCGTTTTCACCTCTTTGTGATTTTTTTTTAACATGTCGACCTTTTATTACTTATAAATAAATTGTTCGTACATCATCTAGAAAGTTCAAAACATGTTTGAGACACTTCGAACGGATAGTTTGGTCACAATACTTTTTGAAAACTGACTGGGTAGAATCGACCCAAGTGTGACCACCTCGATTGAATTTGGAAGTGTGACCACAAAGGGTTAATAAAGATGACAATATGATTGTAAAAAAATCGTTCCTTTTAATTTGATTCCTTGTATCATGCATGAATTTTTTTTTATGAAAATGATGTTAAAGTAACTTAATCTTTGACATAAGTTGCATTTCAATGCATTGTCAAAGAAACCCCACTCTCGAGGTTACTTTGACACTTTCAAAAATATATATATAAAATTGTGGGGGGGGTGGTGGGGCTTGACTTTCTTATACATTCGACAGCCAAAGGACACATTGTTCTATTGGAGCAAAAAAAGTTGGAATTTAGGATGTTAAAAAAAAGTTTCAAAACCTGTTCAAAGTAACCCCGTTTTACGGCACATCTTCTACTTCGCCTTGATGATTACCGCTACGGTAAAATTGTCGTGGAACTTCAAAACATGCCTAGTTGTAACCTTATTCGGTGGTTAGCTACAAAACACCAATTGTCAGATGGGTTTTTGAAAAAGTTCTTTTTTAAACTAATACATAGATGCATGTGTGTATGAGTGCGTGTACGTATTCGATTACGTTCGGAAATTAAACATTTTTTATCGAAGAGAGAAATTGGTCAGGAAACGCAGACTGTATAGGGACCACAAAGTGACATTTTTTCATACTTTTGTCTTTTGTGAAAGAAAAAGGAAGGACTCTCGGTCGACCTCTCTCTCTCTCTCTCGCTCTCTCTCCGTATCTATCTATCTCTTATTCTCTGACTCTTCCTCCCTCGCTTTGATTTTGATATATGTATCTTCCTGTAATATACATCTCTCTCGAAGCGCCCCGCAGGGTGCGCACATTGTATCTCATTGATTTCCGGAGAGAGTGCATCTGACGTTCGCGGTATTATGTCTCTCGTGGTATATATGAGCTACGAAAAGTGCATCGTTACGATATAAACATACGCGTATATAAACATTGGAAGAGGAGCGTGGGGACGAGCAGCAAGACCACGTGCTCGTTCTCGCTTGGCTTCTTGCAACATTTCTCTCCCCCTCCCCCTCCCCCGCTCGTCCCGTCAAAACCCTCGGGCTACTCTCGCATACGCGAATACGTATGCACATACGCGTGTTTAATGTATCGCATACAGACATAGAACCAGGGTTCATTCTATGATACTCTGACCGATATGATTTATGCCCGGTTTCATGCGCTCGGATTTATGCCGGAGAGCCACGTTCTACTATCATCTCCACTCTCTCTTCCCCTCTCTGTCCCTGTCTCTCTTGGATGAATATACACGAGGCATGTGTAGCTAGTTGGTCGTATAGGCTGAGCCAGTCTCTTTGGGCTTTGCTCTTCTGTAACTCCGGAGCCACTTTATTCGACTCGTTGCGCTTCTCTTTTGCCGCAATTCGTTCTGCACTCTGATACCTCAGCGTATTCTCTCGCATCGTTGTGCGAGATCGTGCATAGAGCAGTCGTGAAATTTTCACCGTTCTCTGGTACAATCGCCACGATACGACGCGCGTCGCAAGAATTCGATGACGTCTGTTTTGAGGACGTTCGTTTATTGAACGACTTTCAAAACAAATGGAAAGTTTCGGATACTTTGTCCATTATGACTTTTGTTTTAGGAATGTTTTAAGGCATCAGTCTTCATCTATTGCACATATTTTGAACAATGTTTTTTTCATTATCGAATTTATCTCCATATTTTAAACTTTTTATATATAAAAATAGAAGTTTCAAAGGACAAGAAAAAATAAATAATTTTTTAAAAATTTATCTTGGTGATCTGGCCGCTTGAAGTTACCCCTGCTTTAACCTTGTCGACACGAAAACTTTGGAGCATCTGAAAATAAAAAGTCGAGTATTTTATTATCAAGTGGACTTGTAGTTATAACCCCTGCTAAAAACTTTCACCCCCGATAAAAAGAAAACAAAATGGCGCACTTTTGAATTTTTTGACGGTTTTTTACAAGTTAAATTGTTTAAAAAATAGGTTTAAATATTAATGGACATTCATACCGTTAGCAGGGGTCGCAGAGATATATGCACAGAATCCCTATAAATATAAGCCTAATCGGTGCAATAGTTTTTCCAAAATCATGTCGACAAGGTCGAAAAACTCAGAAAAACGCGTTTGAAGTTTCTTTTGTATAAATGTACATAGAACTTTAAAAAAACCTTTTACCCTCAATCAGCAATGCCTGGTCCATATATTGTCCCTTCAGCTTCTTCAAAAGCCTCATTTTCTTGGGGTTTTTGGTTTCTGATCACCTTTCTGCGAGCTTTGGACGCTCGGCACGGCGGTTTCGCGCTGAGCGCGCAGAGACGTTTATATTGTATCACTCTTTTTAGCCCCTCATCGGTCACTCCGACCTAAATAACGTTCTCTATCGTATTTCTACAGGTATGTAGTATACGAAACGAATGTTTTTAGAAAATCGAAAATAGACTGATACTGATCCCTTAATTGAAATTTCTCTAAACGGATAGAAAGTCGTGGATACTCTGTTCATTATGATGTCTTTTTTGGAGACATTTTCTTCGAAAGGTTTCTAAACGAATGGAAGGAGTCTTGGATGCTCTGTCCATTATGATGATTTGTTTTAGAGACGTTTTCATTCAATGATTTCCAAATGAAAGAATTTTGAATACATCATCCTTGGTGATGGAGATTAAGAAGAAATTGTCGAGGAAAAGGAGAATTTAAGCCGCCTTCTTTTTTTTTCATAACTCGAATGTACGAACGACTAACTCCAAGCGCAGCGATACTGACACTTTGAATGCGATCACCGCAACACATCTTCCCGTGTTTAACGCTAACGGTCTTTGTGTGGACAGGTAGAGACTTAAGATGACAAGGTAGATGGGAATATACATAAACATGTATGTACATGAGTGTTTACATGTACAACCGTTCTTCGTTCGATCGTGTTTTCCAAAAACCTCTATTTCCTTGGCACGGCGCGATCGATCTATTCCTGACGATCGCAGGTACAAACGCCTACATTTAAGATAATCCGCCTTCTAATTGGGTCCAGTTTCCACAAACCAGCTCCGAGAAAATACTTTTGAAAAATCGAGTAACAAAAAAGATGCATCGTGATCGCTGCACACTAGTATACAACTTCGTTGATTTCTTATTTCGTACCAATTCGTTTTGTGAATCAATTATATCAAGTGTTTTTCCATTTACATAATTGACTCATTAGGTAATGGGACAATGTCTCAATGACTCACGAGTAACGGAAATATGTGTCAAGAGTACCATTTGAGTCTTTCTGATACCAAGTTTGCATCGGATCAATAACCTGTCAATAACTTCCGTTTGGCTCTTGCGTACATAAATCTGTATCTCTCCCGGGCACGCTTCGCACTTATGGCGTGAGAATTCTCTCTCTCTCTCTCTCTCTCTCTCTCTCTCCCCCCCTCCCCCTCCCTCCCTCCCTGTTTTGCTCTCTCTCTCTACAACTTCATTAGAATTTATTGTTTGTGGCTGTCCATACGGGTGTGTGAGGAACGCGCCTACGCGACAAGAACAGATGCATAATTTAGCCACCGTAAGCGCCGAAGATCGGGAGACGCATATATCAGCGCGTGTTTCCCTAGCCAGAACGCTCCTAGATAACCGCTCGTGAAATTTGCATACGAAGGAAAAACAAAATGAAAAAGAATAACAAGGCGCAACATTTTTTTGACTCTGCGGGTTAAAATAGCGTGGGCTCGCGCGGCAAGCGATACACATGTATAGTAACGAGCCTGAAAAATTCTTGGACGATACGAAAGACACGAGGGTGCATCGTGAACTTTTAGAAACGAGGGAGCGAGATTTAACGAGAAAAAAATATGGTCGACAGTGTGGCCAGTGCTCCGTGAAGACGTGGTCACTGTTGAGCATACACGTTGACATATATGTGCGTTTATACACGGGGTGTCCCGAGTGCAAATACCCCAATTACCATTCTGGGCTCTGAAACTCGAAAAACATGGCGGTCACGTTTCCGGAATCATGAACGTGCCATTTCGTCCGATATTTTTTAACTCCTATGTTAAATCCAGCCGAAAACAGCTGTAATTCAAAATGATTAAATATACGTCCTAGACGTAAAGTAAAATCAGCCTTGAAACTCATAATATTTAGACCGAGCTTCCATTTTCGAGATGAAAGTGTTTTTCTTTATTATCATTACTGACATTTATGAACATCTTTACTTAAATTTATGAAAACACAATCAGTACTGACGATACAATTAATTTCACTACATGTATGTAGTGGACGATTGGGAAATTGTCCAAAAAGTTTCTTTAATACATAAATCACCCATACAAAAATCTAAAACATTGTGTAACATTTCTCTTATTATTGTTCTCATCACAACTGAGACGAAAATAAAGTCCCATCGGAACGCATACGAAACTACTGCAAATTAAGTCTCATAATTCTTTAATGGGTTGGTGGATCGATCACAAATTTTGCATCTGGCTTGAAGCAAAATATAATGATACATCATTTTGTTATTGCCATTGCAGCGTTTCTTTTAGAGCATGATAAACGTCCTACACTGAAACATATCGCGTACTCGTGGAAGGCAGAATCTTGTTTAAGTTTGTTAAGGCGTTACACCACCTTGGCGCTCGGAAAAATAGGTGTAATAATAAATAAAAATTTAATGCGACTATTGAATGTATAAAATAATTTTTATTTTTCAAAAAAAAATTATAGATTTATAAAAATTAAAAAAAAAAACGAAAAATAAAAAAAATATAAGTTGTCTAGTAGAGCCGTCTTTTGAAAATCCTTGCTAATGGTGGACTCTTTTTCTCTGTCAGGCATCGTCTGAAAATTTTATTAAAAATCTCGTAAAGAAAGATAATAACTATAGCATAGGGAAAAAAATATTTAAAAAATGTTTGGAGAAATCAGTTTTTTTTTAATATCATTTTTACCAAAATACGAAGTATATTTATTTATATTTTATTTTATATATTTTATATAAATAAATATAAATATATTTATATTTATAAATAATTATTATATTTTACTAAAATATAATTTTTACCAAAATTTTGAGGCATTTAAATTAATAAAAAATCAACGCGGCATCCAATAAAAACAAATCCAATGCTACATCCTAGATAATATTGTAAAGAATATGTGGTATGAATTTCATGAAAATCAGTTGAATAGATCTCGAGATATTTCGTCCACGAGTTTAAACAGAGGGTCCTACTAGACAACTTATGTCTCCGTCATTTTTATTCTTTTTTTTTATTTGTTCAAAACACTATAATGTATTTGTGAAAAAAAAATATATTTCATATATTTAATAGTCGTGTCAAAAAAGATGTGTTTTTTTATACCTATTTTCCCGAGCGCCAAGGTGGTGTAACCCCTTAATACAATTCACCAACGAAACATTTACCGAATCGTCATTGTTTCATAGCTAATTACCATAGTTAAATCCCGTGTTCAGGCTCGGAACGGGTACATTTGCAATGCGGGGGCCACCCTGTATACGTAAATCGAGCAATGTGCAACGGCGGCATTTCGTCTGATTTACCGTCCTGGAATATAGTTATGCGACTGGTACGCCCACGAGCTTTCGATCGTTAATTTACAGGGTGGTAACGTACCTCTCTCTCTTTCTTTCTCTCTCTCTCTCTCTCTCTCGCTCTCTGTCTCTCTCGTAGCGAGCTCTCTCATTCGCTTGACTTTCTTATTATAACCGATACCGTGCTAGAAAATCATTCCACCCACACTCGATCGGTCAGTACGTACAAGGAGTCTCGTAGGATCGTAGGGTCGAACGTTGGCAAGCAAAAGGGCGCAACCCGGCAAACTTGTGAATCCAAATTGCGTAGCTCCGAGCCGTTGCTTCAAGAGC
This sequence comes from Ophion ventricosus, assembly GCA_963932345.1. Lineage (NCBI taxonomy): Eukaryota > Metazoa > Arthropoda > Insecta > Hymenoptera > Ichneumonidae > Ophion > Ophion ventricosus. The sequence continues at coordinate 27,212,780 of OZ010712.1, forward strand.
ATTCGATACAGTATTATGGTCGTGCTCTTATTGGCCATGTACATCAATGACCGAGTACCACAAGGGAGCATCAAGTGTGTTCGAGTAGAGGAGGATCGAAGTTCTGGCATCACGGCATTTATGTACGTTCACAAGTGCGATGTAAATGTGTGCACATCCTTGGTGGCTTCACCGGAGACGAAATCTGCTATGGAGGAATTGAACGGGTCTCTTCCTCGAGGCCTAGAGGCGTATATGAAGTAGCCAAGAAACGAGGATGTACTTTTCGTTCCACGAGTGCCCGGCGAGACACGAGGTGTAGAATAAAACGATCAAAGGTTTCCTTTGGAAGCGGTAGGTCGAGACGCGGTTGTTCATGCATGAAGAACACGTCACAAAGTTTGAAAATTCGTTCATCTAGAGTTGCCTTACCATCTGCTCTTATTCCATCCACATTTTTTTAAGCTGAGCCATCCACGGTGCCGTGGAATACCAATGTAAATAGAAAGTTTTGTGATTGGCGAACTTCCATATAGCGAATGACGGACGGGTAACTTTGCCGAAGATGAACACTATCCGGTTGGATCAATTGATCATCTTGCGTCCCGTGCAGAAATTGTTGTAGCCTTCCAATTGGATTCCCATATTTGTTCCACTTCGTGATAGGGTTCCAACGGGTCATCGCATTGGATTCTTATACTAAAACATCACACTTGTAAATTGGATTCTAATTGGGATTCCCCGTTGAAATTCAATGTACAAATTCAATTTGAATCCTAAAGGATTGCTACATTATCGAACAGAATCCAATACGATTCTTCGTGGAACTCATCCCATTCTGTACGTTGAATTTTCTAGACAAAATATATAAATATACAAAATGAGTGGAGCTTAAAAAATTATAAATCTTATCTTAAAAAAATATAAAATGCAAAAAAAAAGTAGATCTTAAAAATCGTTTTGAATCACATCACTGAAAATCTACTGTAATTGTCGTTTGTTGTTTATTTTATTGCATTTTCACGCATCACCACACACGTACACGCTAACGAAGTGTGCCGATTATGTTTCAACATGCCAAGTTTTTTCTCGTGACTTTTCACATGATTTCGAACATAGTTTCGAACGTGATAAGAATTCTCAAGCGGCGTTCATTGGAGAACAGTGCAGAATCGAATTGGATCCCAATAGGGACTCCCTATCTAGGGTGTCCTCAACAAATCCCTATAGAGATGTGAGTGCATTTTGGGACTTCCTAACAAATTTGTGCACGGGATTATGCGAGATGGTGTTTTTTTTTTTGGACATCCAACAAAATCCGTTTGAGAATATTTAATAAAAACATTTTCAAACGACTTCAATCGTGAAATAGCGCAGAATCCACTTGAATTCCAATGCATAGGGATGTGGTACGATCTCGGGACTCCGTAACAAATTTCTGCACCGGGTTCTATACATTTCGAGCTCGATATAGATTGGAGGCGTCAGGTTCTAGGGTTAGGGGCTGAATGTTTTGCCAGGCGCCAGCGAGAGCTGAGCCAGCCTCGCGCGTGCTCTGAAAATGATCCGGCTCTGGACATCTTGCCGCAGTTCTTTTAATTACTAAATTTAGTTAGTAACATTTAGTAATTAATTTAGTTAGTAAAAATTGTTAGTAAATGAATTATTTACTACAACCCGTGTTCTTCGAAATAAAAAAAAAAATTGCCGAGCAACCCATGAATATGCCTTCCTGAATGAATGGGACACAAAACGGTTTTCTCTGACTTTGTGGGTTCATCAAACGTTCATCGTACATAAAAAAAAATTCTTACAGCCCTTTTCCCGCTAAAAACACAATTACAGGGTTGCCAATATTAATCAGCCGTGCCGATGTTTCTTCGTAAAAATAAGTCGAAGCTACGCTCGCTCTAACGATGTGGACAAATGAAAATAGTTCAAGTACCCAGGCGTGCCGGAACCATAAACCTCCAAATCCTTAGTAATAAAGTGTACGAGTCCATCATGATCCTTTGATGCTTCATATACCTGTGCGAAATACACTTTTAGCTGGAATACAAGTCAACATTTTTCGTACAGTCCTTTATCCGCGGGGGACCAGGCGATGAGACGACGAGAGCTTTTGAGGGGGAGGGTGGCTAGTCCGTGACGCGTCGCGCCACGTTTATGGCCACGCGTCAGGTAATAAATGTAACGAGAGTACGAGCACGTGTACCTGCGTCCCAGGTTGCGCGTCTTCCCGTGCGTATGCCAACCTGCTTGAAATTTTACTTACGCACACTCGAGCCACACGAATTGCTACCGACGTGTCAAAATAATATTGTCGAAAAACGTATTTGCGCGGACGCCGGGAAAAACCCGGAGACCCCCATAGCCCCCAATAATGCCCTCTTATTGTATGCTTCAATAATGACCGAGATCAGTGGACACCTAGGAATATATACTTGGCGTCAGGACGAAAACACGTAGGCTAAAAGATCTCTTCGTATCGTGAAACAATATTTTAAACTCTATCCAAACATATTGTTATTGGCAAATGCTTCATCACGCACGAAACTCTTCCGTGTTTTGGTATTATAACTTATTTATATATATATACGCATACTAATATATAAATATATATACAGGGTGATAATTATGAAGTGGCTATGCGTTTTTCGGGTGTGTGGCGCGGAGATTTTGCGATCGAAAAATTTGATTTTTCAAGTCCTCTTCGAAAGAAAATACATCGTATTTTTGTGATGATTCGCCAGAAAATAATTCAGCATTTCGAAACAAAATCTAAACTCCAATTTATATTTAGCAGAATAAAGATCATTACACTCCGAATATGGAACACTTCTAAAAAGTGTTTTTTGAATATAGAATTCGATTTATCCACGTTAAATTGCATCTTTGATTACTTCTTTCTCGATGGATTTATGCACAAATAAAGTTTTTCAGGAGTGTTTTATATTGGGAATTTAAATATATTCTTTCTGCTGTAATGGAATTGTAATTTTTATCAAAATGCCCAATTTTTTCTGGCATGTACTAGTTGTCACGAAAATGCACTATATTTTTTTTCGAAAAGGAGTTGAAAAACCATTATCATATTTTTCTCGGTCGCAAAATCTCCACGCAAGACCCTTAAAAAACGGATGGCCACCTATAATGACATAATTGTCACCCCGTATATATAAATATATATAAAAGTATTTATATGCCAATAATTTATACATGTACATGCCTCAGTGATGCAAAGAATTTGGATAAAATTCGGCCCTTTGAAGTAGACTATCACCTGAAGTAACGCTTAGAATACTTTTCATTACACGGAGAGAATTAAATGTTAAAAATTACCGTGCAGTAACGGTAACCAGATGACAACCCTGAAACTTCACTTATTATTACTGAGTAAAACACAGATTTTCACGAGAATAAAATAAAATTTCTTCTTCAGGTAGAAAAGTTTACCAGATTTTCTAGTAAATTTTGTTGTGTAACAAAATACGCAAAACGTAAATTAAAAAAATATATAATATCAGCGAAATTTTACTGTGCATTTTATTATTTTATGCCTTTCAAAAATGTCTATAAAAAAGTATCGTCTTTATAACAGTTATTTTAAGATTTATTATAAAATTTAATGAGTGTTATAGGAAAATGTATTGTGCTCTCGGTAAAAATTATCGTGCGCGCTACCCTTCTCGTATAGTAAAATTTTAGCTACGTATTTGAAATTTTCTGTAACGTGAGTTAAAAAAAAACTTGTCGCATACGAATTATTATGCTTTTCTCACTTCTCACCACATTGAAATATATCACGGTAATTTTTACCGTGAAATTCACGACAAAAATTACTTTTTAATTCTCTCCGTGTACGGTTGCTCAGACAGTTCTCGTGGAATGCGAAGAAATCAATTCGTGGTCTTGTGTGTATTCATATACACAGATATTTATGCGTGTGTGTGCGTTGATTTACGTTTTATATCGATGAAGAAATGCATTTAAAAAATTCATATTTATATATAGTTATTGACGAATAATTCTTACGCGTTTTGGTATTCTTTCTGTTTTACGTTTCAGTTTAAATCACCTATATACATATCATATCTTAATAGGAAAAGATGATTTTGGAGACATTATGCTTCGAGTCCACCCTCGTAATAGCCAATTACCCCTCTAATAAACAATAAAATCCCCATTAGATAAATTTAAACGTATTTATCTGAAGATCGTTTCGAGGGCCATCCGGGACCAAACATAGATTAGTATGAAAAAAATGCAAGGCCCGTCCTCAAACAGCGAAATGTGTTAATTATTTTAAATTACAGAGCTACGATCGGTTGAAAATACATCCTTTTCCCATATATTCGTGCAATTGTGACCATTCGTGCAATGTCGTTGCTTTCGCTTCTAACAACAAAAAAGTGCGTTTTTTTTTAAATTGAAATAACAGACGCTTTGCCATTCCGACTGGAATTCGTATCATCCACAAAAGCAAATCGGCTCGTACTTATGGCGATTTGACGCTTGACGAATTGTTCCAATTGAGAAGAGAACAATCGGACATCAATATTCGTCCGTACGAAGACCATTCGAAGATCTCTTCGTTCCGGCAGATATGCAGACCTGACGACCTGCAATGATTTACTTTGAACGGTAATCTGATATGCAAATAGCATTCAGACGGTAGAGATCGATTGCGTCTACCGAGGATGCTCAAGGGGCACCCACACCGTTATGTTTCATCGTTTTCAACGACCTTTTGCTTTCGCTTTTTGCCTCTGAATCCTTGGCTCGTTACGAAAAAGTTTGAATTCTTCTTGTTTTTCCCATATGGATCGACGAAACGATTCTTGGTCGTGAGCGTTTAAGGATTTTTCAAGCAAGCGTAAAAAAATCGAGTATTGCGCGCGCCCGTTTGCGAGCATCTAGTGAACTTTTGCGAACGCGTCCGTCGGCGTCCCTTTTCCTGCGGACTCGCACATTCGTAATGTGCGAGTCCGCATCAAGTGATTTCAAAAAATCACTTGATTGATCATATTTGGCATTTTGACTCTTGGGAACGTCGATAAGAAAAATTATAGCAATTTATAATGAAAAATATAGCAATTTATAATGAAAAATTGTTATTTGCACGATTACGAGTAAACTGCTCGACATCCATTAAGTTCATTGTCGATTTATCGATGGAGACCCAGGCGAAAATAACGGAAATTAAAAATGGTCAAATCTATGTCGCAAATGTAAGGTGAAATCAGTTATAAGTGGCATTATATTTACACCAATTTTCGCATTTCGAGATACAAGTATTATCTTTTTAATTAATTTACCTGTACTTGTTAATATTTTCATTCATTGGCGTAAAACTGTTAAGAGTGAATTTGTGACTCACGACTCCTGCTCACAAGTTTCCATCGTTTCTATAGTTCGGTTGAGACGTACGGGAGAGCCGAGCGAGAAAATAAATGGCGTTGAAGTTTTTATCGTTGGAATGTAACGAAAATTCTTTCAATTTTTTTGCATTTCTTTTATTTCTATTATTATGTAAAATCTTGTTTTTGCAGCTTTTGGCTATGAAGTTTGAAAATGGTTTTGAAAAAAAAAAATCATTTTCGTTGCATGCTAACGATGCAAACTTTAATACCATGAAAATAATAAGAATTTTCGAACGTTACAATTGATTACACAACTTGGACAAAAAGTTTCTCTCATCCATAAATTATCTACACGAAATATCTAAAGCATTCTGTACCATTCTGCAGTATGCTTCATCTCGTCTCGTCTGGGATCAAATCAACCTCCCAAAGGAGTACAGCGGAAAAAGCTGCGAATTAAAGGTGTTACTATTCTTCAACGACCTAATGGATCGATCCTAATTTTTCCAGGCTTCAAACACACGACGTAACAATGCGTCCAAACATTATTGAAAAACGTACTGTCAAATTCTCCAACGAATCTTATCGTTTGTTCTCCTATTGCGAAAACCTTTAGGAAAATATATTTTTCGAGAGCACAGGCCAGAGCAGGCTCGTTAAATTTACAGGAAAAAAAGATGGCGTTATCTCCCATTCTCGGTGTTGCAAATTTTCGTTGCAAATGGGAGTAGACGTAGGCGTTCCAAGAAAAACGATTTCGAAAAATCACCCCCCTCCCCCTGCGCGTCAGTTCCGGGGTGGGAGAGGCCCAGCCAATTGGCTCACGAGAATTTCTGCCAGGTATATTGTCAAAAAAATCCCCACCGCTCGAATTTTCACACTCGGGGGGATGGTCAAAGTTCGGCCGAAGGCAAATTGACCGCCTGGTGGATACTCTTAACAGATCTGCCTCGGATACGAGTTATTAATTGTCGTTTAGCCGTCGCGCTCGATCCACATCGTCATCGCTTGTGTCTTTCCTCGAGACCCGTTCACGGCGAGCTTATTTTTCGATCACAAGTACGAGCTTCTCACGGAGTCCGCGTGAAAAATCATTTGTATCGGTAGAGGCGTGAACACAATTGTCGTGAAAATATGAGTACGTGCGGTTTTCAGTTTGGTTCCAATGGCCTCACCGATATGGAGGTAAGCACGAGTTTAAAAATCATTTGTGAAGAAATTTAAGTGACGAGAATTGATGTACGAGGAAGGACAATAGTTTGTTTGAAAATGCTTAATATTTGATGATGATTTTTTTTTTTAGACTCTTGCGTTATTCGACGACGGTTGCCTGGATCCGGCCAGTGTCGTGGGCTCCAACAGTCAGCTCTTCGAGAGTACCCCTTCGACATTCGGCTATAATGCAAAATCGTTCGAAGCCATGGACGAAGAACATTTGTCGAACAATTTCGAGGTGAGTGCCTGAGTGTATCGAATATTTTCATTGTCTCACGAAACATCGCGAAAGGATAGTCTTCAGTTACAACGAACTCGTAGCTTCCTCGTGATTTTGCAGACGCTCGTACCGCGCCCTCTAGTAGCGAGCGTCTCTTTCACCGTTCATTGCCTCCCGGAGGATGCCGGCTCCGAAAATTGAAGTCCAAAAAAAAAAACATTTTTCACCCCGGCAAACCTCTTTTTTTCTTAATAATTATTTTTGAACAACAATTTTATGTTCAGGCTCCCGAATTGTTCGACGGACACAACGTGTATCTGAGCAATTTTCCGATCCCGGAGAGTGCCGTTGGGTCATCACCGAAGGCACGCACGACAAGCCAAGCCGATCCTCTCAGAGCGGGCGAAAATTTCTCGAACGCCGCTGCTAACAAGCAATCCGAAACGAATCTTGACGATGAATTGTATTTTCTCGATATGGCCGATTTTTCCATGCTAAATGTTAAATCGAACGAGATAGCCAATCTGAAGTACGATACGATCGGTGAATTGAACTATTCGCACATAATGAGTGTCGAGAGATGCGAGAAGGAACAGAACACCGGCACGTTTCTTTGCGACGAAAGAAAAATGGCGACGAACGACAGTGACGAATTCGCGACACCCAAAGTTTACCCTTGTCGTTACTGTAGAAAAAAGTTTTACAACGAGCTCGCCTCGCGTCTTCATCATGTCAATCACGCGGAAAAGCAGTTACGATGCAACAGCTGCCAGTTTAACGCGAGAACGAGCGGTGGTCTCATAAGACACATGGAGTATTATCATCTTTGCACACCAAAAAGACGCACCACTCACATTTGGTACGATTGCTTCTGCTGATCGGGATGAAATAATCGACGGAAAAATAGTATTACGACGGAAGATTGATGGAAATATGGGACGGTAGAATTCTCGTAAAATTTGTCGCTTTCAAAAAATAGCTACGGCTCTAATTTTACCTCAAGACTTACGGATAATTTTTAATAGCCAAATCTCAAATTTAGGGATAATTTTTTTTCATTTAAAATTCAACATACTTTGGTTATCTCTAATTTTGAGAGTGTTTTTTTTATTCGAAAGATATTGTTGTATTACTTCAATGGCCTAGTTACTTTTTGTAAATGATAAATTTGTCGATTCTGTCGAATGGTTTGCTCGACCAATTTTGTTCCTTCGAAAATTCAGAGCGTACTCAAAGCCCTGTGTATATATTGTAAATTATGAATTTGCAATTACTCGTTAGTTGTTATTGATGTCACGCGTTATATTACTTTTTTTTATATGATGTTAAAAAAATGTGGCATATAATGTACAGGAATATCGATTTGTATTTCATTCATGATTTTTTACTTCATCGCCGATCCAATTGTAGCTTTGGACCGAAATACATGTACGAGAAAAAAGACGCAAAATTCAGCAATAATAAGATATATTTATATGAGATATATGAACGAGGCGAATTTTTATTTTCTGTTCAATTTCGTGATAATTCGAGTCACCGATGGATATAGATATTTCAACTCTTATAATTAACGTTTATTCAAGTGCGACATAATTAATCTATGAAAAAAAAGCTTGCTGTATTGTAAACACATATGTGGTACTATTTTTTTATATAAATTTATATGTAAATATCTTCGATTTTTTCGTTTCATAAATTCAAATATATGCGTATAATCTACTGTTAAAAAAAAATAAAACTGTATATATTTTATATGTAATTAAAATTAAGTTCTGCATTAAAATAAATTGGCCTCATTACTTCGTACCTGAAACTCAATACTGCTCCTGAATACAGCCTTGGGCACGCGGCTCAAAACGACTCCCGATTCCGATAATGAAGAGTTGTTTCCTTAGTAAATGAAAGTATTGCTTTTGTACTTGGCAAGAATCGCTGTGAGGCTTCAAATTTTATCAAAGCTCGTATACATCAAAAGATTCGACCTCAGTAAATGAGTCTTTTTTTTTCTTACTCCGTGAAAATAGCTGTGACGCTTTTAATTTAATGCAAATGTTAATTATCCGGAAAATACAATCACGCCGCAGCTTGATTACGAGCAATTCAAATTATTCTTATTCGAAGATATATTTTCTTGCGTATTGCCTTGTCATCGATAAAAATATATACGTAAATGTGAACGGAGGAAATGCAGATGTGAGGCATTCGGTGGGCACGGAGACAGAGACTTCGCCTCTGTTGCACATGACATCGCCCTCGGCCACCTAGCGGTCGAAGTTAAAATCCGAATCAGAAAACGAACTATGGCCCTCATTTTTTCACCGTCGTTTCAAGACCTGCAAGTGAGGCTTCGGTACTTTTGCGTACATGGTTGCCATTTTGCCCCCCCCTCTCCTCTGTTCGATCTCCCTGTTGCTAGCAAGACGAAAAATATTTTTCGAAATAATCTCGCCAGCCCGAGCCAAAGAATGTTTACCTATACACGCGTCATCCTCGTCGCATTGGCGATGAGTCACTTTTTTTGTTGGTTACTCGTAAGATTACAATGGCTTCGGCATTTGAACGATATATGGCTCTACGAGGTTGATAATCTTTGTTAGAGAATAAAAAGAATATGTGACAGTAGGGACTTGATTCAATTGTTGTATGGAGGAATGTTTTGTCTTTTTTATTCGGTCGAATAAAAATAATTTGACATTGGTCCAAATTCTTAAATTAGTTGGTGATTTTTCAAGGGGTTAGGCCACTCTAAAATTTTGGAAAACTTGAAAAAAAGCCTCTTTTGGTTTAAAGGTGCCTTAAAGGTTCTTAAAAATGATATATCAAAATATAATGGGCGGTCAAAATCTCTAAGTACCCCAAACAGCTATAATCTGTGTCTGGAGGCAGACGCGCAGCGCATTGAACTTTCCAAAAAATCGCTACCCGATGAAGCCGCAAAAGAGGCACTGATCGGCTTCAGAGTGCTCAGAAAGGAAACGGAAGAGTAGGATATCAATGTGGAAGGCTGAATGTATGGTGGAGGCAGCATAGATTAGAGGTACATAAGAACTTTTAATTTTATAATACTGCAAACTGTTTTACGCGTTTAACTGAAATGCGTTTTTCTCGAAAACACGTTTTTTTTAACTGGGCGGAAATATAACTCGAACAAATCTTCAGCAATCGATTTGAAAATTGAACTGTACATTCAAAACTGTATTCTCTACAGAAGTACATAGGATTTTTCCGTTATATTACAAGTTTTTTTTTGTTATGAACAATTATCTGATGATTTTTTCCGGAAATTTATCACTTTTCGTTCTAAAATGCGCCATTTTGACAAAAATCTATATATCTGAAAAATCTTACGTATCTGTGTAGCTGTTCTTATATATAACCGAAAAAATGTTGGTTTTTTGTTCTGGGTGACAAATGGTATGAGCTACGTTTTCGCCCGTGGAGCTTTCCAAAAAAGGCGTCATCGGAGAAATACTGTGCAGCCGCCATTTTGTTATTATTCACTACGAAAAAAATTCTTTTGTATAGTTCATGAGTATTATAATAAAGACCTTCACACGGAATTTTGATTAATTTTATTATTTCGCTAAAAAATAATTCCCAAAATATGTCTATTTTTTTGTTCTGGAGTGGTCTAATCACTTAATCAAAGGAAGGAGTTCCCGCCCCATTTGGAGTGAAGGAAAAAAAATAAAAAAAGGTTCTCAATCGTCTTCAGCATGGAGTAAGAATTTATTTCATATGCGAGATATGCAAGATGTGATTGAGCCCAAACGAACTCAGAATATTTTAACAATCTGATATCCACACGTTCGAGGATGCGAATTGGGAAGAAAAAAAAACATTTTCCAATCATTACCAATATAGAGTACGAATTTATTATCCGCAGACATATAAAATATACAGCAATTGCATACAAATATCGATCAAGCATGAAAAAATATGAACGATAATGCATAACCTCAAAAAACAGATAAATAGTACGATTTAAAGGGTAACGGTTTCATACGAAGGATTGACTTAGAAAATAATGAATTCTTGTCCAACGTTCTCTCGGAAAGTTTCGCGGCTATGGGATATTCCCTAAAATGTAACTTTTTTGCATTGCGACAGATGCCTTCGCAAAGTAACCGTACATTTGAAAGGTTTATTGCAACGATTGCACTTCCGATGACTCAAATGTTTAATCGTGTGTCGTCTTAAGAGCTTTTGGTGGAAAAATAGCTTTGGACAGAAGTCGCACTCGAATACACGGGGTTGAACGAAGCAGTCGTCGTAAGAGATGTGCACTCGTCTCGGTATTTGGCTCTTTCTCTTATTGGTCGATCGGGATGGTTTCTTGGCGGAGTATTTGTGAGGTGCGAGACCCAGACGTCGGAGACGCTCGAGTAGCTTCTCTTTCTTCAAACGGTCTTCTTCTCTCTCTCTCTTTATCTGAATATCAATTTCCGTCAAGCTGTCGATGTTCATCGAACTTTCCATCAGCGAGATCTCCCTTTCGGCATCTACTTCCCGAGACTTGAGATACGTCGTTTCCTTGTTGCCGAATCTCTTTGTTCGTGGCATCAAGAATTCTGATTTGGGCTTAATGTTGATCACGGGACGTTGTGGTGGGTCGCTCGACGATCCGGCCATTTTCAAGTTCTGAAACGACAGCAAACAAAAGTATATATTAATATTTGAAGTTTATTGGTAATTGTGCGGTAAATTTTTCGTAAATTCTTGAGCATCATTTTGAATTCTCAGACTTTATTATTATTTGAAAAGATCAGAAAAAGAGAGAGACGTACCTTCTTCAATAGAGTGTCAATCGGCGATTTCTTGGAGGCTCCAACCATTGTAGACTTCTGGTACAAAATCCCTCCAAAAGCAAGCGAATAGTACGGAATTTTCTTCAAAATCGTGTTCTATGCTGGAAAACTGGAAGTAATTGCAGCTAGACGCTTCGAGCACGACTGATAAATTTTCTTCGTGTATCCGGTTAATGTTCTTGTATCCGTTTCTTATAGGGCACACCCCCACCCTCGAAAATTAGGGGGTGAGGGAGCACCGAGTGTACGAAATTCGTGCCACCCCCGAAATAAACCCCTTTTGCTTCTCGGCAGGTAATAAGAGTCCGAACGAATCTAGGCCTGTCATTGGTTCACTGAATACTGTCGAGTCCTCACCGAGTCCTGTCACTGGTTCGCTATACGCCGTGCACATGGACACCCCTCCCCAACCCTATGGATTTGCGTATACATGGAAACTTGCAACGATGCCGGGCACCATCATATCGAATAGATTTTTACGTTCCCGATTTTTCAATTATCTTACCGATTGACATTACTTGAGACATTTTTCAACAAATTCTGTTTATTTATTTTCCTAAATTATTAAACAATTATGAAAGGGATTCGTGAATATTTATATCTCACCATGCGAGAAATGAGTTCGATTGATTTATGAATTAATCTTATTAATATGATTTATTAACTTTTGTATTTTACGCGTGTATTTGTTGAACTTCCACCCTATCACGTGTCTCAATAACCCATAACGACAACACAAATGACTTCAAACTCTACAAAGGGAGAGTTTGAGGATAAATGGAAGTCTCACACGAATACTAACATCCTGATGAAAATTGGATGCATGACTTTGTTTATTTGAAGTTAAGAAACTATAATACTTTTAATATCAGTACTTTCGCGTGCGTTCTTATGGGATGTTGTTGCACTCTTAAATATGACGAGAAAAGGCATAATTTAACAATGGTACAGAATAACTTTTAATGTTAATTTAATAATTATCTTACACTTTGTCATGGATAATTAAAGCATGAAAGAATCTTTTTAGTAAATTTTACAATTATTTACATTAATTTTAGTGTATTTAATCGTAACGTTCCAAAATTCTTCTTTTTTCTTGCTCAGCTCTCCGATGCATCTACAAACTGTATGGCAACGCTGCAAACAGTTAAACGGCTCGAAAATTGTAGCAGGCAATACAATAAATTAAAAATATACTTTTATCTTGAATCTAGGATATTTATTCATAGTTAAAAGATACCTTTATTTATATTAAAAGAAAATACTTTGATCTTGAGTTTAGGATATTTGTTTGAAAATTTTACATTTAGGCTGCGTTACCCTGGACTCGTATTTCCCGCACGTGCTCAGACTCTCCAAAAGTAATTTCAAGAGAGTGTGACTCGAGCCAATATTTAACGAATTTATTCATTCAGCTTTATAAATCATTTAAAAATTGCAAGGATCGCCAAATCTCAATATTTTGCTTCCAGAATAATTCTTTGCTTATCAATTTGTTCATTTTATTATGAAAAAAAAACACTTAAATGTATTTCACGAAAAACTATGGACCAAATCACTTTTGTATTTTGCAAGTATATTTATTGAACTTCCACCCTACCCTGTATCTTGACGACATTTAGCGACAACGCCAGTTCCTTTATCCCCTCCAAAAAGAGTATTTTCGTAAATAAATTCCCCAACGGAAAGAAAAAGCTATCCCCGACAGTGGAATAATAATTTTATCATACCGGGTTGTCCAAGCTAACGTACGCGTGCATACATAGCTTATGTTACTCAAGCAATCGAGAGGCAGAAGCAACGGACCACCTTGATTAATTAGCCGCAATTAAAGTGTAATATCGTTCGCGATATTACGCCACTGATTCATGTACGACGTTGCTCTCTATCTCCCTCTCGCACTAACATTGCCTCAGTCGTGCCTCGTCATACGTATACTTAACACACACACATCCATAGGTATATATGCAAAGTTTGCCAGTGTGCATGTGAAGGCATCTCGACGATTAGTAATTTTTCTTATCCTGCCAATCGTTTTCTCTTTCTCTCTCTCTCTCTCTCTCTCTCTCTCTCTCTCTCTCTCTCTCTCTCTCTCTCTCTCTCTCTCTCTCTCTCTCTCTCTCTCTCTCTCTGTCTGTCTGTCCCTGGTCGCTTATTTCTCTCTATCTTACGAAGCATCTTCGTATTCTTTCTACCCATCTTTTTTATTTGTTCAATCTTTTTCCTTTCTTTTGCTCTTGGACCACACCGCGCCACCGTTAAAGCCACGAAAGGGCCATAAAGACGGACACAGTGCGCGGGCATAACTCGGGGCTACATTTTGCTCCTGTGATGAAAATACAACGGGATCCCCAATGCGCTCACAGCCACAAAATAATTATAACTCGACATCGAATATTAAATACGAGCATATATTTTTCCTCGTGTGTTCTTTTCTTCGCGTAGGCTTTGACCCAACGAAGCAGCAATAAACAAAGCACTTCGACCAATATACATATAATTGTAGAATACAGGGAGTGTTATTACAGTAATTACAAGATTTTTTTCTATTTCCATGGACGAGCATGTAAAGCTATTTTGCCCTTCGAATATGCCAAGATCCAACGAAAAATGCAACGTTGTGGCGAAAGTGCTTACTGAGCCTCATTCTCGCGTGGTCTCCCGTGGAGAAACTACTTTATCAAAGATAAACTCTCGCAAGTCTCGAGGGTGTATTTCAAATGATATCTATAGATATATATACATATATATATATATATGGAAGATAAACAAAACTTGTGATCCGAGCGTTGCCGGTTATTAGTTTCCGGTCCCTGAGCTCCCGTTCGATCTAGGAATGTTCAAGCGAAATATATATATATATATATATATATATATGTATATATGTATAAGAGCATACGCGGAGTTGTGGAACGCTGTCCACGTCGTCCACGGGTACCAAGCCGCATTTGTCCAGAGCTTAACGCAGCTCCTTCGCGAGATGGATCTTCGCCATGGCAATCACCTCCTGGGTGGTCTCCCACCAAGACCAAACGCCATCGGCTATATACCCGCTCTGTAGCCATCGAGGACCAGCATCCCATGTAATGCGTTCGCGTATCGAGACATTTCCATATATGCGTCGACGATTCTCATAGCTCTTGCAATTCATTTTTCCCTCTCGTGTGAATAAAGGCGAGATTTTTTTTTTACTTTTCATTTGGATGAAAAGTTGCTTAAAACTCGTGGACACGAGTGACAAATACGTGAGACAACGTAAGAAGAAAATTATTTTAATCTGGAGCCTCTGATGGTTTATGACCCGAGGATAGTCGATGACCCAATAAACCGGTGCACTGCAGCGATCGGACCCGTTTCAACGAAGGCCCGGATTATCGTAGGGCTCGATGACAAAGGGGGGAGGGGGCGGGTGCGAACGAGAGGTCGTGTGGTCATTCCATTGAGAGGAGGTTAGCCTCGATTCTATGATGCATCGATTGGTTTCTAGTGCGTCAATGGCTTTTTCATACCGGTCCCGATTACAGGAAATGACTAGGTTTAATCCTCGTGCGCGCGAGGCTGTTTATGCCCCGGGGGAAAATACGCAGGTGAAATAAGTGCTTATTATTGTTACCCCTTGCAGGGAAGTCAGCCGCACTTTATGGTTGTATATGTGTGCAGTCACATTTTAATTAACTTTGACTGAAAATCATGGGATTACGAGGAAGGCGTGTATTATCCCGAGATAGTCCAAAATTATGGGACATCATATCCTTTTGTCTCGTTCTCCGTTTGCCGGTTTCTAATGTTGATTTCCTTCGATTGTTAATATTGAAGTAAAATTTTTGCGACCGCAACATTTCCGACCACACCAATTTCAGTGTATACAAATTTTTGAATTATTATTCCATAGAACCTTTGCGTGCGAGGAATAATTGCACTCGAATAAAAAGTCCCGACGAGAAGTCCTTCGGGCAGTGTGAAGGAAGGTCCGCGGCCATCGATCTGCGAAACGACTAGTGAAATTTCTGCGACCCCTCGAGGCGGGAAGGGAGTATCAGCATTCTTCGTAATAGTCTCAAATTCTGGTGTTTAGGATATTGCAACTATACGCGGACTAACAAAAAAAAAAAAAAAGAAGGAAACCAGTCGTTTCCTTTGACCGCAATTCCCGCCAGGAGCGCCAAATCTTCCGACTAATACGCATACTGAGGGAGGGAAGCATTAGGGCTCGTCTTCCTGTAACTAAAAGACCGCGCCACTACCATATAAATTATTGTCGACAACGTATACATATATAAGTTATCCGCCCGATCTCTTCTTTCCCTCTTATCGACGCAAGTCGATGAGACCACGCGCCTTTTTTCCCAAGCCGCCACATAACCCTGTCTGTATATCGATCGAAAAAAGTGTCTGGATCCCAAATGTATAGGTTGTAAAAGTAAAGCCGAGTACCATACGCTGATCCATCTCTTCGATCACGGTGTTCCGAAGAGTGTCGCTGGTGATCGTTTTATCGATCGTTAATTCATTCGTACGCCATACTTAATGAGTGTTCTCTCAGGGGCATAATTATCAGTATTATCCGCTCGACAAGTCGCTTCGAGTATTCATCGCACACGGGTTCGCGAGCGTGGGCGAGTCCAATCCCATTAATAACGCGATCTCAGCTTGGCTCTCCACACTGCTGTATCATGTACTCGCTCGTCGAATTTGCAATGTACTCAATTTTTATATACACCTACAAGTTATATATATATATATATATTTATATATACATATCTGTAAATAAGTTAGGGCACACTGAGAGAAAAGCGTAGGGTGTTTACAAAAAATGCCCATAGTAAAAGAGGGTATAGTCAAAAGTGTTTGACTACCTAGCATCACCGAAATAACTATTAACTATCGGAAAAGGCTTTACAATATCGATATGGTTAATTCAGTGCTATCACAAAATCGGCGCACAAATACTAACGCTCCATACACTGACAGAAAAATTATTTTGATATTAACTAGATGCGTCTATTTGATTTTTTTCTAATTAACTAGATTTTTCGTCAAATCAAATTTTTCGTATTGCATTCCATTATGAAAATTATTTATTTTAAATATATTTATTTATTCAATTCAATATCTATTTAATATCGTCTTATAACTAAATATTTTATTTATTCCTAATAAATCTGTGATTTGGTTTCATCGGGTAGTGTAAGACTATAGAAACAGACGGAACCATGGTACACGATTCAGTCTCTCACAAATCTCATGGCTTAGTTCTCATTAAAAGACAGTTGTAACATTCTGCAGATGAGAAAAAGGGTTAGTCTTTCTATACATGAATAGTCGCGCCTGTTAATGAAAGGCACGACGATACCTTTCTTTTTTATCCAAATAACAGCCTTGTTAGTGAAAAAAAGGAAAATAATTTAACTTTTTTTCATCGCACGTTTATGTCATGAACCTATATTCCTTTCTCGTACTCATGCGATATATCGTGTTTTATCTTTATTTATTCAATTTGAATCTAATCTTTATTTATTTAATTTGAACATATTTAATATTTATTAGAACGAATAGCTTGAACACGTAGTCGGCTGTGGGACAAGGAAAAAACCTATTTCATTTAAATAGATCCTATTTAAATTAATTTTTTTTTTTGGCAGTGTATAGCCCAATTTCCACCTGTTCGTCTTTCATTGACATGGCCCAGATCCGATAAAAAGAAAAGCCATATAAAGGTAGACTCAGCAAGAAATGTTCTACCTTGCCGTTTTTCAGTCCATTATTTTATTTCGTAATCCATTGATTCTGATTTATACCTTCCGTGTGGTAAAAATTCTTCCTTCACGTGTCCTTTCCACGGCGACAGGAAAAGATATTTCGCTGCCGAAAGAGTTCGGAATCTCGTAAGTAAAAGGAACAGAGAGAGAGAGAGAGAGAGAGAGAGAGAGAGAGAGATAGAGCGAAAGGGAGCAAGAGCTGGTACACATAGCCACTCAGCATGCTGAGAATACGAACAAGGGGATTCTTTGATCGTATCGCTTCTCGTCCTGCGATATAAAAGACGCGTTGCGACTACGTGGTCCCCGAGAGAGAGAGAGAGAGAGAGAGAGAGAGAGAGAGAGAGAGAGAGAGAGAGAGAGAGAGAGAGAGAAGAGAGAGAGAGAGCGAGAGAGCAAGAGACAAAGAGAGAGAGAGACCGCGAAAGGTCCATCGCTGCTACGAAGCGGCATCTGATCTCTTGTGGATTCACGTTGACACTTTTTACATTACCCTGTGCTCTCCGTACATTCTGTATATCATACATTTTTTTTCCTCCTCTCACTCTCTCTTTTTCTCTCAGTGGATTTCAATCTTAGACCACGAAGTAAACATCTCTCTCTCTCTCTCTCTCTCTCTCTCTCTCTCTCTCCCTCTCGCTCTACTTTCTTCATCTTCCTTCACTCGACCTTTCCTCATCTCGCCATCCTCATCTTGAGTGGAACGTCCAGCCAAATACTGCGTGGTCCATTTCGACTCTTCTGGCGCAGAGTGGATAAAAAAAGTATCTTCAACCTTCATCTTCCTCTTCCTATAAGAATCCTCGCCTCATCTATTCGCGACCTCGATCAAATGGGACCTGCCGCGGAACCAACAAACTTTTTATAGACACGGAGACGAACAAGCTGTACGTACAGGGAACGGAGAGAACGGGGGAAGAAAAACGTTCTTGCAGATTCGTTTAGTCACGTCGTGTCTTCGCGGCTTCTTTTATATATATATATATATATATATATATATATATATATATATATATAGGAGTTCCCCTATGGAATGAACGCGGAAATGAATCGGCACGGAACTCACGCATCGAGATTCAGCTAATATATATATATATGTTTATATGCATAGGTATATATACAGTGGGAGGGTTCGTTGATGTTGTGAAAAACAGAATACTACTCTCTCCCGCACCCGCACGCGACTCCGCCCCGCGATTAATCGAATCGCTTGAGTCGATAAGGCCTGAGCTTTTGCCGAGGTCTCTCCTCGCGAGAAAGACCTATCAAGCACGCACATTAAAAACTTATGCATGTCTATATACATATACATATCCATATGAGTGTGTATGTGTGTGTGTGTGTACATATATGTACACACACAGGAATATTGAACGCACCGGATCAACCGGTGCGTTTCACCATTACGTGAGGCGAAGGATCAATTAAAAAGTATCTTTTCCAATCTAGTTAACGGACCGATGATTATGAGTTTGTGTCTGTGCCATGTCGTGAATTCCTTATGGATTTTATTTCACGTAAGCATATAGTCGTTCTCCGGGAATGGAGATGAATAGCATCCATCCTTTTTACTCGCGAAAATTACGCGACCGAATGAGACTTGTGAGCTTGTGGATATTCGATGATACCTTTGAGAGAATTACGTGGATATTGTGGATCATTGTAAGTGATCCGAAATATTGATCAACAACGTTATTGGAAAATAACAGATTTTGTCGCGCAATTACACGTAATACTGATACGTATACTCTGAAAGGAACGCCATATATTGCAGTTTGGAAAAAATCGATGGGTCGATGCAACACAAGTTTATCGATGCGACGAGTGCGGTTTTTCTCGAGCTGAAGTTCACGTACGTTCGCGTTTTTTAGCAAAGGCTCTGGGACAATTTTCGAGAAGCTTGATAATGCGTGAGAGTCTTGCCGAGATACTATTATGGCAAAGAAAATTAAAGGCATTTTAATTTTCGGTTGCATCCATTAACAGGTTGAAGAATTTCGACACTTTAAAGATATTCCTTTTACGAACTCGAATATTTAACAATCAAATGATTCTTGTCAAGAATTGAGTAAAAATACATCCCGGTATTGGGAATTTTTTTTAGTAAAATTTTATCTAAATTTTACTATAAAATTACGACTTTAAAAATCGTATTATTTATGCAGCTCTTTAGGCAGTTGACATGCTGACCTCATTTTTATATAATTATTTATAAACTAAATAACTGTGGATGGCTGATATATCTAAGCATGTAAGAAAATTCTGACGATTCCGTAACGAGAATAAAAACAAAGAGTCACCGAATGCTCACAGAAAATATTAATGATGAACATGCGAAAATGTCTAAATCTACGAAATTTATGCGAAATTTTTCATTCCAGTTCATCGTTGGGTATAATAATTCATTGTAACTTATTTTTATCAAGCGCCACTGTAATCTACTAATGATTCGAAAGGGCCTTGCTTATGCGCCCGCAAAACAGAGCCCTCCACGAAAGGAATACCTTAACTTGCAGTAGTTTCTATGCATCATTGTTCTCCTCTGATTAATGAAAAAAGTGGCAATAAAAAAAGAACAAAATGCTTTAGATTCTTTGTGTAGATAATTTATATATGAAATAATCTATTTGGACAATTGGGCAATCATTCAGGACAAATTGGTAGGTGAAACGATCATTAAAAGAAAAACAAATTTGAGGCTTGGTCTACATACCATGCCGTTTAAGGTTAATTTTACAGCCAGAAAATCTTCCAGTACTATCAGCCTGGGATTGTATCTCCCTACTATCCATAAAATGCACCGTCACGTTGTACAATTTTTATCCAACTTGAGAAACGTCCGCAAATATTTTGCTCTCCGTTGCAGATTCAAACGGTGATACGATCGATTCTTACAATCGATCAATGCTCCACAAAATGTCGCGCTGATTTGACGCAACTGGATCGCCGTAATAAGCCTTAATTGGAAACTTTCTCCGTATAATTCTTAATTCTCGTCTCGGGGCGATATATCATAGAACATTCTCCGTCGTTTGTCGCGTATAGTGCGAGTGTAAAGAGAACTGGTGTGTGTTCAGTGGGTAAACGCCACCGGTTAGTTGAGTCGTTCTTGGTGTGGATTATTCAAAGCTCTCATGGTGGAAGAACGAGCGCGCGAGAATGCAGGTGACAATATCCGACGTATCTCCCGGGCCCTTGGAGGCTGCGTCCCGTGTTATTTAATACCTGGCAGAGTGTGGAAGCGAGAGAGGCGTTCACCAACGTGCTCGTCGGTGACTCGGGGAATCCCTAATCTCATTCACAGTGGTGATAATGGAGGACTTGTGCGTGTAAACACGCGAAGGCAACCTTCCACCTGGTAAAATTATCAGGCATGTACACGAACACGTAAATGCGTGGCATTTACCTACGAGGACCTACAAACACAGCGAACATATTTCGTATCGTGTAAGCGAGAGGTGCGAGAAAACTACGTAGACCGGCTAGATCGGTGACGTTACAATGAACAGAAGAGACAGATGGAGAGCCCAGCTGAGATATCTTTTCACTCAACAATGCTCCTTCTCGTGTCTTTTCTGACACGAGTGTCTTTTCTGACTGATCGTGACCTTAATTCTTCGGGCTAATCGCACCGCCACCTTTTTCCTGTTTCTCGCGACCGTTAGCTCTACATACCGCTCCCCGGCACGACTCGAGAAATCGATATCGCGCAATCACCGATCGAACCTTATTCTTGATTCCGATCGGCGCGACGTCCGATCTCGTTCTTCGCACCTTTGGCGCGATCATTCGCGTCTCTTGCGACACGTTAGCCGTGCCCAAAATCGTGACCTCGACCGCTTCGAAATGTGATGCTGGTGGTAGACATCGAACAACCATCCGCTCTGTCATACCGTAACGATCGTAAGCTGGCGACACGATTTTGCACCTTTCTGACATGTTAAAAATTTACGTTTCGTTAAGCCTGGTAGGCAGGATTGTTTATCTCGAGATTGAATGAAATATTTTTGGCTGAGTATCTACGGATATATTGTGGGAAAAATAAATAAATAAATCTTCTTAACGTTTTAACTTAACGGTTTATTGAACAAGAATGGTGTGCTGCCGACTGGCAATAAAACGCGTTTTTTTTCAGTGAACGAGACAACAAACGCCACAAATTTGTTGTGAAATTTCAAAAACTTCACGGAGAGAATTAAAAAGTAATTTTTGTCGTGAATTTCGCGGTAAAAATTACCGTGATATATTTCAATGTGGTGACAAGTGAGAAAAGCATAATAATTCGTATGCGACAAGTTTTTTTTAACTCACGTTACAGAAAATTTCAAATACGTAGCTAAAATTTTACTATACAAGAAGGGTAGCGCGCACGATAATTTTTACCGAGAGCACAATACATTTTCCTATAACACTCATTCAATTTTATAATAAATCTTAAAATAACTGTTATAAAGACGATACTTTTTTATAGACATTTTTGAAAGTCATAAAATAATAAAATGCACAGTAAAATTTCGCTGATATTATATATTTTTTAAATTTAAGTTTTGCGTATTTTGTTACACATCAAAATTTACTAGAAAATCTGGTAAAATTTTCTATCTGAAGAAGAAATTTTATTTTATTTTCGTGAAAATCTGTGTTTTACTCGGTAATAATAAGCGAAGTTTCAGGGTTGTCATCTGGTTACCGTTACTGCACGGTAATTTTTAATATTTAATTATCTCCGTGTTCGCTCTTTTATGGTGTTAAAGTTTGCGTCGTTGGAATTTTACGGAATTTCTTTTAAATTTTGTTCTTTTTTCACCATCATCCTAAATCCATCTTCACTGCAGACTTGTTTGGGTTTGTTTGTGCTAAGGAAGGATGTCAAAAAAAGTTTAAGTGATTTCCGTAGCCTATATCTGCCGAACAAAAGTTTGAGCCCGAAAAACATTATTTTCACGACATTCTAACGATGCAAACCCCATTATCGTTATTCCCAATAGTAAAAATAACAATTAATTCATCAATGAACTAATAACAATAGCTTTTTCCATCCAAAACGGTAACTTCGTGTACAGAAAAAGTAACAAAAGATCAAACACAAAACTGGAGCGCGTCAGTTTCTCCACGTTGACATGTAAAAAACAATTATTTTCATTATTCCGACCAAACACCGTCATCATTACTTTTTTATCATCTACGGTTTTACGTCCCTCGACAGATGCCTTCCGATAGTTACTTCTTACTTTTCAATCTCAAAATCAGGCTCCATAGATTTGGTAGTATATATTTTCGTGTTACACCGAGGGCCGATCCTTCGAAATTGTTCGATAGTAATTTGCGTGCGTTAAGTTGTCAACGAAAAAGCGAATTGACATCACCAAGCAAGAAAAACAGAAAACTCATATGTCCAACTTATCGAATAGAAGGCCCCGCACTGTGAATTCGATCTCAAATAGCTCGTACACTCATTCGCCAGGATCTGGTTCGATAAACTCGTATAAATTTGCGATAATTGTGTACGTACGGGCCTATTAAAGAGCAAGAGTCATTCGTGTACACTCAAACGACAATTATTGCTCCGGCGTGCTCCAATTTAGCGCAAAAGCCTCGGATCGCGAGGTCGCACGCGCTCATATGCCTATAAGTGTGAATAAACATTTGAACGATTAGATATATACCTATGAGAACGATGCGCAGGCTGGTACGATCTCGAAGTCACTTGCGCGCACTATCGGCTTTCGTTGTTATCTTCCATGTGTGGGAGAGACCTCCCACCCCCCGCCCAAAGTTTTTTTTCTCCTGTACACGCGGATTCGTGTGTATGTGCATACACGATTTGCCATGCTGAGCTCCTTAAGCTGCACGCACCTGTCCGCTCTTTAGGCTCGCTAGTGCCGCGACACAAAAGCCACAGTCGCACCGAAGAGACCTCACGGCGAGAACCTGCACACATACACACACACACACACACACACACACACACCACACACACACACACACACACGCGCGCGCGCGCGCGAGCTTAATTGAATCCGGAAAGCGCGTGCGATGCATAATGTAATACGCAACGGCTGTGTGTACGCTTGTTGCAAAGTGGGCGTTTCATTGTCGACAAACGAGACGCTTTATGAACTCGTACGAGTATCGCGATCCTCGTTTCATTGACGTTGCTACGTGCGAATTCTATTTCTTATGCCCCGAAGCTGCTGTTCAATAATTTTATCGACTTCGCAAACGTAGTGACTTTGCAAACGAAATTGCCGTTGGTTCGAAGCTTCTATTGTACTTCTATTTGAATTTGGAGCTTTTTTGGTTTCATTCGACTGCAGGGTGATGAATTTTGATGAATTGAAGCTTTCAATTTTATTTAACTTTCTTTCAAAGGAGAATGACCATCTGTTGAGGGAAAGATATCTTTTTTTTAGGTTTTAGATGCGGAAGAGATACTTATTTATTTGGGGGAATTTTTTCTGCGAATGGGGTTTTTAATGGTGTTGGTGTTTGCATCGTTGGAATACAATGAAAGTTCTTCTTTTGTTTTTCATTTCTTCATTTTTGTTACAATCTAAATCCTTCTTTTTCAAGTTTAGACTATGAAACCCTGATATGGATCTTTAAAATTGTTTCAGTAATTTTTGTAACATGAAAGGGTGAAAAAGGAAAAACATGTTTTGTAACATGAATGCAAGGAAAAAGAATATTTTCGTTGCATCCTAATGCTGCAAATTTCAATACCATGTTTTTAGAATATTTAACGCGCTATTCTATTGTGATGGCTCCAAAAATAAGCTATTTTCTAATATATTTTTTTAACTGTTGCATGTATCGATATACACATTTTTTTCGCTTCAAAGGTACACTCTTTTAGAATAGAAGACATTTTTTTTGTTACATATAAATGTATATTTATTTAACAATTTATAATCGTGTAAAGGCATGAAAGAAAAAAAGTATGTCGCTGGTGTTGATGATTTGCGCTATCCAGTAAATCTGAAACAAAAAATCCAATAAGATTCTCAATCTGTATGAGTGTCCTTATCGCCCGAACTAGAATTATTAAAAAATATTAATTTTTACTTATACTTTCGCCCGAATTATGACGAAAAAAAAAACGTGTTTTCCGAACACTTTTGCAAAAAACGTCGCTATTTTGTTATTTTGCAATATAAAAGAATCATTCTAGTTCGGGCAATAAAGACCCTCATACAGATTAAGAATCTTTTTAAATGTTTTGTTTCCGATTATCTGGAGAGCGCAAATCATCAACACCAGTGACATACTTTTTTTCATGCCTTTACACGATTATCAATTGTTCAATATATATACATTTATATGCAACAAAAAAATTGTTTTCTATTCTGTAAGAGTGTACCTTTAAGCGAAAAAAAAGTTTATACCGATACATGCAACAGTTTTCAAAAAAGAAATTATTAAAAATAGCTTATTCTTTGAATCGTCACAGCAGCCCCTTAAATACTTTTTTGCAAGTCCTCGAGGGCTTGTCTTTCACTGCTCTCTCGATACATGCCACTCGACTACGTTCTTGGAGATGCCCTAAAATGTTGTCCATAGTCACTCGGTAGACGATTCACTGCTGTATCACATTTGCGCGAAGGCCCAGGGAAAATTTGGAAAACCTTTGTTGATACAAGCGGCTATATTTTCACAGGGTTTCAGTTGTGCCACTATCGGAAACTCACAAGTAAAACTACCTCCCGCTTAGCAGTTGGCGCGGATGTCAGTACGCCGTTGAACGGTCACCCATCCAAGTATTGGCTCAGGCTAACGTTGCTTTCACGGGAGATTGTTGCAGCCGCACACCGACCACGCGCCCAATACTGTCCAAATTTTTATGATTCGATATTTATTGGATTAATTGATTAATTTTTAATCGATTTTCAATCCCTCTGCCTCATTCTCTACGATACCTTTAACTTAAATATCTTACCTCGATGCTTATTAATCCCGAAGGCAATGAATCATTTGAGATTGCTCGAGCGTTAATATATTATTTTTTTCCTTCTCTCTCTTTCTCTTTCTCTTTCTCTCTCAAGGTTTATTTCCCATCAATGCGCCCCGGGCGCCCTCGCAATAGACGGGAAGTACTAATCGAAATTCTCCTTCGATCGACTAGGAAATCGATAACGATATTTTTTTTCGAAAATAAATGAAAGTTCGTTTTTTCTTCCGTTTTGTCGGAGCTCGTGACTCACGGGAAAAGGGACGTAACGCACGATCTCATGATGTCGAAGATCAGTAAATAGAAACCGCATTATCGATGTAAACCTCGATATCAGATCGCGAGCGAGCGAACGAAATCCCAAAAGCGAAGTTTCTTATCTGACCGGCACCGCCGCAGCAATATTTCTCCTCTATTTTCCTACTTTTTGCAATAAAAATGTCTAAAATGTTTGAAAAACAAAAGTGTTTCGAAAGTCCCTCAAAATTGTTATTCTTTTTTCTTATCAATCTTGATAAAAATCTTTGCTATCGAAGATCAATAAAGAAAACTATTAGATGTGTACTTTAATTTTAAGGGATTTTCAAGACATGGCGGAACTAGTACTGGATCGCATCGGGTCATATTGTTACTAATTTTATGTCAAACCATCATCACGTGGCTTTAGTTTTCAGTATGTATTTTTCTTTGCCGAAGTATAACAGACATTATTTTTTTAAGTGTCGAATATGTCGAATTTGGTGTCAACAAAATGCAATTTGCGGGAAGCTTTGCTTTGTTGATTCCATTTGAAGAAAAGAGCTGCTGAAAGTCAACGAATGCTGTCGGAAGCTTATGGTGATTATCCTTCATCGATTTTATCATGTGAGTACTGGTTTTGCCGCTATCAAAAAGTTGATTTTTATACGGAAGACAAGGCACGTCTAGGCGAGCCGAAAAGTTTGAAGATAAGGAAGAAGCTTTATTCGATGAAGATCCGAGTCAAACGCAAGAAGAACTCGCAGAATCATTAAATGTTGATCAACATCAAATGTTACCAACAACAATTGATGCAATTGAGCCGAGCATTCAAGCCAAAACGGCCAGATTACGCGAAGAAACAGAACAAAGTGATTTTTCAGCACGACAACACTTGGCCTCATGTTGCGAAACTGGCCAAGGAAACGTTAGAAGTGCTCACCTGAGATGTCCTACTGGATATCCGGTTATCTGGACCCTTGTTCTGTAGGTCTAAGCATCCTAGCTCGTAAGGATGTTTACTCGCAAACACGGGGCGGACGACAATTTTTATATAACATTAATATGTTATTAGTATTTACATAACATTAGTATACTTATTAGTGCAAAAATAAATACGTATCAATCAAACTATGATTCTATGTTAAGACTACTTTCAATTTACCATAAAATGGATTATCTGGATTAACTCTCGCCTTAATTGATCTGTATAATCGGGGTTCTGTTGGATGTTTCTAAGTTGATGTCGGATTGCCAAGCAATCCGACATCAGAACAACCTGTCATCATCGTCATTCTATTCTATTGCTACTCTATTTCAATTTTATTCCGCTTTATTATCTAATTCTCATTTGTGTCATTTTAGTTTCATTTTACTTTTCGTGAGCTGGCGATAATTTTATTCGCTCGATTATCACCAAATTGTTATTCTGTTTTCGCGATTTATTTTTGATATTATTTTGCGATCACCCCCGATCAGGGTACTAATAAAAATGTACTCAGATACAGTAACCATTTTATATTTCTGAATAATTTCTGTTTTCTTTTTTTCTCGCCTCGGACTACAATCAAGGTATAATAAACCGAACCAATAAATCCATCGATCAATTATCGTAAAATCCCCGAATTCCGTAAACTTCGTCCGAAAATATTTAAAAAATGTTTTCACGAATGAACGCAAGACATTAATTCTTCAGTTTGAATTAATCAGGATATTGATCTTGAACGTTGGTTTGCGGATTATTTCTCGTTTTTACCATTCTGAAATTATTCCTCTTACGATTGTACACGTATAGTCCCGTTATCGTCACTTCTCATCATCATCATCATCATCATCATTATCATTATCGGTGTAATCTTCGTTGACTTCCCTCGTGGTTCATCCGAGGATGAAAATCTTTTCTTCATCGATATGGCCGATTGAAGCGATGGATCCCGTGGCTCTGTTCGATGCTGAATGCCGGTTCGCATATATATATATACACGCGTACACCCACGTGCCTGTATATCCACGATAAACACACCGGCGCTCGCGTGAGCCTCGATATTCAAGGTACGTGGAACGAGAGAGTTTCGGATGCTGTGTGTGCCTCTCTCCCTCCCGCCCGCTTCCTCTTTCTCACCGTTTTTCGCCGTCTCTCTCTTCTCTCTCTCTCTCTCTCTCTCTCTCTCTCTCTCTCTCTCTCTCTCTGTGTCTCTCTCTCTCTTGTTCTCTGCGCTGAGAGATAAGACAGAAAAAGAGAGGAGAGGAGAGATCGACGACGACGACGATGTTGGAGAGAGGGATCGCGAAGGAGGGAAGCAGATAGGACGTGAGGGCGAACCAAGCTAATGGGAATGGTAGCAGAGAGGCACAGTGTCTCTCGAGCCGCGGACGCCGAAGGTTTTACATCCGCGACATGATTTCCTAGCATACATGCCCCAAATTGCACCTGTTCGATTTATCGTGCATAAAGCTTCGTCGAAGCGAACCTAGTCAAAAACAAACGCCGAGGAAAGTTCTTGCGTACAAACGAGACGAAAATATATTCTCCAGGGTCTCCAGTGGCTCTATCCTTAAGTCAGAATCATTCCTGAATCTTTGAATGTCCTTGTGCATCCCCAAAGTGCAGCGTTACCAGACGAGGATTAGCGCGAATAAGTCTTTTCAAGGATAGTTGAAGAGAGAAGTGCGCGTTACATCGCGATCTAGAGGATATGAGGCAAAGGTGGGTGCGCGAGAGAAAACGATCGTGCGGTTTCTGACTATGGGGTAGCGGCAATGTACCCCGGAAGGTCAGTCTGGGCCCGGGGCGTTTTGGCCCTCGGTGCGACGACCCTTCTTCTCATTTGCCCACCGGGCATCGGTCGCTCAGATGTCGTTCGCCAAATTGCTCCTAGCGCCGAGATGACGTCGTCGTCGTCGTCGTCGTCGTCGTCCATCTCGACGACTAGGACGAGTCAGGTCATTCCTCGACCGGAAGTCTTCGCTAAGACAAAATTTCGATCTACCAGCAATGAGGATTATTATCACAGCTTGGAAAAACGAAGTCTCGACAATTACGATGCGAATTCGCGATCCAATTATCGTTACAGAACACACAAGAAATCCGGCAACAAACGAAACGCCTGGCCGTTGCACGTATATCGCAATAAAAAAATTCAGAATATCGTAAAGTATGATAGAACTCGTGAAAATTCGGTGACTTCCGGCTCGAGATACGCGGCAAATGTTGCCAACAAAAATGAGCGATATTCGCGATATTATACGCCACGTTCTATGAACAAACCACTGGCCTACGTTCACATACAACCGGCGATTGTACCGCCCACGCCCACCAACCGGAAGTGCGTACGTTGTATGATAGTTTACAAGCCTTGTCCACCACCGCCGAGAATTATTTTACCATCGAGCAACAGGTATCGCGACGAGGCGATGAAGTGGCGTGGCTTGAAGTACGGTGAGTTTTTTTTTTGCTTTTTTTCTTCATTCGCCCCGAAAGAACGAGTATATTAAGGAGGTTCGATCGATTTCACAGACGCTCAGACAAAATAGAATGCTTCAAATTTGAACGTGACGTCGAAAGTACGACGCGAATTGCCGATTTTAAGGATGAATAGGAGTTTTACCGAAATGCTGCCATGGCGATAAAAATCTGATGCACTGTTACTTTGTTCTAAGCATGTATACGAAGTTTGGGATCGATTCACTCATCAATTGAGCAATTGTAATAATTTTTATTTGCAGTCGTTTTGCGTGAGGTCTTGTGCATAAATATCACAATTATTCATTATATAATTGCAGTCTAATTGATTGTAACGTGCTGAAATTCTGCTTATTTTCTTTACCCAGTGGTTTGGCAACGCTATAAATATGTTTACTATCAAGCATAACTATAAATCACTGCCACATGTTTCAAGAAAGATAAATATTACCAAATACAGGTGAAACGGCCGTTAATAAAAAAAAATATTTCCAGCTGGAAATTCCCGGCTTGGTCTACATATAATCCTACTTACGACTGATTTTACTTCAGCCCTAGAAACACATACAGGGTTACAATTATAAACTGGCCGTATATTTTTTAAGCGTCTGGCGCAGAGATTTTGCGAGCGAGAGAAATATGATATTCAATGGCTTTTCAAGACCTTTTCGATAAAAAATATAGCGTATTTTTGTGATGAATAGTATTTGTCAGGAAAAAATTGAGCAGTCGGGAAGGAAAATCAAAATTCCATTTTGAACTCAGTAGAATGATAATTAAGGCGGTATAATAAAGAATGGCATTACTGTCAAACTGTTTCAGTTTTCTTTTCAAAATTTTTTTACATGTTTATTGATCCTTCAAAAATAAGTACAAATTTAAAAAAGTATTAGCATGTACGCTTATACGTTTGTTTACAGTGGTACGCGGAAAACGCCCCCATTGACGACCAGTGTGAAAAAAAACCAATCATATTCTTAATCGGTATGAATGTTGTGATGTTTGGTACCTAGATTCAGCAAAAAAATACAAAATGGCGGCATGCTAAACTTCGATTATTCATTTTTTCTTATTTTGCTGACCATTCTACGAGTTATATAAAAAAAAAAAAACAACGTGTTACCAACGTTGAAGAAAAGTATACTGTAAGTGTATGCCAAATCTTAGCTCAATCGGCCAATTGGTATTATCGAGAAATCGTGATTGCCGATTTGAAAAACACAGTTTCGAGAAAAACGCCATTAAAGTTTGCTGCATCTCGATCGCACTTCCCGAGCGTACTCCTTCTAATTTCTATACTTGCATAATTTTATAGGTTTCATTAAGCGGTTTTTACAGGTATATTCTGAAACTCTGTAGAATAATAAAATAAAATATTTAAAAAAATGATTTTTAAAAATTTCTAGACAACGATACTGCCTTAAATTCTCAATGCGAAGCACGCCTAAGAATCTTTTTATTTTATAGAATCAAATATCAATTATCCACTTCGAAATGCATATTTGATAACGTTTCTCTCGATGACGGCATACACTAAGAAAAGTTTTTCAGAAGTGTTTTCTATTCAGAATTCAATTACCGTCATATTGCTATACTCAAAGTGAAATTTTGTTTTTTTTTTTTACCAGAATGCACAATGTTTTCTAGCAAATACAAGTCATCAGAAAAAAAGATTTCCTTTTTTTTCAAGGTGACTTGAAAAACCATTGAAAATCATATCATTTTGATTGCAAAATCTCTCTCTTCAGAAATATCACCCGTCATTGGAGAATTTCAAATTTCGTCTACTTTTGCCTGGGATTTTACTTTACATACAACCTCAATAAGGAATCTTCTTGGGGTCAAGGATAGCAGAGACGAACTCAGTGCTCGTTTAACTGTTTCTGGATTTTTTTAAAGCTAGGAACATCTGCACTCAATTGAAATGTATTAATTTGTTTCCGTGAAGGAAAAATACCAAAAGGTCTCATCGAACTGATCTCAGTTTCGTCGAAAACTGAACGACTTCGCTGCCCCGTCCGGAATCTTTTAGTTAATTTATGTTTCGGGGGCTGCACGTAAAAAAAAACTACTTCGATCGTTCATTCTGGGATTAGGCTTAGCGACACGAAACCTCCTCGATCCATCGCGCCTCCCCGCCTTTTAGGAGTTCCCTAAAACACACTGTCCCGTTTATCACGAACGTGCCGAACAAGCGGACCACAAACTGTATATAGACGGGGCGTACGTGTACAACTCATCCATGACAAATCATTGGAGATTGCCCGATTTCGCGCGAGACTCGCGAGAGCAAACGCCCGATGGACTAAAAATATCGCCTGTGTGCAGCTTCCCACGTATATATCGACTCACTGAAGACACAAAGTGAGAGAGAGAGAGAGAGAGAGAGAGAGAGAGAGAGAGAGAGAGAGAGAGAGAGAGAGAGAGAGAGAGAGAGAGAGAGAGAGAGAGAAGGAGAGAGAAAGAGAAAGAGAGAGAGAGAGGAAGAGAGTGACAGAGCCCGTCTATACGTGCTCCTGTGTGGTCATTATCCACGAAGAATTTCGGACATGCTTGTAAAGCTGTCGAAAAAAAATATACTTTTTGCCTCGCTGTTCTGAAGAGATTTGTTCGATTGTACATTTCGTTGCTAGTGATGGGAAAAAAAATATAAAAAAATATTCCCTACCGATTTTCTGGGGTAACTCAAGGATGGAATTACACGAATAAAAAAAAAATTAAAGCAGTAATGTTGTCTAGAACGCTGTTTCGGATTTAATTTTTAGGATGGAATAACTGCTAAAATGTTCGCGTTTTCTTCCTGAAATTTTTCACACATGTTTATTGATCCTTCAAGAATATGTATAAATTGAGAAAAAAATGTATTATCACGTACTTTTATACGTTTTTTTTTTACAAGGATGCGCGAAAAACGCCCCCAATTGGCGACCAGTGTTGTGGACGTTGTATGAATATCAAAAAAGAAACCAGGTATATTCTCAATCTTTATGAGAGTTGTGATGTTTGGTACCAAATTCAGAAAAAAAAATATGTACCAAACAGCAGCATGTTAAAGTGTGTAGAATAATCAAATAAAATTTAAGAAGAAACGATTTTTTCACATTTCTAGACAACAATACTGCCTTAATGGTAAATAAAAATGGCAATTGTGCAATTTATTAATGGCGTTCGTTAATGTAACTGTCAATATAAATATAATAATTGTCAATGTACCTATATTTTTTATATGACTACCGTTAGTTAGAGAAAATTTGTTATCATTAATTAAAAATGTATAATTGCCATGTTACAATAATTTCTTATTGAATAGTCTAAAATAAATTCACAATTATTACAAATTATTGTCAGCCTAATATCATACAAATTTGACGTCGGTTTTCAAATTTAAACAAATTTTAAAAGAGTCTTCGCTGTCTTCGGAAAAATAATTTAAATTCCGATACCCTTTCAACGGCACAATTTGACGGCAATAAAATTCTCATAGTGCACGTCCTGCGAGTAGCGACGAAAAAGAGAGAGTGTGAGAAGGCGAGCGCGCGCGTCTTGCAGCTCATCGCGGTCCACGTGGCTCGGACAACGCTGAGCACTGTGTGCAATTCTTCCGCCGTTTTGTGCATACACATTTTTTTTTTCTTTCGATTCACCGAGGAAAACGTACGCGCGTTTGTACGATGTGCCCGCGTGCCCGAGCGCGAAGATCGGTAATCGTCCGTGAAAAATCGCGCCCAAGGAGGTCTCTCCAGTACGACTAAGACGCAGCTTGAAAATTGTCGTTGCGTCATCTCTTCGCTCTTCCGACAATTGAGACGTTGACGGCGTCGTGAACATTAGAATTGTTAAATTTTTTTTCGATTGCGTTCCACTTGGTTTTTATTCTGGATATATTGTGCGTGGGTGCATGCGTATGAAAAAACAAAGTTTCAATTCTCCGAGTGATAAAATATCCGTTATTAAGTAAATCGGAGAAATTACACTGAGAAAAAAAGTGCACGGTATTTACAGAACAAAAAAACACCTATGGTAAAAGGGGAGATAGTAAAATTCTCTATAGTTTATTGACACCGTAATCATAATATGGTTAACACAACTATAAGCGAAAAATATATCTGAACATGCAATTTTGGTCGCGTGTTTGATTATCTATTATACCCGAAATAACTATTAACTACTGTAAGAGGCTTGACAATATAATTATTATTAATTCAGTGCTCACAACATCGGCACACATATACTAATGCTATTCTATTCAAGTTTGTACTATTCAGATGGTTAACATTAACATTCGTCGAGTACAATTTGCTACAAGACCTTACGAAAAAAATTATGGTAATCTTTACTTATAGCGAAGGCGTAAATAATTTGCAAATCGTGTCGATAAAATCGTAGAGATAGCAATAGCACACTATGCTCGACATAGATATATACGCGCATTAATTTATCAGTTTCCAAATTTCGAAATTTCGAAAATTTTTGCGATTCGTCAAAAATCCATTTGGGCTTCGGTGGTATTCGGAAGTACAGCCGGAATTAGTTTTGTCTGTTATGCCAAATCTACGATTATAATAACATAGGTACCCGATAGCATAGTGGCAACGTGCGCAGTACAGGTAGAAGATTTGGTAGGTAAGTTTCCGTTCCTCCTACCTTCTACCTTCTATTGGTAGATAAGATTCGATTCCATGTGTGGACAAAATATTTTCTTCGAAAGTAATCATTTCAGGAGGTCCGGGAACAACGAATTATAATTTAAAAAATCATTGAGGTAGTCTCAATAATTTTTTATTATAATTGAGTCTTTTTTTTTCATTTTGGTTTTACAAAATATTTTATACATTTATTAGGCGTATCATACAATATGGTATAAATCACTATAAATATCGTCGCAAATTACAGGCAACATTTTTATCAATGAATATATTTTTTGGTCCTGTTTACGATTAGGATCTTGGGCGAGATATTTTTTGATAGTGTAAGGAAATATGCATTTTATGGAAACGTACTATATTATATAGCATTGAACAATCAATGTATGCCTGTAAGATTGTTGGTTGCGGTTAACATATGTGCATAAATTACGCAACTACTAAAATATCAATAAGCGGTACTCTATTTTTGGAAGTAACCATAACTATAAAATATCATTGTCCCCTCAGAGAAATATAAAATTTGGTTCAAATATGGTTGAAAATACCATACGTTTCTCTTAGTTTATCTTTACACATTCGACGATCTGCCAATCTCCCTCTCTCTCTCTCTCTCTCTCTCTCTCTCTCGCTCGTTGTCTTTCTTCCCCATTGCTCCCAGTTACGTTAAACGTGTGTGCTTATTGTGTAATTATTGCGAAAGCATCCAAGTATGTATGAAAGAAGTCTCGAGGCGCGATGTCATTCACAGCGTGCGTCTTCGTGTACACACTCGCAAGAAAATGGCTCTCCGGCGCACCCGCGCGCTACACTAATAAAATAAAACATAAACGCGTGTAGGTACAAGAATGAAAAGACTGACGAACAGAAAGGAGAAACCTCGCGCGTCTTGCTCGAGAAATATATATCCTTTGGTCTCGGATGACGCTACCGCGCGTAGGATCCCCCAGTCCCTCTTTCTCCCGCCCGCCGTCCCTCGATAATCGAGCCATTACCGGCGTAATTAACGAGGAGTTTGCCGCGACAATTCGAGGCCGCAGAATGCGAGAAAACCGCTGAGATTCGACAAAAGAAACTCGCAATTACGCTTGTAATGAAACACCGAATGGCATCCTTCGTATGGGAGCGTCCATTGAGCAGCGGCATTCGCCGGAAGATCCACGCGATCTTATCGGGAGTGAGAAGATACGGAGGATTCGTGCTGGTCAACTGTGGTGGTAGTCAGCGAATACTCGAGAGAATTTTACAATACGCATTGCCTCGCTTATTGACAGTCGGAACGTTACGTATTCGATG
This sequence comes from Ophion ventricosus, assembly GCA_963932345.1. Lineage (NCBI taxonomy): Eukaryota > Metazoa > Arthropoda > Insecta > Hymenoptera > Ichneumonidae > Ophion > Ophion ventricosus. The sequence goes on from OZ010712.1 coordinate 27,247,711, forward strand.
AATAAAAACGGAATCAAGATATTTCGAATAATTGAAAATAGAATACTCGATAAAAATACACCTCGTTGGAATGTAAGATGTAGCTCTGACAGACGCAGCAGTAAAGGCGCGGTTGGTGTGGGTTAATGGGCAATAAACCACGACAGAGAGAGAGAGAGAGAGAGAGAGAGAGAGAGGGAGGGAGAGGGAAAAAGAAATAGAAAGAAAAAAAGAATATATTATCGCTCGAGCCACCTCGTAAATGAATCACTGCCTTCGTGATTAATAAGGATCGAGCTAAGATATTTAACAAAAAGCAATCGTCGTTAACGAGGCAAAGGGATTGGAAATCGATTAAGAATTAATCAATTAAGTCAATAAATATCGAGTCGTAACAATTTGGACAGTATTGGACGCGGGGTCGATGTGCGACTGCAGCGATCTCCCGTGTCAAGCAGCGTTTAGCCTGGGCCAATACTTGGATGGGTCCCTGACAAATTCCTATAAAAATGTGGGTGCATTTTGGGATTCCGCAACGAATTTTTGCACGGGATCACGAAAGGATATTTTTTTTTGGGAAATCCAACGAATTCCGGTCAATCGGGTAAAAGCAGGGAATTCACTTGGATTCCAATGCGAACTGCCTACGTGGGTTATCCCTATCAAATCCCTATAGGGATTTGGTAGGATCTGGGGACTCCCCGACAAATTTCTGCATGGGGTATCGAGCAAGGAGTCAACGGGATGGGGTTTGTATGCCCTCAAAGATTTACGAAGGAGCATTCAAGATATTCCTTTCACGAACCCAAATATTAAAAAATTGACTGATTTTCGTCTACAATTAAGTAAAAATATATCCCAGTATACTAGTAAAATGTCAAACCGAGTTATCGAACTCTTAACAAAAAATTACCATTTTAAAAATCGTTTGATTTACGCCACACTTTATGGACATAATATGCTGGCCACATTTCTATCTAATAATGTATATACTTAATAACTCTAGATGGCTGATATAAACTGCGCTGAGCATGTAAAACATTCGGAAGGTTCAGTAACGACAATAAAAAACAAGGGGTCATCGAATGTTTAACCCTTCGCGGTCACAGGTTCGGGCTATAACACGCTGGTCACAGGGGGGTCGCAATGACCCCGGCCATGTTTAAACGAGTACCGCGTTGACCGTATCGTTCCGAAAGACTCATAAAATTCAGGATATTAGTTTGAACATTCTAGAATGTGGCATTCTCAGTATTATATTTTAATCGAACTTTAAAATGGCGGAAAAAATCAGCAAGAGATCAATGCGTAAAAAAACCCTCTGTTACTAAAAAAAAATCCTAACTCTTGCAATTTTCAATTTCTTTAAATAAAATGTTCGGGTGATACTCTAGAGATATGATAATTTAAGGGGAAAAATAGCTCCATAGTGGGCGATTCACAAAAGGTATTTATTCTTATATCTGAAGAGCCATTTCGAAATGAAATAAAGAACGATAATCATAAAAAATGAGAAATTTATTATAAAAAGTGGCCGCCAACAACTTATAGTAATTTTGGCTTGAAGATGCGCTTAGGGTTATTTTGACCCCGGGTAGATCGCGGAGTGTTAAAGAAAATATTAGTGATGAAACTTCGAAAAATGTGACTAACAGAAGAATTGTCGTAACTGTGACTTTTTAGAGAACATGTAAAAATGTCTAAATCTACAAAAGTCATGCAATATTTTTCACTCCAGTTCATCGTTGACCATAATGATGTATTATAACTTATTTTTATTAAGCGCCACTGTAATCTACTGATGATTCAAAAACGCATTTAGAGAATTTCTCAAAATCATAAGTATCCCTTCCGCGACTCACGTAGAATCGTGATAGAGCAGCTCACATGAATAATTTCTCCTCGGTTATACAAGCACGGAAAAAAAACACATGTTTTATCTTTTCCATTCGTACACATAGACGACGAAAACTGCGTCGATTTATAACTAACTCGATGCATCCATACCCATGCGCGGTCTGTCGTGCGTTGTCAAAGATGCAGTACGTTCAGAGGCAAATAAGCCGGAGGAACACAAGCGCGGACAAGTTATTTTCCCTTGTATCCATATCGACCGTGCGCGGGCTCTCCACGACTTCCTCGTCGATGTGCGGCGATCGTGCATCTGGTCACGAGGGACGAAGAGGTATAGCGCAAGGAAACGAGGATGATCCCTCGTCGGGTGTACAAGTCGGCGAAGTAGGAAGCGTAGAAAAAACCAGCAGAAGAATAAGAAGAGGGCATGGCGGAAGGAACGAGGAAGAAGATGAAGAAGAAGAGGAGGGTAGAGGCGACGGGAACGACGAAATAAAATTGCCAAGAAAGCTTTTTTGCACGAAAGAAAGCTGAAGAGCGAGTGGCCGGTCGTGCGATCCCTCGACAATGCTCCACGTCTTCCTCCTTCTCGTGATCGCGGTAGGCTCGGTCATACATGCTCTTCGGGTACGAGTCGGTACTTTTGAACTTCCGTATCGTCGCAATATCTCTTTCCTCTCATGGATCGAGACTTTTCCTCCTTCTCCCCCAACTCCGATGTACACTTGGTCACCAATCTTTTTTTATTCATCCTTCGCTCTTTCCTCCCTGTCTTACGATATCTCGTTGCAAAAAAATCGAGACTTTTGGGAAAAAAAAAACAAGTGGAACCCTTTATTGCCACGATTTTTTAAACCTCTTGCTCGTTTTGATGCTTTACGTGCAAAAATTGTCGTAAGGATCTAATTGGATTCCCATACTTTTTCCTACTTCCTGATATGGGTCCAATGGATCAGCGCATTGGATCCTTATACTCAACTTTACGCTCGTAGATTAAACTCTAATCAGGATTCGCCATTGAAATTCAATGTACGAATCCAATTTGTATCCTAAAGGATTCACACATTATCGAACAGAATCCGGTATGATTACTGATGGGCCTCATCGTATTTTGTACTAGAATATTCTAAAAAAAATATATATAGATATACAAAGTGAGTGGATCTCAAAAAAGTATAAATCTTATCTTATGGAATTACATATTGATTAAAATAATATATCTTAAAAATCTATTTAAATCACATCACTGAAAATCCACTGTAATTATCATTCGTTATTTTTGTTGACTGCACTTTGACATAATATCCCCACACGCGTACACGATGACGATGAAGCTTACATCTTTGGAATGCAACATTTTTTTCGCCTAAATCGGCAAAAAAAAATTAACAATTAAAAATAATTAATTTTCGTTGCATTTCAACGATGCAAAGTTCAACATCATCGAAACGCTCACGGAGCGTACAGGTTAGGTTTCAACACGCCGAGTTTTTTCTCGTGACTTTAGACATATTTCGATGCGAAGGTGGTAAGAATTCTCAAACGGCGTTCATCGAGGAACAGTGCAAAATCCAATTCGATCCGGATGACGACTCCCCATGTGCGGTGTCCCCAATAAATCCTTATTGAGATATGAGAGCATCTTGAGATTCCCCAACAGATTCCCGCATAAATATCGGTTAAGAATTCAAAAAAAAAATTCTCATACGATGTCAATCGGAAAATAACGCGGAATCGACTTGGATTCCAATGTGGACTCTCATGTGCGGTGTCCCTATAAAATCTCTAAAGGATTGTAGTAGGATCTGGGTACTCCCCAACAAATTTTTGCACAGGTTAATTTTCAGCTGAAATCGGGATGCGTTTTTTCCCCGAAAATTCGCCATTAGATCGTGCACAGTTTCTCTCGGAACGAAAAATATACGATCGTATCTTCAATATGTGTGTGTGTGTGTGTGTGTGTGCATACGCCTCGATTGCACACCGGACGTTTGTACGTTATAACATGTACTTATGGCACACCGGAGCTACGTAATCGTTCGTACGCGCAACACGAGACGATGATCCACTATTTTCTTTATTCCTTCGCTACGTACCACCTGTTCCTTCTGCAATACACATACATACATACATACATATATATATATATATATATATATATATATATATATATATATATATATATATATTTGCGCAATTTTTGAAAAAATAGAGAAATTTTCTTTGAAACGCCTTATCTGGAATATCGATAATCCAATTTATTGCAACGCTTGCCACGTTGCGGAAAATATACCGGGCGCAATCTTCAATTGAGATATATCTTTCATTCTCGATTCATCTCTCGCGCGGTACATATATACTCGAGAAATCCCATAATATCGAAACGATTACCTTATCTGCGTTTCTCGAGCGTACTTTACCCGAGTGTGAGACTCGATCATGCGATCTTCCGTGTCTCTTTTTTTTTAACTCTCCGATGGAAAATGTACGAGGGAATTCCGTGGAGGGAATCTCGATGGTTTTCCCCATGGCTTGTTCCTTCGGTACACACCGATCAATTCGTAGTCCTCTCATTGTTCAGCTCACGCGGGTAGTATGCAAGCTCTCGCAACTTTAATCGTTCCGATCTTATATACGTGTATTATACCACAGCGTGTAAGTATATAGTGGCCCTCTCTCTCTCTCTCTTTCTCTCGTTTTCTCTTTCTCTCTCTCCTTCACTCTCTTTCTCTCTCTGTACCGCGCCAAGAGTCCGAGAATTACCGGGAGATATCTTGCCGAAGTTGTAGGAAGAAGGAATGAATTTTATGGGTACATCGGAGTTACGATTCACTGACATTTTGCACATTTCGTGGCTGTACCAATGCTCGAATCTCTCAGGAATTACGAATCGACCGTTGTTCGGAGGTCGAAGAAACTTTGAATTTCTGAATCTCCCTCGTGAAGAACTGATCGAAGATACATCTCTTTGGACCTTGACAGAAGACATTCAATTTAAAAAATAAATCGACATTAAGAAGCAATTAACTTTTTCATTTTTGGGATTGAACAGTAGGCGTTTCGATTCAGCAACATTTTGAGTTATCGGCTTGTTGGTAAAGTGTCGATCTACCAAAGCAGAAACACTCGGTACATCGTTTCAAATTTCAATTGGATAGATCGATTCCCTTCTTGCAGATATTGCTCTGGCGATCTGTAGCGTTTTTCTCGGCCATCCAATACATTCGATAACTTCAAGCAATTCTCACTATTTGTTCACACAAAAAGAGTATCTGACTGTTACTGTATTTAACCCTTCGTGGTCACACTTCCATATTCAATCGCGGTGGTCACACTTGGGTCGATTCTACCCAGTCAGTTTTCAAAAAGATATTGTGACCAAACTATCCATCCAAAGTAGTTAAAAAAATTACGGAACATGCTTTGAACTTTCTGGATGATGTGAAAAAAATTATTTATAAGAAATAAAATAACGACATGTTAAAAAAAAATCATAAAGAGGTGAAAACGCAAAAAAGACACTTTTTCGCTCAAAAAATAATAATTCAGTGAATTTTTAACATTTTTATCTAAAATTTGGACGTGATACTCCTTAGATATGCTACTTTTGGGAAAAAATAGAAGCAAAGTGCGCGGTCCAAAAAAGGTATTTATTCAGACATGTGAAGAGGGTAAATTTTATTATATGAGGATACTTCAAACTCCAGGTAAGATGGTGGATACAGTCCCATTTGAAGCCAGGAACTATTGTATATTTACGCCAAAATTAATCGACGGGTCGATTCTATCCAGGGTGACCACGAAGGGTTAACGCTTAGCGGCGACACCTCAGCCAGGCCACATAGCGGCCACATGGGGTAACTCATTACCCCACGCTGAAAAACCTAGTTGTACAAGCCATATGGGTGTTTTAAGACTTTTAACCGATTGCTTCATGTTTGTTGAAGAGTTCTTCAACATTTCTAATGATTTTTATCGGTCAATTTATAGATGGGGTTCTAAAAACTGGTCATATATATGAAAATTCAGAAAAAATGGCCTTTTTTCAGAAAAAAATTCATTACTCCGCCATTTTTCAATATTAAGGGCTAAAATTTTAGAATTGTACGCACAACATATACCACTACCATAAAAAAATAACAGTATCCGCCGATCATTCAAAAAGTATATTTATTTTGCAAAATTACTGGAGGGAAGAATGAAAAAAATTAGAAATCATAAAATTTGCTTTTTTTGTGTTTTATTAGCTTCTAAATACATATTTACGTACAGAAAAGTGAAAAAAATATTATTTTTATGATATTTGAACAAAAAAAATTTATTTTGAATCCTATTTTATTGACCAGCACACGTCATTTCACATCAACAGACAAGATTCCATAACGACTAGGATTGAAAAAAAAAAATTTTTACTATAATATCAAAAACTTACCTTTATTTTGTCTATTGATACCACAAACAAGTCGATTTGAAAAAAAAAAGATCTGTGCCGAGCAACGGTTGCGGCCACACTGGGGTAACTAGTTACCCCACGCCGTGAAAACGAATGGAGTCACATCTCACACTTGTCTACTACCGGCAGTTGTCGTTACTTCTATCAATTTCAAAGGTTTTAGACCTCTAATTTCACTTTTTCTGAGCCTGGGGTAACTAGTTACCCCGTGTGGCCGCTAAGGGTTAAATACAATCCCGCGAGGGGCTCGGATCAAGGCAAATTTTAAATGTTTCGAAAATTGAGTAAACGATGTGCTTTCCTTAAATTTCAAAATATTGGGCGTTTTTTCACAAATAGAGTATTACGAAAGATGGTTTAGAAAATAAGCCGTGCCAATTAGAAATTTCCCATGCAGATATTTGTCGAGGAGTCCCCAGATCCTACCGCATCCCTATGGAAATTTGACTGGGAGGCTGCACGTAGGAAGCTCACATTGGAGCCCAAGTGGATTTTCACTTTAGTGGAGTCCACTTTAGAATTCGAATTGGATTCGAACATTGGCGTCCAATGGGAAATACCGATAAGAATCCAATGTATACTAAAACATCATTAGTACAGAGATCCAATGCGATAACCCATTGTATCCTCATTGAATTAAAAAGAACGTAAACAATTTAGCATCAATTAAGGCATTCTCTCCCCAATTGGGCCATTCACTAACGCTATTCACCGCGACCCAATTGAACGAGTAAAAAGGCACTCTGTTAAATCTTGCGATGCAGAGAAGTGAGAACCTTTCCCTTCGGGATTTTCTTCCTCGTGAGGGTAGACGAGAGCGACTCTTAGCTCCGTTCTTCTGCGCTTCTCAATTCTTCGCTCTCGTACCGGCGAATAACGCATATACGCGATACGCCTACTGTGCCGGCTCGCGTAATCCCAAATTACAGGTGGAACGAGACGCGAGAGCGAGTATACAGGGAGGAGTAGCCAGGTTGCTTGATCTACCGCGGGAGAAGCAACGAACGCGTGCAACATGCACACACTTTATACTCCCGCATGCCGCATAAATGCATAATTTTTCGACGCCGGGAGAGTCGTGCGGAATATTCAGTAAAATCGGTGGGCTCTCTTGCTCCGTTGACGTGGCGGAGTCGTTATAAAGTCGTGTATATTCACCTAGGTGTGAAAACCTTTTATTAAAACGCATCAAAAGCCGACGCGAGCATACATTTTTCGACCTGCGGTGAATACACGTATTTCTCTTTACTACACTCTCTCTCCCTCTCTCTCTCTCTCCCTCTCTCTCTCTCTCTCTCTCTCTCTCTCTCTCCCTCCTTCTCTCTCCCTCCCTCCCTCCCTCCCTTTTTCTCTTGTGAACAAGCCACAAAAAGGAAATGCACAATTTTCTCGCGCGTTTAACCCATCACATGACTTTTGCAAGTTTTACGATCAAAATCCTTTCTAACATTTCTCCATCTTAGCCATGAGTCACAGGGTGTACGCAGTCACGCTACTATATAATATTGCTCGTATATCTGCGAGAGGAAAGGTGAGACGAAGAGCGATTAATTTCCATCCTCGTACAGTCGAGAGAGCTCACCAGCTTAGGAAGAAACTCTACGACCGCGTATCCGAGCTTTTCTGACGACGGGAAAAAAACGATGCAGCAGCTTCTTGGATATCAATCTCAAGCTGGACGAAATTTCATTACGCAAACGTAAAAAAAGGGACGATTATTTTCATGCTGATGGATGACACATTGGATCTGAAAATCCTTCGATCTTTTACTATGCGTACATTACCATTGAAATATTTTTACATCTATGAATTGATACAGCTAAATATCTGTACACGTTAGCGAAAGTGTTAGAAAAAGATTCTCCGATTTTCCTGTCAGGCCAGAACTCTGTCGTCTTGCTGTACCGGAGAACACTGACCAAAAAAGAACAAAATTCCATGTAGGAAATGGAACATAGAAATGCATGTAGACGACGAACAAAAGAGCCAATTTTGGTGTTTTTTTTTTTCAGAAAGGAACGGAACGTTTGGCATTTATGAAACTTTAACTTAATTTGTTACATAATCAAACTACTTAAATAACTTTTTTCATTTAAAAATATTACAAAAATGGCGACGTTATGATAGGGTCTTCCGGAAAGGTTTTGGAGACAGTTGTCCGTTTGTGGAAAGTCCGACGACTTCAATATCGATCTGAAAAATATGAGCTAAGAATTTTTAGTATTTTAACATCCAAATTCCTAAACTTATACGTAAGAAACATTTAAAAAGTTGAAAATTAAAAATAAGGGAGACTGTAGAAAAAAAATTGATATTTTATATACAATTTTTGTTCTTTACTGTCATCGAAAAGTATTTTTTTAAAGTGATCTTCATAAACGAGTAGCGTTTATGAAGTTCAAGGTAATATTGTTATTGAGTTGTGTGTAAAATTTCAGTACGATGGGTCAACTCGTTTCAAAGTTATTCCGCCCACAAACTTAAAAAATGTATGTTATTTTTGAGAAAAACGTGTTCAATATTTCGAACTATGAAAAATCAATAATTTCGACTTACCAGCTAATTTCTTACTTTACCATCATTTTCTTGAGATGTTTAACTAACATTTTACGTAAAAAAAAACAATCTTTTTATGCCGTTCCATGTATGTCCTTTAAAATCCCAGAGCACATATCATAAGTGCATGCGCGCACAAACGCGGTCGCGCACACATTCTCAAGGGTTACGTTCACCGACGGGGCAACATGGCGAGCGATTGCGCCTCATCGTTGCAGACCCGCGCTCTTTTTCAACGCTGACGACGCTGAAAATTTATCGCTCTCGGGAATTGAAGTCTCGCTTCGTATCTTACCAAACGATTTTCCAACGCACGTAAAGATGAGGGACTTCTGATAGTTTCTTCGTTTCGATTGGCGACCCGGCCAATCAGGAATAATCATCCGCGACGCCTACAATAATCTCTTCTCTTCTCACTCGTTGTTACGTAGTCTCGTTAATTAACGATCGGGACCGCGCTTAAGTACGAGAAACAAAATGAATCGATCAGACCACTGCAAGGACGAGGAAGAAGACAGCTCGACGAGCCTCGTTCTCTGCGACTGTTCCAAGTGAGAACCGGCAATAAAAATTGTTCCCGAAGGAGAGGCCAATGCACGCATAGCTCGAGTTAATCCGGAATACATTATAAAATAAAAGTCGATGGAACTCCCGCAGGCCTCTGTTTCACTCACGACCGCGAAAGGGCTCTATTCTAGCTCACGAGACGTCGGCCTCGTTACCTCGCTTCCTCTCGGATATTCTTGCATGTCCCCCTGGCAATAATGCACTCGTAGCAAAATATCTCCGGTGTGCACTGCAGAAACGTTGAATAGTGGCAACGAGGAGAAGTTCGAAACACACGCGGGAAGCAAACACACGGTCCCCGTACGCGCATGTACAGGGTGGACAATTACAAGGTAGCCATTCTTTTTTTTTTTTTAATGGTATTACGCGGAGTTTTCATGTTTGAGGAAAATATGATTTTTTACCGTTTTTGGTAGATAAGCAGCAGCTGGAAATCAGTCGAAATTTTTTTTTACGTTCGATATCGAGATAGTGAATGTGTAAATACTAAATTTAAGATGGGTACAATACACGAAGACATTTATTGGCAAGGAAAAAAAAATCTAACAATTTGAGGATCGAAATTTGAGGATCATACAGAGGTTGATGTAAACAAGACTACCGACTAGACGATGTAAACTGGTATGGGCGCGAGGCAACTCGGATATGCGTGCGGAATCGTGGGGTATGCGTGCAATATTGGTGTGGGCGCGGGACACCTCGAATGTATATGTGGAATCATGGGGTGCGTGCGATACCGGTGTGGGCACACCCACATCAGTATTGCACACAACCCACGATTCCACACGCACATCCGAGGTGCCCCGCGCCCACATCAGTATTTCACGCATCGCACATATTCCACTCCCCGTCCCCTCCCCTCCCCATCGGCTTAAATTAGGTCTTTACACATTCTCCATCTCGATATTGACCGTAAAAAAATGTTCGACCGATTTTCAGCTGAAGCCCCTCTTTTGCATATTTACCCAGTTTTTCAAGTCTTCTTCGAAAAAAATATAGCGTATTTTTAAAGTGAGTAGTAATTTCCAAAAAAAAATTGAGCATTCGGGGAAAGAATCGAAATTCTAGTTTGAGTACAGCAGAATGAAGATAATTAAATTCCGAATACGTGAAAAACTCCGGCTCGTGAAAAACTTTTATTGTACATCCCGTTATCGAGAAAAAAAAAAATTATCGAAGGCGCATGTTAAAGTGGACAAATGGAATTTAATCCATTGAAAAAAGTTTCTTAGGAGCGTTTTGTAGTGGAATTTAATTATCATCATTCTGCTGAACTCAAAAAGGAATTTTGGTTTTTTTTTAATGCTTAAATTTTTCTGGCAAATATTGCTCACCTCAAAAATACACTATATTTTTTTCGAAGAGGGCTTGAAAAAACATTAAGTATCATATGATTATCGGTCACAAAATCTCCACCCCAAAGCCTTAAGGCCTTAGGCCACTCCAGAGGCCAAAAAAAGGGCATATTTTGTAATTTTTTTTTCAGCAAAACTAGAAAATAAATTGGAATTACAAAATAGGGGTTTTATTATATACGTAATTGACTATACAATATCATTTTTTCACAGCGATACATGTCAAAATGGCGACCGTGCAGCATTTTTCTGATTACGCCTTTATTTCTGGAAGGTCAACGGCCGGGCCAGCAGCTCCTATAATTTTTAAGTTATGATGAGACACTAAAGTTTTTTCGATTATATATAAGAATAGCTATAGAAGCATGTAGGATTTTTTTGATACATTGTTTTTTGTCAAAATGGCGCATTTCTGAAACAAAAAGTATAAAATGCCATGAGAAAATTATCTGAAAATTGTTTATGAAAAAGGAACTATGCAATATAATAAAAAAAATCCTACGTAGTACCTCAGAAAATGTAATTCTAAATATACAGTTAAAATTTCAAGTTAAACGTTTGTAATTTGTTTGAGTTATGAGTTCGGCCGACTTGAAGAATGTAGTTTTGAGATAAATGCGTTTGAAGTTAGTAGAAAGTCACGACATGAATCAAGAGGGGTTGCGCTAGAATTGTAAAATCGAGTACTTAGAGATTTTTCACACCCATAATCTTTTAGAATATAATTTTATCGGTACTAAGGTATATTTTTAACAAAAAAAATATCGATTTTTGAAAAATCCTAGAGTGGCCTAAGGCCTTAAGAAACACATAGCCACTTTATAATTGTCATCCTCCATGATACCCGTATTAAAAGTTGATTTCGAGAATTGCCTTCAAATAGGCCAATTGCCCCAAATTCGCGATCATCTTCGAAATCACCTTTGAATAATTGCAATCATATTCATCTAAAGATAACTTCAAGGATCGCCCTGTCCGTAAAATCCACGATACGTTTAAAAACAATTTTAAGGACTTTCATGAAAGTGCGATGATAGTCAACATTGCGTAGATACAACGAGTTCGAAATATCATTTCGCCATATATGCCTAGGTACACATAGATATATTTATAGTCACCTCCGCGCTCTGCAAAATGGTAATATGACACGTGAAATCGTTTCCACGTATAATGTTACCAGGAATTAGAGAATATAGAAAAATAATCGACCGCAAGGTGTACGCTATCAGTACATAATGTATACCTGTACACACAAGATCACAAATCCTTTGAAATATTCCATCGAAACTTCTGGCCTCTGTGCTCCTTTTACCCTGTGAGACACACACGCAATCAATGCGGATGCTTTTCGATGAGCACGAGATGAAAGCGATACATAAATGACACAGAAAAAAAAATTCGCCCTGCTATTTTTACCGATCAATTATTAACTGTTAATTGAAAATTCTTGTCGTTGATATAGTCGTTGACTGGTGAGCAGTTGCGATCACTGTTGAATCCGTCCTATCTGCGAGTGCAGTGTTATTATTATTATTACGAAATAACTCTTCGATCTTTCGATCTACAATTATAAACGACTTGTCCGATCTCTCTATTCTGCCGATAAATTCAATCGATCGTAATTACCAGTGTCATAAAGCTCTCGATCCATTTGATTTGTGCTTTCTGCCTTCGGGCAGGATCTCTCAATATCTATCCACGATACGTATATATATACATACGAGACTTAATATCGGAAGTCTCATATCAAGGTTCTCCCTTCAACATGGTGGAAAATCCCGGTATGTCTGCAATGAGACTCGGCACTAGGGTAAAGTCAAGCAAATAATTTATTATTGTAAATGAAACGAATTATATCTTTGCAATGAAGCGCATTCACATATCCGAGGTCTTGGGCTGCCATTTTCATACCTGGAAGCCCTGTCTATGCCCGATAATAGCGAGCTGAAGGCGTACAGTTGTATACTTTGCTATATATTCCCCGACACTATAATGAAAAGTCAAAATTGTCAATAAAAAATGTGATACCAATCGGAAGCAAATTTCCTTTACTGGCAGATAAGCAGTCCGTAGTCAGCCTGCTTATTGTGCTGCCTAGATGAGTTAAGCCATTCCGTGCAGAAATTTGTTAAGATGTCCCCAGATCCTACCACATCCCGATACGAACTTGATAAAGACGCTGCGCATAGGGAGTCCACGTTGGAATCCGAATGGATCCGCGCTATTTGTCGATTGACGGTGTTCGAGATGTTTTTTTTAATTCTCGACCGGAATTTGTTGAATTAAAAAAAAAATTCTTTCGCGATCCCGTGCTTAAATTGGATAAGGAGTCCCAAAATGCACTCACATCCCTATAGGGATTTCATAGAGACATCGCACGCGGGGACTCCGAATTGAAATCCAAACGAGCTCCGCGTTATTTCCCGATTGACAACGTTTGAGAATTTTTCATTTGAAATTTGTTGGATGTTCCAAAAAAAATCCTCTCGTGATCCCGTGCACAAGTTTGTTGAAGAGTCCCAAAATGCACCCACATAGAGGGGAATTTGTTACGGACACCGCACATAGAGATTCCTCATTGGGATCCAATTGGCTTCTGCACCGTTCCCCGATGAACGCCGTTTGAGCATTCTTACCACGTTCAAATAAAAAATATGTGAAAAGTCACGGGAAAAAACTCGGCGTGTTGAAACATAACCTGCACGCTTCATGAGCGTGTACGTGTCAGTGATGGACAAAATTTAATTGCTGGGGTAACTAAAGCTTAACAATTAATAAATTGTTAATCACGACTATAACAATTGACAATTAATTAATTGTAATTGTGAAAACTCGCTATTAGCAATTAATTAATTGTTAATTGCGGTAGTCTGCAATTAACAATTAATCAATTGATTATCATGACTTTCCACAATTAGAAACTAATCAATTTTCAATCTTGTCGGTGTATTTGATTAAAAAGTAACAATTAAAACCAATTATTGTACAGGGCGCTGCGTAAGCCTACAAAACCCAAAGAAACACGTCGTATCTGATATCTGTAAAGTTAAATAGGTTAATTGTTAATTTTAATTGTTTCTTAGAACAATTAAAAAAGTTAATTACATTTGTTTTACTTGCGAGTTGCATTTAACATATATCAATCCAAATAAATTAATTGCAACATGCAATGAATGGTAATTGGAATTAAATTTATTGCAATAAATGCAATTACTTTTTTAGTCAATTAATGAACTTATTGAAAATTTAATTGATTAACGCCCAACACTGGTACGTGTGTGGTGATATCATGGCGAAGTGCAGTAAAATAAATAACAAACGATAATTGCAGTGGATTTTCAGTGATTTGATTCGAATTCATTGTTAAGATATACTTTTTTTAAGTTATATATAAATACAATCGAAGTGTAGCCGAATCACTTTCGTCCCACAACTTTAAAATTCATAAATATCCAAATATATAACTGTTGCCCACTTTATTGCAGATTTTTTTCATTTGACATATCACTATCTAAAATAGAGGTTGTAATATCCAAGCGACGATAATAATTCAGATCTGTATAAAAGGAAATTGAAGTGAAAAACATTTCTGAATCTTTCCATTTGTTTGCAACTCCCGACGAATCATGCCGGGTCGTTCATCCTCAGGATCCGAGCGACTCACGTGCGATTTCCCAACATTCGAAAAAAGTTTATTCTTCAAATTCAAAGCTTCAATCGATCGAATGATCCCAGCGTCGACGTAAAAACGTCTTCAATGAACAACGAACACGCGATTGCAAGGGAGAGCGCTCTGAGTCTCCGATAACTTCACCCCTCAATGGAAACTAATCCAACACCTGATATTAATACGATGGAAGCTTCCGAGGTGATTTTCTCTCTTATCCTAGCGCACGCAAAGTAAACGTTTGTTTGCACTTATTACAACGTGAGGTTCCGCGAGTCTCGCGCGGTAACGAGAAAAAGGAAAATTGCAGAAGCCGAGGCGTGAGACGCGCGATGCAAGTGGAACGTAGATAAACTGTTAGCCGATCAGCGTGGACACGAGAAAAGGGAGAACTTCGCGAAGAGAAAAGACTGGTGAAATTACGAGAGAACGCTCGTAATTCGGCGCGAAGAAGCGACGAGCGGCGATTTTCTACGCCTTCTTCACCGAGCATCAATATCTCTTCTTCTTCATCCTCTTCTTCCTGATATAGTCCATCTCTCTTTCCCATGTCTGTACACGCTGTCTCGTCCTCGATACACACGTTCATCCTCTCGCTGATTCTGCGGTTTCTTTATTCCCACACATACGTTCCTCGGTCTCTGCCAAAGCTCGGAATTTCAAGAACCAAGAGTTCGCGTTTTTTTTTTTTTGCTCCCACGGAAGACTCGACCATATGTTCACCTACCCACTTATGTATACACTGAACGAATATAAAAGTGGAGAAAAAAAATATACAAGTGGAAAAAGAAATTCACAGGTCGTACTTTTTCGATGTGACGGAACTTTTTTTAATCCAGGCGCTGACTATTTTATTGCATTGGAGAACGTTGAAATTGACAAAAAAAAAACACATTTAACGAGACTTCGGGAGTTGATAAAACTGACGACGTATCAAAGGGATCCTCCGTTGTCTCTCTTGTGTCTCATTTATGGCCGAAGGTACTCTCAGGATGTAGGTTGGTATACGGCGATGTCGTAAAGCTTCGAAGGTGCGAAAAGAAAAGGACGGAAGGCGATAGGACTGCTCTGTACCGCATTATCATTATTGCCCGATGACGATCCATTATCGCTCGACCAACATCGAATCGCGATCTCAATCGCGCAAACACGATCGGGTCACACCTCTGTAGCTCTGATAGATACATCCTTTTTTTTTTTTTAACTTATTTTAATCGAATTTTTCGCTTCTCTCGCGCTTTTCCAATCGCCGTTTCGCATTATTCCTATTGGTGCACCTTGCGATCGTAGGAGAGACGCCATAGCATCGAATGAATGGTGTGTTACGAGGCTTGCTTTACTCTACTTTATAGCGTGCTTTACGCTGTGTGCCTTCCACGTATATCTATACACGTATATTCGACAAGATCGTAAAGTTCGCACGGTGGATATAGTCAAGGGGTGTCTTTACAATCGTGGCCGAGCTTTGAGTCTCGGGATTTTACAACGCTGTCCGAGTGAACCGAACGTTACGTGTGCAAGGGGCGAAGGGGGGGACGAGAGCACGCGAGAGAGAGAGAAGGGACATGTTGGGGAGATTCTAGTGCTACGACGTTCGGGGCGAGAGGATGAATGAAGAACGACTGGACAAGCACGCTGTTCTCGATAGTCGTTCCAGTTTAAAGTATATCTACGAAAGCCTCTCTCTCCTCCTCGACGTACATTATGCTATTACACTTCACACGCAGAAACATAAATCGAACATTTTTACCCTTTGAAGATCGCCACATCCAAACTTTTCCAATCTCCAGACTTGACCGCCGAGCAAGCGAGAGTTTGATATTTATAAACCGTATAAAAACTTATCACAAATGACCAAGATGTTGAAGTTAGCACTGAAAAAATATTTTTTAACTGCCTAAATGTTCTTTTTTCCTGCGTATCGGGGATACGAAAACAGCTTGAACTTTTTTTAGAATACTCGCAAGAGCTCTGCAGCTTACGAAAAAAAAATTTGCTGCATAAGAAAAGTGGTGAGATGAAAAAAAAAAAATCTTCCAAAAAATATATAATCGACGATTTTGGAACTCTTCACTTCCGTTACATCTCCACATTTGCGAGTTTTTAAAACATCTGAATTATTCATATACGACACGTAAAGTTGAGTAAAGTGGTAACGCCGCAAAATAGAGTGAAAAAAAAAACTGGTACTTGGAGGGAAAAAATGATCGAATTAATAATTGACAGGTGTTGTAATTGAATGTTTTTGGTCCCTCGAGGTCTATCATTCGTTCGGTATATAACGCTTTAAAACCTGAAATGCATTTCGAATGCAGATTGAGTGTGGAGACGCGATGATGGATGTTTCCGTGGCCCCTGGGCTTCACTCACACATTATATTCTTCTCATCACCTTTACCTCTCCCTCGACGCTTATTCTCTATATATACCCATAAATATATGGCTTAATGACGGGGTTTGGCCGAGGTGTTAACGGCGTTTTCAACGCTCGTTAACGTATGCTCTCCTCCTTGAGCTGCGCACACCTCCGCATCCAAATTAACCTTTTTCCACCGCCCACTTCAACCCCGTTTACTCTTTACCCTCCACTGAAAGATCACCAGACTTATGATTTAACAATAACTTCTAGATATTTTTATTCGTACATTTAATGATCGGTGTAAAGCTTCAAAAAATTGAAGAGCGAAGTAATAAAGTCATCTGATTAGCTTCGGCAGTCGTGAACGCGACGTTCTCGCGGCAGTTGCAAATTTAATTACGAAGTCTTGTAAAAATGATCGGACTTCTCGGAGTTCTCGCCGCTGTCGAACTATCAAGCCCTTTAAGTTGTGCGTTAATAACACATTACAAGTCATTTCAACGTTTCCTCAGTGCCAACAGCTTTCGTGATATTCCCGTAGCCGCGAATAATAATTTTATCGAAAGTCTGAGTTCTAGATCGAGTACATACATAATTGCAATTACAAAGTTGCTGCATAAATATATGTGTACGAGTGAAAAGTCGTGATAGCTTCTCAGTGTCCGGTATCAATAACGAATATATGTGAATGTATACGTATATATGGATGCATATGTATATTGCACCTGCGAGTAAACTATTTTTTATCGAGGTCTCTTATGTCGCGCTCGAACGAACCGAGACACGTAATGCAATTTAGAGAATCGCGCATCCCGGCAATCACGAGCTCTCGCTCCTCGAGTTAAACGAGAAGCCGATCTCGATAACGATGATGAAGATAATGAGAATAAACTATAATCGTCGTACGGTTGAACTATAAGCCGTTCTATCGCGTATAGGAGAGCCTCTCTGTGTATTACTACACGCCCTTATTACCTCGATAAGTGTACACGTCGTCTCTCAATTTAAAAAAAAAAGTAAAAACAAATAGAAACCAACGCACGTGCAATCCCGTCGGAAAGTCCAATTGACAAATTATTTCTTTATCAATTGCCGTATATCGTAATCCAGGGAGTCCCTGGATGGAAATTAAAGTATATAGGAGAAGTATCCTCAACTTATCGAATCGCTCATTTTACCGTAGAATTGTGGATACAAACGTTGATTTTCTTTCGAAGAATGAATACGCAAATTAATTTGCAACATTTGCGAAAATAAATAATCGTAAATTTCGATTCTGAATTAACAATTTCGAAAAAATTGTTTCCCTGACACAAATGCAGGCTAATTTTCCATTGCACGTTGTTAATTTACAAGTAGTTTTAGCGTTCGTGGAAAGATGATAATGCTCATTAGGGCAAAGGATTAACGGTAAAAATGTGCAACTATGCCAAGATAACGATTGCGTGTACTATATATTCCCTCGACCTGGGTGGTAATAAAGTGAGGGCGAGCTGTCTCTCATGATTTTTTTCTTATTATTTCAAAGTATCTCTCGCTTCGTTTCATTGGCTCGAATCCACACACTAGATCCTGAATCTGCGGCTAGAGCTCGAATATGCCGTGGGGTTTTACGCTGTCTCTCGTAGATTTATACGTGCCGCGGTTGGGCTCGCAAGCTGTGGTTATACTTTCCCGATGCGGTGGTGTGCTGGATGGTCGGTCGCAAACCAACGACCATCCATGGAATATTTCTTTATAAATATAAATGTATATATATATATACACATACACATTATTTATATATATGAGGCGTTCCATGCTAATAGGAATGGCTAATGAATCCATCACGCTTATTTGGCTCTTCTGCCGAAAGTAACACAGAAATTTGAGTACGAAGCATTTGCATACGAGGTGTAGTAGTTGAGGATGATCGGAAGTTTCACTAATTAATACTAAAGGATACTGATTTCTACAGACGTACGTATATTCACACAAGATCAACTACGAAGTTTCAGCAAGTATCGCTACATCGTTTTCGAAGACCATAGATATTAAAATCCTAGCCATTTGGCCCAGTTTCTTGTGGAAAATCATAAATTGCGCTAGAATTTGAACGTGAATTCAGCTGATATGTCTGCAAGAAATATTAACTGCGACTAAACTGTCTAGATTTTAATTGTTTTTTTCTCGAAAATAATTTAGCGGATCCCATGAAAACTTCGATGTCAACATTTTTTGGATGTTTCACGTTTGAGATAATCCTTCCTCGCAAAGAATTAAAACACAATGCTTGTGCAAGGCAGAAAAATTCTATTTTCAGTTACTAAATTCCGCCGCCCTCGGGTTCTTCACTCATATTTCGTACGTGAGAGTCCTAAACTCAAATAGTGCCGTTATATTGAGGAAAGTAGGCAAAAATGATATGAAAATTACCCCGAAGATGTAAAAATGGTCCCTTCAATGAATCGACCTGGAGTAGACCGTAGATACGCCGGCAGTTGGCGTATACGTTCGATAGCCTGGTGACTTCTATCCAGCTCGCAAGTATCACGACAAAGTTGTTGGATCGCGACGCCGTTCGAGTACAATCGTATAGTGAGACCCTCACATAAAGTGTAATCGCCTCGCGTGTAACAAACAGACCGTGGGTTAAAATGCGAGGTTCGCCATGACGACGCCAAACACCATTGAACGAGAATGAGAAGGAGAATTTAACGACGCGCGTCTACGGTATACCCTACGAGAATAAAAAGAGATGAATTGGCAAGACAAAGTAAGAGAGCAAGAGGCAGAGAGAGAGAGAGAGAGAGAGAGAGAGAGAGAGAGAGAGAGCGAGAGAGAGAGAGAGGGAGAGAATATCTCAAAGGTGTAGGCGTACCGGAAGTCTCCTTTCATTGGTTCTCAACGTGTGTATTTTCGTCGTAACGATCTCTCAGAAATATCGACATTTTGTCCCACGAATTAAATCATTTCGTAGAGCCAAAGCGTGCTCGGTACTAAGAGGAGGAAAAAAATAAACTCAACATCTCAAAGCTAGATCGAGGAGGTCTTGATCTTTTTGACGGCCTCCAGTCATGCTGAATTATTCAATGATTTATTCCTCCTTTGATTTAAGGCGTCGAACCAAATCGATCGATCACCGCTACAGGCGTCGCTTCTCTCCAGGATTTATCGATTTTATAAAAGACCGTAATATCTGTCACTTGTCTCGTTATCGAGAAACACCACAGAATAAAGTATTTACTTAAGATTCCACCGAATATTTCTTCGAGTGAGAATTAATAGTGGTCAACCTCGTTGTTCTTCCGTTTACGATGACTCGCGGGATGTTCGTATACAGTTTAAATCCTTCCCGATCGTAGATCAATTCAGTTGCGTTTGGCTTAGAGAAACCCGAGGAGCCTGATGTATACGTAATTCCTCTTCACACCCACGCTTCGACATCTCGTGCTTATCGAGCTCGAGATCTGGACGCTTCTACAAAATCCAATCTCTTCCATCCCATTGTCACGAAGATATCCTCAGCTCACTTCCATTCGTTACAGTTCACTCAGCGTCCCCTCAGCCCACTCTCTCGGCGGCCGTGCTTTCACGAAACAAAAGGATGGTCCGATTTCTGTATCCATATAGTTGCCTCAAACGATCCGCCAAGCTGAGCAAAGACTTCGGCTCAATTAAATTGACGCAATTTTATCTCTCCAATTGCTCGAGCAAGTGAATCCAAATTTTCCAGCCGTGCACAGCAGCGACGTTGCATCGCGGTCGCCTCCACATTTTCGTCGTAATTGCAAAAACCCTCGAGTGTGCAGCTCGCGCTCTCGTAATTTTCCATTGACTCGCGTAAACGAGAAAAAGATTATTCGCGTTCCATTAGATTCCAGAGTACGCGATACGCGATTGACGCGGATACTTTGTTTTTTTTTTCTTGTTGGAAAATCTCATAGACCATAAAATCTCGAACGTGTGTGATACACGACGAGCCGAAGCTCTCGCGTTTATACGGATTGGGGCGCGTTGAAAACGAAACATGACTGGAAGGCAAATTCCTGGTGGATGGCCGATTATCGAGTCATCGCGGGGATCCACTCTTCTGGAGCGGATCGCACGTATACGCATGAGAAAGAGATCGTTAAATTTGTCTCGTGTCATGGAAATTTTCTCTCTATCATGAAAGACGATAAAGAGATTCGAGCTTTGAGTAAAAACGATCGTATGAACGAGACGGAGAGAGAGAGAGAGAGAGATAGAGAAACGGATATATGTCGACATGTCGAAGTCGTATTCTTCGTTCGATTCACCATCTTGGTAGTTTTGCACTCGAAACTTAAGTGCGGAAAGAAATATATACAGGGAGGAGAAAAAATAATTGAAAATAAACCGAAGGTCGTGTGCTTCGGATAGTTACAGGATGAAATGGACTCGAGGCGCCGGCTTGAAGAATTATACCGTGAATAAACGTGACTCGAACTCGCGTCGGATCTATCGGCTTAGGCTCGATACTATATATCGTCTAGTAATAGCTACGGAAGAAATCGACAGAGATTTTTTTCGTCCTCCGACACAATCGTTTCGTACACTTTTATATATGTATATGTATGCATTCAAGGCCAATCGATGATCCAAACGCGCGGCGCCGATAACTATAGATGAAAATAAGCCTGGATTCGTATGTTGTTTCATTCGTGAGAAAATAATCATCGCGTAATGGATCAGCAACGTCTCGGAGTCTAGAAGTGCTCGGGTATTTTTTTTTTAAGTCGCCTAAGTCACTTTAGAGCTCTACTGACGCTCGAATGATTATGTATTCCTCCTGGGATTTATTGTAGACGAAGAACGAAACGGAAGTTTGGCAGCAGGGTTCGAGGATCTCGAGTGATCCCCGATGGAATTTATTCCGCAGCTTTATAACGTATTAAATTCGGCCGCAATATTCTTTACAGTGGACGCGGGGCCTCGCGAATTGAGCCTTGTTAAAATCGCTCGTAAATCTTTCGGCAATTATGCATCATGGACCTACGCCGCACACGAACGCTCCATATTATCACAATTTTATTTTTACTTTCGCCTTTGACGAATTATCCCTCGAGGTGAATTCCGGCGAAACATTTTGCAATTTTTGCAGTTTTAATGTTTTTACGGCGAAGACGCGAAGCGGATGGCACGAAGGAGACCCCGCATAGTTCGTTGCCCTGTATCGAATCGTAATCGCAATTTTACAGCGAGGGTCGCCAAAAAAATTCGGGTCGAGTGCCCACTGTTCTCTGGGTAGCTCTCGCGGTTCTCGCGTGGCGGAACAATCGAGCGATGTCTTTCAGCAATGATATCATCCAGGAATAGTATGAAATCTAATAAAATACGAAAGTAACGAGAGCAATGACTATTTTTTTCTTGAACGTTTTGAGAAAACGAATGACACTGCAGGCCACCGTTAAAAAACGAATAGACAGATCGGAGCATTTTTATTTGACAAAATGGT
Source organism: Ophion ventricosus (assembly GCA_963932345.1). Taxonomy (NCBI): domain Eukaryota; kingdom Metazoa; phylum Arthropoda; class Insecta; order Hymenoptera; family Ichneumonidae; genus Ophion; species Ophion ventricosus. The sequence goes on from OZ010712.1 coordinate 27,269,958, forward strand.
CCATATGTTTCATAAAATGGTCCAATCATTTGACAAAATGGTCCATGTACAAAAACGGTACACGTTCTGACTCCAAGTTTTGACACGCTAAGATTTGCTGGTCGAAAATCTTGTACGCAGGAGAGTTGAGGGTAAAAAAGTGTCACGGAACTCGGCAACAAATAAAGTTGATGTCATCAAAAATGGACTGTTTGTTGAGCCTTCTTATCTGCGTACCCTCGTCCGTGTCTATATGTATAAGTGGCTAAAGTGGGACACAGAGAAAGGGGAATACCAGAAGAGAGAGAGAGAGAGAGAGAGAAGGAGAAGAAATTGGAGTTTACGTCTCTCGCGCCTTTCGAATTATACTTACAAATTGCGTGCTCGATGATCCCCTGTTGAGGAGCGTATATATACATCGAGGAATCATCTCGTCTCGGTATACGCGGAAAAACGTAATGGAATGAGAAGAGATCGTTTATGCGTTACCGGTGTCAACCACTTAAGTGAGCCCCGCTTTGCAGATTAGCACCATGGGCAATACGTGCTGTTGCCTCCTTTTCGTCCTTTTGCTCCTTCTTGTTTTCGAACCATCTTTTTTCTCCATATTCCGCCTCTTCATTCCGCGCAGCACACCGTATCTTTACGGTTCGCGCAAGGAAACCGCGCGCAAGGACCAAAGTACCTCTGCATAGACGACGTAAAAAAGAAGAGGAGAAAATGAAAATGTTGCAAAAAATCAATGATAGTCGTGACGATAGGTGATCGTTGTCCGAGCAACCGGAAAGATCAAATCATTCGATGATTGGCACTGCGAATGAACGGCGAGACGCGAATTGCCGACGTGTATGCTACTCTATATCCCTTCCGCACAATATTTTAGGCGTATGATGAGAATACCCGTCGATTCGAAGTGCTCAACCACGTGTGCTACGAGTACTGTATGGTGGAAACGATTTCTCGCGGCTCGTTTTGCGGGAGATAAGAGAACGAGGATGGCGACTCTCGTGGTGATTTTGCTCGGTAAAGTCGACTGGTTTCTCGCGATCTCTCCCCCCGAGCTCGATAAATAAGCACCGCTCAATTTTCAACTTTTCACCACGAACGAAATATTCGCGAATTGCCCGGTTACGTAATATGCCAATTACTTTTATTGGATAGAAAAACAGAGGCTACGCCTTTACATTATTCCTTCCTCTACAGCGGGCCTCTTTATTACGACTGCCATATCTAGCAGGGATTATCGTGTTGAAAAATCTAACGAACAAATCGGTATACGACTGACATCTTTTGTTTCACGCAGATCGCTAAAAAAAATCAGATACCTCGATTTAGGCCTTAGTCCACTCTAGAGGTAAAAAAAGAGCATTTTTTTTACTCTCGTGACGTTTTTTCAGCGAAACCATAAAATCAATTGGAATTACAAAATAGGGATTTCATTATACACGTAATTGACTATACAAAATTATTTTTTCACAGCGAGACATGTCAAAATGGTGACTTTGCAGCATTTTTCCGATGACGCCTTTATTTCTGAAAGGTCAACGGCCGGACCAACAGCTCCTATGATTTTTGAGACACTAAAGTTTTTTCGATTTTATAATATATAAGAATAGCTATAGAAGTGCGTAGGATTTTTATGTTCAAGTGTTTTTTTTTGTCAAAATGGCGCATTTCTAAAAAAAAAGTATAAAATGCTATGAGAAAATCGTCAGAAAATTGCTTATACAAAAGGAACTATGCAATATAATTTTAAAAAATCCTACGTAGTGCCTCAGAAAATGTAATTCTAAATATACAGTTAAAATTTCAAGTGAATCGGTTGAAATTTGTTTGAGTTATGAATCCGGCCGGCTTGAAAAATGTAGTTTTGAGATAAACGCGTTTAAAGTTAGTAGAAAGTCACGCCAGGAATCAGAAGTGGTTGCACTAGAATTCGAAAATCGAATACTTAAAGATTTTTCACACCCATAATCTTTGGGAATATAATTTCATAGGTACTAAGGTACATTTTTAACAAAAAAAAATCGATTTTTGGAAAATCCTAGAGTGGCCGAAGGCCTTAATAAATTTATGAATAAAATTTGTTAGGCAATTTATTGAAGAAATAATCTCCAAAGGTATTAATATTGTTTATAAAGCGGAAGTGTGAAAAAGAAATTGTGCGATCAGATGAGCGAAAATCATACATTAAATCTTCGACAAAATTGATAGCTGTCGAAGCCTTTTTTTTTTTGTCTCTCGTTGGCACACCTCTCGAAATTACCGCATTTGTCACGCTAAGTTACGTTGACTCGGTTAATTTTTTAAACTGTAATGGAATATCAAACCTATCGGTCCGAACCCAACAACAAAATTCTTTAAAACATAAAATGTTATAAAAACGTCGTGAAGAATTCCATTCCAAAAAAAATTGACAGCCTCTCGCCTGTTGACAGATGTATCATTTGACCCTTTACGAAACCGAAGGTTTCCATTTTATTTTATAAATTTTAGTTGGTTTGTAAGTTTTTAAAAACCAATAGCGTACAATCGAAACTCTTCTCGATGACTGTATCAATCGGCAATATTTTTCGCCGAATCGGTCACCGCTCTGAAGCTGCGCGCCCACTGGTTATGTCACCCGATATCATAAAATTGTGTGCCTCGAGTCGTGGCCGATGCGTCTGAAGAAGCCGCAAAACACTCGTAATACACATAAATCGTCGTCGCGTGCGTCACTTTTACGAATGAACTTGATAATTCGAGTGCACGCAAGGGAGATCCTTAAATCCTAAGCGATTTCGCGAGATCTCCCGCGGAGAAAATGAAAGAGAATGAGAGGGAGAGAGAGAGAGAGCCATCAGCTTCCGCTGTGTGTATGTACCGTGAGCACGAGATCGTCCTCTTCAGACTTCCTAATTAAGATCATCGAGTAGGAAAAATCGTCGCAAATCGTCACTAGAGAAAGAATGCAGAGCGCGAGTGAGAGAGAGATGAAGCACTCGCGGTGTATAAGCTCCAGGATCACGTTATTACCGAGAAAGTCCAATTAGCAACGGTTGAGATCGTTAAATCTTGTCTCGATCTTTCGCTTCTTCTCTCGAGATATCTCTCTCGCTCTCTCTCTCTCTCTCTCTCTCTCTCTCTCTCTCTCTCTCTCTCTCTCTCTCTCTCTCTCTCTCTCTTTCTCTCGCACTGGTGCAATTGCGCGAGAGCGCACAGGGCGTTTTACAATTTTCTTGCCACAATAAAAGTGAAAAAGAAACGAGGAAAACGCCGTTTTGATTACGATACAAAAGAAAAACTTCCTTGCATACATTTTTATAAGCATAAGTTTGTATAATTGTTTCGTAATAAAAATTAGTGCTCGAGAAAAAAGACTGAATAGGAACTTCCAAAAAAAAAGAAGTCGACTCTCGATCTTTCTCCGATATCCAAATTCGTAACTCTTCGATCTCTTTTACGATTTTTTTTTAATGATCCTTTTGATAAGGTCTCAGTAGCATCGGGAGAAATGTTCTCGATTTCGTTAACGATCATCCCCGGTGGACTCACGCGTACACACATAGAGGCTCTCTCTGGGGCGGTAATAGCGTGCAATTTATCGATCGATAAATCGAAAAGCGGTCAGGTATCACTTACTGCGTAATGCTACCTTCAAAACGTTGATGCTCGGCTCGCACAAATGCGCGGTGTGTATATGGAAGTGAACGGCACGAGACGCGACGACGATGACGATCATAAGAGAATCGCGCGCGCGCGCGGCCGCTCGATTCGTTTATAAACGACGAAATTACAGGCCACGCTCGGGCGTTACTCATTATCCGTGAAACCTTCGATATAAACCTCTCGCGCGACTATATAACTACCGCAAGGGTAATAGTTATTCTTGATAAGCTTCGGATGGCCGGCGCGCGGGCCCACTCATGCGTACGATAAAACCAAATGGATTAGTATAACTCGCAATCCCACTAACGAACCTCTCCCAATAATTAAAATATAATTACTCGCGCGGTAAAAAGAGATTTGCAAAATTTTACGCTAATCGAGCTAAATACGCTCCATCTCTCTGCTATTTATTGCAAACACTTTTTCTCTATCCTTAGCAACCAAAGGCGTTTACATGTTTAATTATGAAAATGCAAGCGACGTAAAATTTGTTCAAATAATGTCGAGTACGCTTTCTGCATCTTGTTATGATCTTAATATTTCCTATCGATCGTCAACTTCGCCGACCCGAGCATGCTCCACGACTTGGTTACACTTCTTCGAACAATTTTATTCGACACACAGATCCTCGAGAATTCCTTGCAAATAAAAGAGAAGTAAGAAATGAATAAGAGAAGAGAGGACCGGAAGTGTACGACAGCTGATACGGTAAATCGAACCGTGCCCGACCAAAGGAGCATCTGCACTACTAGCAAGATTCTTGTTTCTTTTTTTTACCTGCTACCGAGAGCCAGTCTCGCGAGGCCGCGCTAATAAATTAATCGAGTGACACGTTAACGGCGTGAGCACACGTTATAATCACGAAGACGTCGGAGGGATCTTTCGCCTCGAGGCGGAAAGTAAATTCAGTCGATTAGAGAGAGGACACGGCTGACATTTTCAATTAACCAATAATCCATTTACTGAAGAATTGCTTGTTCGTACACCGAGTATCAGGAAATTCTTCTGTCCATTTGTTAATTCGATCAAATTACTAGTATACCAATAATTACGCTAACATTAACATTAAAAACAATTTACACAAGAAAACGATAATTATATGAATGTATAATAAAAACAATAATCAATAAAATGAATGCCAATGATTATAATAATAATAGCAATTGTAAATATAATGACAATGATAGAGATAATAATAGCAGAAATTACGTGGATCACTGTAACTAACAGTATTACATTTGTTAAAAAGTAAACTCCTTACTATTATTATGACACTCGTTTATTTTGTGTTAAAAGGTACGCGAAAATTGATAAATTGCTCATTCACAAACCCAATGCCATACAAATTCTCGTCGTGAAAATTTTATTATAATTACATAGTGATTGATCGTACTGAACATTTCTACGGAGCACCTGTTTCGCATACCAAGCCAAGAGAATCTTTTTCTCACAAAGAATTTTCAATGTATCGAATATTCGTCCGTTGACTCGCCCGGGTGACATCAATTTTTCTTCCCTTCGTATTTTTTTTTATTTTTATGCTCTTTCGCTCGATCCGTTCTCGCTCTCGTCTCATTTGAATACAATGCTCTGGGACGCGTCGCATCGCTAATTGCGAAATCGCGACGACGAGTTCAGCTCACGGGAGATAGTGTGACTGCTGTTCTCCAGAGAGAAAGAGAGAGAGAGGTGGAGCGAGAGAGAGAGAGAGAGAGAGAGAGAGAGAGAGAGATCGGCAGAAATTCGAATGCTGTTACGAGTGTGTCGGCAAAATTTAAATTTCACGCCAAAAGACCGTGCATATATTTATTCGTGAAATGATTTTCAATGCTTGTAGTTTATGATGTTCCGCATAATGCATCAACCGACCTGGATGCATTTTTTCAAATCTTCTCTTTTTTTGTATTCCTCAATTTCAGGCTGTAAATGCGATGGTCTTGGCTCGACTTCAATGGCGTGCCATATCGTGAGTGGACAGTGCCCATGCAAGCCGAATGTAACGGGCCGAGAGTGTAACCAGTGCGAGGTACAGAGTTTAATATTATTTTAATAATATTCTAATTATTCGCTGCTATGGAATTAATATTGATCAATTTTTTTCAATGAAAACAAAAATGTTCAATTATAATTCTGGTAATTCTAATTTTCGTTGATATCTCGATTTTTTTCAACATTGTCATTTTTGCGTACAAATTAAATGCAATTCTGATATTCGCGATATTTATTGTTCGTATAGTTATCATAAAAATTCCGGGACTGCGGTTGTAATGAATATTTTTGTTCGAACTAAGGTCGGGCATTGGGGACTCGCGTCAGGTGCAGGGTGTGCTCCTTGCGGTTGCGACTTGACAGGTTCAATCAATTCCTCCTGTCATCATGAGACTGGACAGTGTGGCTGTCAACCGGGCGTAGGTGGAACGAGGTGCAACGGTTGCTTGCCTGGTTATTACGGATTCTCGGAGAAAGGCTGTCAATGTAAGTTACCAGCTCAATATGTAATTGAAAACGATGGCAGATTGACGATGGCAAACAAATTGTCATTAATCCAAATTTTTCAACGTCACTGTACCCGTGCGGAAATTGTCGTAGGTACCCAATTGGATTCCCATACTTGTTCCTACTTCCTGATAGGGATCCAAAGGATCGTCGCATTGGATCCCTATACTAAAACGTCACGCTCGCACATTAGATTATAATCGACATTCCCAATTTGAATCCTAAAGGATTCCCATATTTTCGAACAGAATTTGATACGATTTTTCATTGATCCCATCGCATTCTGTACGTTGAATTTTCTAAACAAAATATATAGATATACAAAATGAGTGGATCTTAGAAAAGTATGAATCTTATCTTAAGAAGGTATAAATCACTTAGAAAAGTATATTTCAAAAATCGTTTTAAATCACATCACAATTATCGTTTGTTATTTATTCCACTGCACTTTGATATGATATCACCATACACGTAAACGCTCACAAATTGGACACGAGTCCAATTGGATCCATATGTGCGGTGTCCCTAACATACCCCTATAGAGGCATGGGTGTATCTTGGGATTACCCAATAAATTTGTGCACGAGATCACGAAAGGATACTTTTTTTTTTTGAAGATCCAACAAATTCCAGTTGATAATTTCAAATAAAAAATGCTCAAATGACGTCAATCGGGAAATAGCGCGGGAAACACTTAGATTCCTTTGTGGATTCCCTACGTGCGGCGTCCCTATCAAATCCCTATAGGGATGTGGCAGGATCTGGGAACGCCCCAAGAAATTTTTCCACGGGTACAACCGAAGTCAACTTAATTGTTCGAAGCAGAGAGAACTGTACATTCCCCCATCCTTTATCCGAAGACAATTCAATTTATATATTGCACCTTCAAGTGGAAAAAAAATCCTCACTGATCAGACGCCAAAGTACAAGACCTGGACGAGTATCCCATTTGCTCCCCTCTTCGTAAAATGCCTCGTAAGATAATATTCGGATCTTTCCATTAATAAATCAATGTATAAAATGACGTTTTTTTTTTCACGACAGTGTGCGAGACTTGTGAGAAAGCGGGCCACGTGTGCGACCCCGACACAGGTCGTTGCGTGTGTCCCGGGCTGAGTTTCGGCGAGCACTGTGATCGCTGCAGGCCTGGCTCTTACGATCTCATACCGGGTTTGGGTTGCAAGGCTTGCTCCTGTACACCAGGATCGACGAGATCGCAGTGCGACGCGAACGGGCAATGCCCTTGCCGCGACGGCTTCACCGGACTCAGGTGCGATCGTTGTACACCCGGTTACTACGGATATCCTCGTTGCAGACCGTGCAATTGCAATCACGGCGGTACGATCGAATGCGAGAACGGCCTCTGCGAATGCGGGCCCGATGGACAGTGCCCTTGCAAGGTAATCATTTTTTAAATTCGGTCCTTCGTCTAAAACGAGAAAACAAAAACCGGAATATATATCGACAAGAAAGGAATGAAAAATCCCGCGAACTAGAAACTCGCACATTGCTTGTCAGCATTACTTCGCTAGCAAAGATCGCGTCACCTTTTCACCAACGGCTTGCCTCAATGGAGGAGTTTCTAATTCGAATGATTTTTCTTCTCAACCACCCCTTGATAATATTTTATTCGTGTAAAAAAAAACCGATATCTCGAAATTTGAGAGCGTTTACTAAATTTCCGGAAAATTAAGGACTTTTCAGAAAGCCAAGGGGATGTAATCAAATTCATTACCAAACAGCCACCAATCATACGCTACTTGTGTGAAAAAATTGAATGTTTTTTTTTCACACGAATTCTATTGAACGATTGGGAGAAATCTGATATTATGGAATTTTATTGACTCGCACAGGAAAACGCTATAGGTCGACAGTGCGATAGTTGCAAGGAGGGAACATTTGGTCTATCTGATGAAAATCCGAAAGGTTGTACCGAATGTTTCTGCTTTGGTAGATCGACACTTTGCCAACAGGCCGGATTAAGCTGGGGACAGAGACGTTTGTCCCATTCTCGAGTACTGCAAATTAACGAGACGCTCAAAGATATCATCGTAAGTGCCGAAAAAGCTTATCTTCTCTCTTCGTCAGAGGTGTTCAAAATCGTACTTTTAATTTACATTTGAAGAATAACGGTTCGTTGGCAGAGCAATACTACTGTTAACAAAATAATTTTACTGTAGATGACAAAAAACTGCAATACTCGACTGTATTAGAAAGAAGTTTGCAGAACAATAATCCACAATAAAAAAATAATACGTCCGGTTTTCCTATCGTTATCGATAAATTATGAATTTTGACCATCTCTGATTACGTACTCTGCGATTATCTTGCAATGGTCACAAAAGTATACGTATATAAAATGTGATTACGTTTAAAAAAATTAGCTCACCAAATTCGGATTTTCGATAGTCCTGCCATCCGTGAACGGAGGACTCAACATGACGAATGGTCTCTCGATCATACCCGGGAGTCTCGGTGATGTAATCCTACCATCGAGTCTCAACTACAATTATCCCCTGTATTGGCAATTACCCGAATCATTTCTCGGTGACAAAGTAAGCAGAGACAGCTGAAAATCTTCTTCTGAAATTTATTCTTTATATCAGAGGGGACAATTCGCATAATTGATTTTTTCAGGTCGTGTCGTACGGCGGCTTTCTACGTTTCAAGACGACGTCCGTCGGTGGTGTTCCGTTGCGATCCAGTTTCCGCTATCCCGTCGTTCAGATCCAGGGCAACAACAAACTCATTCTGGAACATTATCAGCATTTGCCAGTCGATGACACTCATTTCAAAATACGGTAAAGCAATTCGTTATCTTTTTATTATCTTATCGTTTCGTTATATCCGTCCGGCAGTTCGGCTCTCACAGGAAATTGAGCCCCTTTCTCTAGTCTTGTAACCTTTTGATTGTAAAGTCTGTAATAACTCATGAAAATTCCATTCAGTTAATACTTTCAAGTGAAATTATTACACTTACTGTGAACTATTTTTGGCAAAGGATAAGACAAAACGTTTTTTTTTTTCATTTGACAAAGATTTAAACGTGTGACTCTTCCACATTCAAAAAATTCTGCTTTTCAAATACATCAATGCTTGACACGAACAACCTTATGGGTCTTCGGAAAACGTAGCTTTCTTATTTTCTCGCTATCATCTTTTTGAGAAAATTAAACTAACACAATGGCCTCGGTAGGATTTAAAAAAAACAGTATACAATAAATAATAATTCCATAAATATCAACGGTTAGTTGATTATTATACAAATTATACTGTTGATGACTTCTTATCGATAATAGCTCATAATTAATAATAACGTCATTAATATCGATTCATTATTATAACAATGATTTTAATAATTCATGAAAAATGATAATACTGAACTAATAATAACGTGATTTATATTAACAATTAATTAATTATTTTTCGATAATAATATTTCCAGACTTCACGAGTCACTATGGCAAATACAGAACAGACCGGATTACAAAGTATCGCGAGAGGTGTTGATGGTAGCACTGCAAAACATTCAGCGCATATTCCTAAAAGCTTCTGATAACTCGAACATCCAAGGAGCGACGTGAGTACCATTTTACATTCGCCGTAATCGGCGGAATGCGCGGCTGACCTTCGCAGAATGTCTTCCTTTTCTCTCATTCGATATCTTTTTACCTTCTCGCTTTTACTGTCCTTTTATCATAATTTTTTGTATCATCGACGGCAAGAAAAGTAAATTCTATTGCAGATTGCTCGAGGCTACGCTCGACGCGGCTGTTCTCACTCCTACGCGAACACCGCCCCTCGCGAGCGAAGTGGAAATTTGCCAATGTCCAACTGAGTACAACAGCACTTCTTGTCAGGATCCGAGCATCGGTTATTACAGATGGTACAGCAATACAACCGCAACATCGACCATAGTAATCGATCTCATAGGCAAAGCGAGACGTTGCCAGTGCAACGGTAGATCGGAAGTATGCGACAGGGAGACCGGACATTGCCTGGTAAGATAACTCCAAACACGATGACGGTACGATACGAGAGTATTTCTATAGAGTTATACAATATCCGATATATTTTCTTTTACTTTAGAACTGTCGAGAAAATAGCGCTGGTCTCTATTGCGAAATTTGCGCCGACAGTTTTCACGGTCATCCAGACTTCGGTGGCTGCAAACCGTGTCCTTGCCCGCACGCCGACAAAAGATTTTCCAGTACTTGCTTGCTCCAGATGGAACAAGAGCCAGTCTGTCATTGCAAACCTGGTTGGTGAACAAAAAAAAACTGTGATTTTATCCACGATTTTTTTACCTCCGCGAAAACAATTTATATTTATTTTCCCTTGATGATTACCAACCTCCAATCCATTGACAATTCATTATTCATTCATGTACACCAAAGGGTTCACTGCCGCAAGAAGATCTGCAATTATATTGTACTAATTTTCAGTAACGTAATAAAAATGGTATTATTAGATTATGTAGTAAAGTAAATAATTTTGGTCACACGTTTTTTCAATTCGTTTGAGCGATACAACGTGGAAACATTTTGTACTAGTTAAAATTACTCTTCGATTTTTAATAATTGCACTGATTTATTATCCTATACTATTTAACGAGCAATTCGCGTGGACTACATTTTGGAAAACTGCCCGGGGTATTCGATGAAATGGGATAAATTGACTGCGTCGAAACTCATGTAGGGGATAACATAGCCAGGCTTGACTTCTACAAACTAATATCCTGCTAACAAGAAAACAGACTCTTCCAGTCATCTTCCATGACTTCCATGACGTCTTCCCTGTGCCGACTCCCAATCTTCATGATTTTGACTCAGTCGATCTTTGGAAATAAAATCCCATAATATGACATTCTTATGCCCCCACCCCTCCTCCCGAAAATCGAACGGCTTTCCAGGTACTTAATGGCATTTATAAAAAAAAAACATTCTAGGTTACGCCGGTACGAAATGTGAACGATGTGCCTACGGTTACTACGGATTCCCCGGTATTCCAGGGGGCAGCTGTACGCCCTGTAATTGCAACTCTGCAGGAAGCGCGAGTGACGAGTGCGATGAAGAGACAGGCCAGTGTAATTGTAGGCCCGGTTCAACCGGAAGAGATTGTTCCGAATGTACGGCTCCTCGACATGTTTTCATTAACGACGTTTGCACTGGTGAGTCTCTCCAAAATGTCTTTAGACATTTGCCTCAGACAATGCAGATAATTTCTTTTCGAGACAGTGAAGATTAACGTTTTTGTAACACAGCACACGCACGCATTAATTCATAAGTATTTCGTAACAATTTTGACCCGCTAGAGTTTTGAAATAATTTTTCGAATCACAGTATGCAGCGACAATTGTACAAAAATCTTGCTGGACGATCTCACGCTACTGTCCGAAGAATTGGCAGTCGAAACGACTCACATCGCTAACGGATATATTCCACCGCCATGGGAAGAACTGTCATACGTCGATGGCAATGCAACCAGTCTATTCGAAGAACTGGAGCGCGAAACGAAGTTGAAGGAACGGATGAAAAACATACCTTGGTCCGAGTATCATCGACTCATTAAGAAATCCGAAAATTTACTCAAAGACGTGAGTTTTTTTATGCTCAAACGCTTATATTGCAAAGCTTCTTGAAATCATATCAAGGAAGACATCATTTCATTTTTTCATCTGTAGATGATCGAAGTGACGAACCAAGCCTGGAACACTAGATCAAGGACGGATGATTTTAAAAACAATGTCTTCAGCTCCCACGTCGAATTAAAGAATCTGAAAGATTTGTTGCAAGGTATATTATTTAAATCTTGATTTTGATTATGCGAGCTATCGTTGTTTTTCATAATTTATTTATCCGTTGGTCCATGAAACTTTTAGCCACTACGAATCAGCTCCGCCAGTACGGCGATGATGGAGAAAAAATCGGCGTTGCGAAAGCACTCAAAGAAGCACGAATGCTCTTGAGTATGATCAAAAGTATAGATCTTACGCCAAAAACGAAAAATTGTCAAACGTACATAGAGTGAGTATTTTTATCGATAAAGAACTGTCAGCCAATGGAGAAACTTATACTCTTATTATATTATACTTCAAATATATCCTACGGTTTGCTGACATGTATCGTTGTATACTAAGAATGCCTCACATATCTTTTTTCTGGCTATTTGGATGTACAATGATCAATCTATAATGTTGCAGCGAAGCTGAAGAATTTATCGAATGGTTGAGTTCACGTTTCGATGCAACCGAACCGTTGGCGAGCTTGCAAAACAAGACGGATAGTTATTCTTCGGGGCTAGAAAATCTCAATACTTATATCGAGGACACAATGGAGGCGCTTTATTCGTACGACGTTCTGTACAACGAGATAAACATGACATACGAGGAAGCGGATTTTCGGTACGGCAAAGTAAATGTACTCAACGTCGAGGTACTAGAGTCCATCAACGAGGGGAAAAAATTGAACGACGAAGCGAGAGGCTTCGTCGTTGATAGTCAAAACAATTTTCAGGTATTAGCTTCTCACCAGGCAACTTTTGTGATAAACTAATAGAGAACGTGTACATATGTTTTTGTTTTTTTGTTTCCATTTCAATACTTTATATTTACAGGAAATCGTATTTTTATAAATTCAGTTGGAGATGTTTTGCAATTGAATATTATTGGAGAACACGTTTTTTATGTGGGATAATTTATCTGCCATATTGAGAATGTATTTTTATGTCTACTTAACAGGATCTTCCGGAACTGGAGAACAAATTGGGCTTCTGGACGGAGAAGCTCAACGTTAGAGAGGAAATTCTTTATAGACTAAATTACGAATATGAGGACAAATATGTAATAAGAGCTGTCGAGCATGCCCAAAATCTCTCTGATTATGTGGACAAATACGTATCGTAAGTTTCCTTTTCGTAAACTTTTCGTAAAAAATAACACTTTATGAATTTATCAAGAAAAAAAACGTATTTATTAGGTCTAGAAAGTATTGTTTTTTTTTAAAGAGAAATAAATTTCATCGCCGTTGGATAGAATTAAGCAACAAGTTCAATTTCATGCATATAACAAATATATGTACACATTTGTAACAAAGATTTGTAATCTATAATGTATATATTGCATAATGTATTGCAGATTATTCATCCAAAGCCGCGATGAAGCTGCGAATCCTTTGGAGGCAAGTCAAGCCTACAAAAATATCGTAGATGGTTTAGCGACCGCGAAGATGGCAGCCAAAGAAGCGAAGGATGCTTCCTGGGAAGCGTACTACAAGGTATGAAGGGATGATATATATAATAGGCCTCCCCAATGGAGCAAAACGTCAAGATAATTGTGTTCATTATATAAAAAATGTTTTTCCTCCACCTGCAGGTCTTTCCCGACGGACCCAATTCAAAATCGTTGCTGGACACCGCAGTTGAACTTTCCGCGAAGTCTACCGAGCAGTGGAAGAGAGCAAAAGCCAACGATATACCAGTTTCAATAGCAACGGGACAGTTGGAAGATCAGAAGCAGGCTGTACTCGATTTAAAAGATTCTCTGAACAGCACTGGGATCAAAGACAATCAGATAAACGTTAAGCTACGAGAACTTCAGAGCAACAGTAAAATACGTGAGTGCGAAATTATTTTCCGCTAATAAAATGTATATATATATATATATATATATATATATATATATATATATATTATTTCTGCGTTTGTTAATTTCTAATAAACTTTATAAATTTCGTGCAACAGTTCAGGCGGATTTGGCAAAGACGCAAAAAGATACGGACGAAGTTGTCGAATCGATAAATCAATCGCGAAAACTTATCGACGACTACAAGGAAGGTATAGCTAGTGTTTTGAAACCCCAATTGCAGGAACTAAAACGGGAGGGCGACTCGAAGATCAGTCTTGCGAGTGAAAAGTGTAAGTTTTAATTTCAATCGTCTTCATTACTGAATAACTGCTTCAAACTCTTATTGATAGAGAATTAATTACCTCGAAAAATATTAATTAGGGATAAACGAATTATTCATAGTCTAGAGATATAGGTTCACGATCCGCTTCACGATTTTTCAGTGACGGAAGCCCAAAGTAATATAAAGAGAGCGGATGCCAAATTGATTAGTCTAGCAACTGCTTCGGCCATGAGACAAGTCGAATTCGACAGGTGGAACGATACCCTGGCAGCTAAGCTTCAGAAACTGAAAGACAAAATCGCGGAAGCGAGAAACAGTGCCGAAGGTGTAAGTGAATTATCTCCTATAACAAGCTAGCATTGGAAATATAGAAGCATTTATTTCGTAAATTGGACGAAATTGCGATCAACAATAGTTGAAAAATGTCAAAGGAGATAGCAGGACTTTTGAATTTTCAAGCATTATTTTCTACGTAACGCAAACGTTACTATAACTACTTTTTCATATTCTGAAAGCCTTCATATCGTGAACTTTTAAGAAAAGTCCAGTGCAGAAGGATAGGACGTATTTTTTATGTTTGTATAATTGATTAAATCACGTACCATTTATGTATAGATACGAATCTCTCTAAAATCAGCTGAGGGCAAGAAGTGTGTACGTTCGTACAGACCAACGACGCTACAACCTTCGATGACGACGATCATCGTGATGACATTAGCAATATCGGGTTCACGGCGAAACGGAGCTCTATTCTATTTACCGAGCAGTTTAAGCGTAACGATCCACTGCGTTAAATCTCGTATACGATATAGCAATGAAAAGTTTGAAAAATACTGATGAAAATTTGTTGTTCAGGATGATTTTATGGCGTTGGAAATGGTCGAAGGAAAAATACGGTTTCTGTGGAACGTCGGCGGTGGCACCGGCATACTGACACATCCGGAGGAAATCGAGGCCGGCGATCCGCAAGCTGATAACTCTTGGTATCGAATCGAAGCTGAAAGGTAAAAAAGAGAGTGGAGTCACACATCATATATGCCAACGCTTTTATTTTGTGAACAGATTGTTCTGTTCATTTTACGCTTTTATAATTCCGTTACAAATAAGCTGACGATAAAAATCCTTACGCTATTTGCTTTTTATAGGACGAGGCACAGAGGAAAATTGAGTATTAGGAAGCAGACTTCGACTTCCGGTCGTTATCTTCCGGTAATAAATTCGACGAATTCTGAATTTGGACGTTTCGACGTGACGAGCACAGATCGAGTATGGCTGGGCGGTATTCCGGAGTCTCAACGACGTCCAGCCGAATTGAGAGCAGTTAATGGACTACCCGGTTGTATACATCAAGTTATACTTGATGGTAAACCCCTCGGACTCTGGAATTTCATTTCGTCGGCACCGGACAACGCTTGTCAAGCTTGCGTCGAAGGGTAATTATTCAAGTATGCCCAAATAGAAATGATAAAGTATAACGATGAAAAAATGAATAATTTTGTTTTTTTCGTCTCGCTGCAGGGTGGAAGACGCAAGGGACGACATAGCGTACAATTTCAACGGCGAAGGATACGCCGTGAGAAACAGAGTTTCATCGGGCCCTTATAACAAATATACTTTCGGGGTTTCCATAAATTTCCGCACCTTCGATGAGAATGCTCTGCTGTTTTTAGCTATCAATCCGAATAACGTGAGTCATCAATTTCATCAACCGTAGCATTCTTATCTATTTATTGTCCAATCGTAATTGACATTGTCCCTTCATCGCGAACGCACAGCATCAGCACATAATGATATTCCTACGGGAGGGACGAGTAATTCTCCACATTGGCTACGGAGGAAACGTGAGCATGGAAATGTCTTCGACGTATAAGTATAACACCGGAAATTGGACGAAAGTGGACGCTTTCCGGCAGTATCAGCTTCGTAAGAACATCGAAAAGTGTAGTTTAAGTGTCGGCGGCGAAAATGACAAAAGAATCGGTGCTCCAACGCCACAACCGAAAAAGGAAGATATTCCCGACCTCGAAGCAGCAAAGTATTACATAGGTGGTTTGCCGCCAAGTTTTCGAGCTACGAATTTACATCTTCCTACTCAAGTCTCGTTTCTCGGTTGTATGTCAAACGTCGTTGTCCAAGAGGGCTACGATCCTATGGCTGAACAGTATTATGGTGTTGAACCAACTTGCGGTAACAAAGTACGAATCTACAAAGTATTATTATCATAATATTACAAAACGATTGATCTACTTACCAAAAAAAAAAAGCGCTAAAACATCGCTTGCGATCGTCGAAAGCAAAATCGTAATGAGATTCGATTCAATTTTTGACATTTAAGGCTCCAAAGATCGTGGGATTCTACGGTGACGGATATCTCGAGTATCACTCATTTAGTCTGAGAAAAATTTCATCGGCAATCAGCTTCTCCTTCCGTACGATGCAGGACGAGGCTGTACTTCTCTTGTCTACTTTTCATGGACAGGAGGAGCGCTTGAATAATATTCAAAACGGAGGAACAGATAACAGTGTAAGTCTTATTGGTGTGAAAAGTAAACGTAGACTCGGTTCACTGTGATTTGAATTTAATTGGATATTCTCTTTCAATACATTTCAATATCCATTAGTCTTCTTTCGACTATTAGTTATCCGTGCTACCTTTCTTTTCTAGAAGGACAGCTACTATTCCATTGCCGTGGTCGACGGTCACGTCCAAGTACGCGTGAATTCCGGCAAAGGCGAATTGATTCTTCAATCGAACAGTACGTACAACGATGGAAAGTATCACTCGGTGACGATCTCCAAGCGAAGAAAAGAGGTTGAGCTTCGAGTCGACGACGCTTATCAAGGCGGAGGTCGATTGCCTACTGGAGTAGCTGTGAGAGCGCCCGAATCCAACGGAGGATTGTTTTTTGGCGGACTGCCAGCTCTAATAAACAATACGAAAATGATAGCTACCGGAGTTCCATTGTACGGAGCCATCAAAGATGCAATATTCAACGATGAGTAAGTTATTCCATATTTTTCTTGTTGTTTTGATGTTTTTTACAGGTGTTTATTTCGTTTATTAATACGCGCTCTAGCAGTTACGCAGTGCGAACATTTTAAGGAGTTTTTTTTCAATACTTGCAGAATTTTGAAATTCGACGAAGCGACATCTTTCGATCATGCGCTCATCGGCCGAGCTGGTCCAAGCATGGGCAAAGATCCACCGACGTATACACCATCGGCCTCGCTTTCACGCGGTATGTCCACCCAACCGGAAGGCTGTCAGAAAGTTCCATACTATTCGCTGGAACCTGGAGCCTTGAAATTCGGCGACAAGCCTCACAGTCACACACAATTGTATTTGAATTTCAAAAAATTCTGGGAGAAGAAATACGTCATAGAGTTCGATTTTAGAACTTACTATCCCAACGGATTACTCTTCATCACTCCCGTAAGATTTTACTTCGATCATTTTCATTTTACTTGTACAAATCAGAATATAATTCTGAATAACTTTCGAGTACTGGAAATATGACTTTTCGCGGATTTTCTTATGGTGTCTATATTTCGAATTTACCGATATTTAGAAAAAAGACTGTAATTAATTCGAAATTTCAGGGAATAAGATTGAAGCATTATCTGATGGTGATAATAAGAGATGGTCAACTCTTGTTGATGGTAAAGAGCAGACAGAAAAAGGAAATGTTATTCAAAACGCCTTTTAACGATGGGAATTGGCATCACGTGGTGATAACTCACGACGAGAGAAAACTTACGCTAGTCGTCGACACTCAGACTCCGAAAACAATAAAGGTACCGAGGAAAATTGGACTAGCCTCGATGATGTACATTGGTGGTTTGCCAGAGAGCGGTACGCCTTTGCCCGATCAAGTTGTCGTTAAGCTCGAAACTCTCAAGGGCTGCATAAGAGGTCTCAGAGTCAATGGAAACATATACGATATGGTAGGCTCGACCAGTAGAGCCTACAACGTCGGACAATGCTTTCCAAGCGTCGAAAGCGGCGCATATTTCCAGGATGAAGCTTTCGCGATATACAGTAAGTGTAATAAAGAAAACCTGTAAGATCGAGCGGTGATGAGAATTAGATTTTGAATCCGTTATTCCCATTTCGTGACAGTGATTCAGCTTAATGATTTTTGTATCCGTTTTCAATGTTAATAACGAAATGCAATATTTTTTCATCGAACTTTGCGATTGATTGCTTTCTTTCAAACTCATTCCAGAAAAGGACTTTGAACTTGGAGCGATACTGGAGCTTCAACTTGAATTCCGCACATCCGAACTCTCCGGTGTTCTCCTGTCGATAACAGCGCCCGGTGGTACGCCATCGTTATCCCTGGAATTGAATAACGGAAAGATCATAATGTCCGGTGACCTCGGTGACGATAATCCACTCTACGTGGAACAACATTTTCCTAGTCCTTATGCGATGTGTGACAATCGTTGGCACAGAATTCAAGCAGTTTACAACGATGAAGAGCTGGCTCTCAAGGTCGACGAGTTGGATCAAAAATACGGTCTACCGGTCAACGTTAATGAGCATTTCATGGCTTCCGTTGCATCGAGTCCTTTGTACATCGGTGGCTTACCAGGTGATTACCGTTGTCCTCTACTTTCGGGCTCCTATTTCAATTTACCGTCTCGTTGAAACAATTCTTAACAATAATTAAATTTTATCTAATACTCAGCATCAGCACCAAAAGGAACGTTGATAACACGAGATCACTTCAACGGTTGCATAAAAAACGTGATGATCGGTGGAGAGAGACGAGACTGGACGGACATGGCGGAACTTCACAATATTCATCTGAGTTCGTGTCCGGTTCAATGAAAAGTGCAAAAAGAAAAGGAAACAAATAAACGGGCAAATGAAAAAATACGACCGAAATTATCGTCATATTTTTTTGTGGATATAATCGAAACGAGTTCTCGAAGTTCTCACGAACATATCGCCAATGTATTCGAAGATATTTTTTTCTTTTTTTTTTCGAGTACATCTTTATACCGTGAGTGCGGTGATTTTACCACTGGGCCTCAAATAGTGTGCCATAGGTGATATGGAGATTGAAGCAATCCGTTGAATCTTAAAACCTTAAAGACTTAACGAAGCCAAAAGATGCTAAACAGTAAACGAAATTTTTTAAAAATATTGCTGTAAGGTATATACTTTCACTTCAGAGAGATGGACCAGACGATTGTCAACGAGTCACTGGCAATTAATAGAAAAATTTTCATCACACAGATTTAATCGCGGAGAGGTCCTTAATTTTTAAGTAGAAAGTTCACTGCCATATAGTTTAATTTACAATTTTTCATCGCGAGTCCCCATCAGACGCCATTGTACATCAGTATTTATCACGCTATTATTTATTATAACTACTACTATATCATATATATAGCTATATATATATATTTACGCGAGAGCGAGATTTATAATTGAGCCTCAAGCAACTCAAAACTATATGTTTTGTACTTTTATAGTATATAGAAAGAAATAGACGACTAAAAAAAACCCTTTCGATTTAAATCTAAAACGATTCTTACCTCGACCAAGTTAATAATCACGTAAGTGTTTAGAAAAAAACAGCATCCTAAATTACGGAAATTTTTATTTACACAAGTGTCTTGTAAAAAGTGTCCTTGGCTCACGGAAACAACGGTATTTCCGGTATCTGTTATCCATAAAAATATGTGTATTATTTATAACGCCTAAACCGAGGTAAATTGTAATTTATATATATATATATATATATATATATATATATATATATATATATATATATATATATATATAATAGACGAGAGCAGGAAAGAATTCAATAAACGCAACTTGAATTTCTTGTGTTAAGAAAAGAATATAAGACGAATAAAATGGAAACGAAAGATTTATTGTAATAATTTATCCGGAAATATTTCCTCGAGTTGAAAAAATCTCCAACTAGAACTTTTGTCAATAATGGGTTTATTATTTTCTCCTTTTGCTTTCTTTTTTTATTATTGATGACATTGGCTGCAAGATGCTAACAGTAAAATATGACCCAAATTCTTACTTCATGTACTTAATAAATATATCATCGAGTAGTATCGCATATACACACATACACATACACACACATGTATATGTATGTGTGTATGTGTCTGCGCGCGCGCGTGCATGCGTGTACGTATGTATGTATATATATATATTCGTGTGTGGATGTATATAAAAACATAATATTTACAGACATGGATAACTTTGAAAAACCATTACTTGCCGAGTGTTTCCTTTTTTTTCATAATGATAGAAATGAAGGGTTATTACGTAAAGGGTTATCGATGTTATTTTTTGCTTTTTCTCCCTCTGTCGTATCTTTAATTATCATTAGTCAGCGCGATTAACGGCAGCGTACACTCTCACACATATGCACCCGGCGCACTTTACTCATCGATCCCGTTTGAAACTTTTCGCTCTCTCCAATTAACCATCCCTCATTTTTTTTTCGCAAATATCTCCCTCGGGTTTTCCATTTAATATTTATGCTTCCTAGACAGCCGCACACTAAACGATATTTTTCATACCTTGAAAAATATAAATATCAAGCACATATCGATCACTGTTATCCAGTTCAGTGGCTTCATCTCTTTTTCGTCATTACTTCTTGACTCTTCTTTCGCTCGTTCATCGGCAATCGGTTTCGTTGAATCTTAATATTAGTGACTATATTTCTTTTTTCTTATCTGCTCCACTTTCATCGATCAAGTCGTCATGGTTGGTTTCTTCATGGGGAGCTCATGACTCGTTTTCATCTCGAGTCAGTTTTTTGCTTAATCTTCTTTGTTTATGGCGTTTATCGCATAATCAATATTGTCAGGTTGGACAGTTTTGTTGTTCTTGTTGCTTGTTAATGTTATTCCCCTTGATTGAATTGTTCATCGAAATTTCGCCAGTCTTTTTCTTTGTTGAAAATACGCGATACAATCACACTCTTCTGTACAAGCGGGCCGAGATACTGAATTCTTACTGAATATTTTGGCTTTTTCTTCCTCCTTCTTTTTATTCGTCATTCGAAACGCTCGCGTCGCACTGGTTTACGCGCACGCTATGCGGTAGGCGTCTATACATTCTTGCGAAACAATCGAAAAATATGTGTGCCGAAACCGTATGAGACATGATAAATCGATATGTCGAATAGTTTTATTCAAAGAATCATCGGAAGGTATTTTTCTTCGCCGTTCTTGCACAGGGGCCTTGAGAACGGTTCCGTCTTTTTATTTTCTTCGTTACATGTTCTAATTGAAAACTCGGTTCATTTAGGCCCTCTGACGCAAACCTGCGCGTACAATCTTACGTATATTATCGATCTCATTCGCCGTTCCTACGAGAATTATCGAAGTTGATAAATTACAGATTTTGTCGATAGGTTTTTTTCTCTTTGCTTTTCTTATCGGCATAAACAGTTTGATTTCGTGCGAGCTTCAAACTTTGCGTATATGGCACTGGCTATATTTTTTTGTTCAATTCACTATTCTCAGTAGAGAGAAGTACTTTTTAACATTTCCTACTGAAATTATTGTCGATCTGCAAAAAATCAATTTGGCGCGGGTTCGATACTTGCCATTTATACTGTATTTTGTTTGGGTGACGCGGGTCTTGAACATTCATGAAATGAAAAAAGCAATAAATCCACCAGATGCATGACAGTTCAGAGAAAATGATCAAAAAAGAATTGTTTGTCATTATCGATGATTGCTTGAACGCTACGAATACTTTTCTACCTTAATGATACATACGATAGTACAGTCTACTTTTTGCTACTATCAATTTGTAGAAACGATTTTAATAGTTTAATCCCAGTTTTCGTCCACTTTACAGATCAATATATTTTTTTAAAAAATCTGTATTAAGCAACGATTGAAAGTTTCGCTCAAAATCATACTGAAAATGTCCAAGAAGAAAAACTTCTTGTGGAGGGAAAATTTTTCTAGGACGTTTCGTTGCTGTATGAATTGGATAAATAACTATCGAGTCAAGTGCGGTAAACGTGATTCCCCATCTGATACAAACCGCGACCACATAATTTATACTTTAACTCGTTTTAACGTGTCGGGCACGTAATAACAATTTTGATTGATCTATGAGGTTAAGACTCGAGATAGACACGAAAATTTCGCTAATTCGTCGAACAATTTTTCTCGAATCTAATACAAATGAGGCACGCAGCGCGCAAGATTGACCGCGTAACAAAGGATGCAGAGATTCACTCATTTTTTGTTTTTGTTGTCTTTAATACAAAACGAAAAGAAATTTAAAAAAGAATAGATAATTACGCCCAGATTGACTGTAAGGCTGATTTGGTATTTTTTTCTCGTTTACTGTGATCAACTTATTTATTTACGAAACTATCTTTGTCCATGAAACTGCTCATACACAATCTCAACAAGCAAATTACAAATAACACTATACTCGAAAAAAAACACGATCTGTCAACAGTCGTGAATCTTGGATGCGGTTAGGGTGGAAGTGATGGTAGGATGGGGAACCTAGTGTCCTGATAATACCAATGTTTAGTCGTGCCAAGAACTTCACGCACGACATATTTCTTTTTGTTCGTACAATCGATGTACATTACGGTATCGTGCGATGCGTCATGAACTTTGTGTTCGTGACTATTATATTTCTCTTGTTTCGCCCAGTACAATACTTTACGCTCGTTCCTGACTCACGTGACGAATTTTCATATTGGCATGACTTTGGGAGTGCACATGTGGAGCGAAATATTGTATACTTTTTCTTTTACGAAGGTCCGATATCGTCTAAAACTTCATTTAATTGTTTCTCTCTCCCAGCAGTGACAAATATTTTGAAACACAGCGAGAACTTTATTATTTGTTTTAAAATCCTCGACGTATGCTACAAAAGTTGTTCGCGGTTTTCTATAATATTGCTTGTATTAAACCAGTGCGCGAGAAAAGTCGTCGTATCTTACACGCAACTCGCTTCAAGACACGTATCAATTTCAGAGCGCTACTAGAACTCGTTAAAAAAAAAAAATCAACATTTCGCTCCATCCTAGCTCATGTATACTTGGAAGTTAGTTTGCAGGTTTGGTCGGGGAATGATAAAACGGGAATATTCAGCTAAATCGTCGACAAACAATTCCTATCGTAGATACTGGTAATCTTATGATTAATTCAATCGATGCTTCTCGGCTCTAATTTGTGTGTAAAAAAGCGAAACAAAACTTGAACGAAAAGAAAAAGTTATATATAAAACAAAAACGCACAGAATTTGTTCACGAGTACTCTTCTTTCGCATGCTCGAAGGAACATCAGAATTCTCGTGCAACACGCAGCGACGCTCCGAGCATCGATCGGACTTGTCCTTACAAAATTGACTAAGAACGCAAAAACACGTTTCCGCATTAATTTAATATGGGCCTGTATTAAAATAGTAACTATGAACAACAGAGGGCATTATTATTAGCGTTAATTGTTAGAGGAGAATGGTGACAATGGTGTAAAACTATATGACGAGGGCCATGTCCTTCTTGTTTGGTAGATTCGTCTTTTTGCCTTGCCAAAGGCTGTTGTGTATCGTAAAGGCATCTATGGTTACAGTCAGATGCTTCGTATGTATTTGTGAAAAGCATTTATTCCCGGAATTGTATCTGAAAAGAAACCAATATGTATTTTCATTTTTTTTATCTTTAACGCCTCGGAACCACCATTCCGAAAGTGGCAATCTTTATTTCCGGTCTCGATGACATTTCTTCAAATGATCGGACGATATCGATGATCGTGCGTAAACTCACTTGAAGAACTTGTCGAACATGTCGTCGACAACCTGTTTGGGACCAGTGCCATAGAGTTTTGAAACTCCGTCCCTCTCGGGGCAGTAGGAGTAGAGAGCACGAAATTGACAGCCAGCATCCCTGAACAATATGAGAAAGTGTTTACTCTCGGATTTCGATATTTCATCGAGCACCCTTTGCTTCGCTTCTCGATTGACTGTGCCAGGAAATACGCAGTACTCGATCGCGTTGAACATAATGCTTCGGTTCGACTTCGTCGTTGGTTGCTTAAAAAGACGCGGACCTGGACAGTTGAAAATATACATGTCAAAATTTATGATAAATGGTCGATTCAAATGAGGCATTGTTTCTTACCATTATAATCCATCATTGAATTCGGGGTACTGCAGATGTCGCCACTTCCATCGTCGTAGCCTCTTCCCTTGGTCATGAGACCAGGAGGTAACGAGCCGTGTCCCGAGGGTGACGTCAAAAGTCTCATGCTGCTGAGACCAGGACTGGCTGCTCTCCTCGGAGGTGTGTTTCTACCCAAACCGCTGTCGGTGTCTGTACGAAAAAAAACGAGAGTAACCTCTGGTCATCAATGTGTGTGACGTTAATTCGTTGCATTAAGCTTCTTAAGAATTTTAAGAGAAAAAAGCCCCGAAAAAGAAATCTTAAAGACGTTCCTCCGCCTTTGAGACAAGACTACCCACGGCAATTAATATGAATTGAAGTTAGACCAGTTATTGACGATTGATTATGGAACGTGTTAAAATTGTAGCTTTTATAAAATTCAATCGTACGGCTTGAAAAGTTGAATTTAAGTGGCATTGCGCGACGGAAAATTGATCGTCTGCATTGGTAGATAGAAAAATCTTCCATTCAGAGTGGAAATAATATTCTCACAAGGATAAAGAGACTTTCTACAGTCACATTTATTTCCAATTGAATAACATTTTATTTTTAAAATATATAAATATGAGAAAAATCGGCTTCATGGTGAAAGTTGTCGATTATTTCACTCCTCTCCTTGAAGGCTTCTCCTTCTTTGCGAAGGGTTTTTATTTTAGAGGTTCAAAATGCATAAAGTTTTTTATCATGATTTTTTAATGACCCAATGGTCTCTTAGGCCAGGCATAAATGACTTGTATGCAATGTATTTACTAAACTTGTATTTACTAATCTCCGACAGACTAATACGATGCTAGCATGACACGTCCAATCAGTTTGAGTTATTGAGACTATAAATATATATAATCTATATATGAAAACGATTCTGAGCAAAACTGCAAGTTGTTACTCACATCATCGATAAAATCATAGTTCAGGTAAAACGTACACGACCCATTCACGTTATGTTTCTTCCGTGTCAAAATATATTTATCAACACTTTCTCTGACAGGTTAAATTTTAGTATAAAGTGCACAACAGGTTAAGTTGTAATTTGTTATGATTATTGTACAACATGAATTTGCCGTATTTATTCTATTACCTGTAAACATGAATGTACAAGGGTAAACGTTACAATGGCTAAGAATAATTAACCATAAAACACAAATGGAAGGACAAATATTGATGACGCGAGGACACACCTATAGACGGTGAGTTAGATTAAAAAAATGGATCAATCGGTGAAAAAAAAGACCAAATGAAAGTTACTTAACCGGAACCACCAACGTTAAATCTGAAATACACTTAAAAATACAAGGAGCCACAACCAGTGCTGTAACAACGAGAAGCCCAGCAAGCTGCGTCTCAACCCTTAACTATTATACCAAGTGAATTATGTCTTACAAATTAGTAATTGCTAATAAGTCTCATCGTTGATGATTTTACAAAAGTGATTGTGATTGAAAGTGAAATTTCTTATAATCATAAACGTATATGAAACGATTATATACTGATATATAGTTTGAAAATGAATTTTAATTGCAATTTCTGAATTTTCAGAGATCAATTTAATTTGCAGCCCAAAAATATGTAGTATAAAGCTAAATTTTATTATTGAAAAGACACAAATGGGCTTGTCTCCTTGCTTTTCAATCTCGAAATTCGGTTCCAAAATTATGATGAAATAAAAAATATGCTTGTAAAAAAGCAAATGGAAAAAATTTCAATTTCACTCATCGCTTTTGCAGTCTTAAGTGTAATGTGCGGAATTGGTGTTGGAATGCGTGGGATATTTTTTTAAACGCTTCACCTGTGCTCTTCAGACCTGTGATCATGCGGCTACGTGTAATCTATTGACATAAAATTGCCTAAACGAAAGTTTGTGCGGTGTAATTGGAATAAAAAAAATGACAATGGACAAAAAACAGTTATTTGTTTTTTTTTTTTGGCACGTCGAGTAACATATACATGTGGGAATTTGTAATCGGGTAATATATAAATTTATATGTCCAAGTCACTTGGTGCTTCTTACCACACAAATTCATCAACGAATTAGACTTTCTTCCCTTAAAGTTTTGGTAAGTCGAGTATTTAGGCCTGCCTCTAACCTGTTGCTGAGGCTCCTGTGCATCTGTAATATAATGCAACGTTTTCCGTTGTTACACTCGCACGCGCATTTCCACGGGGCGATTAGTTTATTTTTTGTTCATAAGAGATATAAAGTAATCTTTTTTCGTTCGTTTTTTTTTTTACTTCTCGCAGGATGCTTCTCGCTCGTGCACCAACATGACGTACGAGCCTGGGGCGAATTTTCAGATCTAACAACTACCAGCCATTGCCCACAAATACACGTCAAAGTAAGGAATAAATAAACAAAGACACGTATAGCCGGTGCAGCTTGGTGCGGTACAACGTTGCGGTATCAACTGAAACTTCAATTCTACTGGAAGGCGCGCTACTTGAAATTGAAAGGAAACAAAAAAATAATAATAATTAATTGAAATAGGTTGTTGCCAGCGAGGTATTGCATAATATCGCTTACAAAAATTTCGAAATATGGGCAAAGCTCGAAGTAAAAAATAATTGGTCTTTTTACGATGATCGACGTTATTTATAGGTTGCGAAAGAATGAGAAAGCTTACGACTTACGTGACCATCATTTTTCAAAATTCATCTATACAATGAATACATTCGTTCTTATAGAAAAAAAAACGTTCTTAAACGTTTCTGTTTAATAATCAAGAATATCAGGGTTTTTTAAAATATACAATTGCAAGGAACTAATGTCCTTTAACGCTGTACAACGAAACATGATAACCGAATATACATAATTGCTTGATAATAAAAGATTTTTTGCTTCAAGCTATTGCCCATACCTGATTACGCATACGTACTAAAGAAAATAATCATATGTGTTCTTAGTCTTATTTATTTTGTACGGTCAAACGAGTTTGCGGCGTAAAGGCGCGGCCGTCCCAATATCAGCAACGATCTTTCCCTGTAATTCACGCGACTACTTTGCGATTCGGCATTCAACTGCATTCAGCGTTACGTATTAAAATAAATGACAAGTATTTTTGGTTACATCGAACCCACCTCTTGACGTTTTGCAGGAACCACGACGTCCCAGCTGAGTAGAGCTTCTGCATGGCGATGAACCTCTACCGTCGTCGGGCGAGTCTACGGAAGATACTAAAATAAGGGTAACACTATTAACATCTCTTCGATACTAACCGGTTTTTTAAAAATATATTTCTCTATTTCTTCTATATCATAAATAAAATCTACGATAAGTTACATAAAATGCTAATCACGACTTGGAAAGAAGAGCATGCTACATAAAAATAAAAGTGCATTACACGCAATCCTATAATTCAAACAAGGTAGTTAAAAGGTAAGAAAACTGTAAAATTGTTATTTGTAGAAAAAAAAGGTTCAATACGAAGTTGGAGTGTTTTCAGTATTTTCACTTCACTCGGAGACTTCAGACTATTTCGTAATGTAATAATTACGAAATGGAGAAATTCAGCGACTTGATCACACAGTCAACGTGCCCCTGGAGAACGAGGGGCACTTCACGCTCAAGAGTTGTAAAAAAAAAAACGATATTTATTCAGCTCCCACACAAATGAAATCGAAATAATGAGAGACCAGTCGAAAGGCCTCCCTGGTGACGTAAAAAGAAAAATTAATCTGCATATACATCTTGGCGAAAGTAGTGCTGTATTTCAAACGTTTGTTTTGTTTTGAAGAGAAAAATTCATCCGCCCCAATTTTTGCGATTAAGATCCGAGTATTCGCCACAAAAAATGTTGAAGCATTTCCATAAAACAATGGTCTGACATTGCAAGGGAAATGTTTGACCGAAAAATCGAAACACTGCGTCTCCGTTATTTGTGAGTGAAAGAGTGCGTGTGTTGTGCGTACCCCTTAGGCTGCCACCCCTAAATAGGGTGCCGTGTCTCCGATCTTCGAGCTGGGCGGAAGTTAGACTGTCCTGCGAGCCTCGAAAGTAGTCTCGTCTCATCGTCGTTGAGCTCAGCGACGCTACAGTAAGTGTGTTAGTGCAAGGACAACATAAAATTGAAGAAAAAAGGAGATACAATGTCGCTCATATTTTCTACCCTACTGCAGTCAAAACGCTGAACATAATAATATTCTAAAATTGTATTTTTATTACAGCTAATAGCAAAAAAGAATATCACTTAATCTCAAGGGCCGATAATAATATATCTATTATTATCCAGCATCTCATTTCATATACGGAATATTTTGAAGTTATGACTGGCAAATTGTAATTGAATTAAAAAGATTTACGAATTTTTGTCTACTTCTTATCAGCCCGGGAGATTTTTTTCTAATAAATAAATATTTATTTCATCATATCAATAGCTTCGTCACGTTTATTTTTCTCGCTTATCTATAAAATTTATGAGAACTAACTCGGGTGTGAAAATCTAGAGCTCCTGTGGGGTTTGAGTGTGGTGTGGTACAATCAACAATTATATTCTTTCCGCTTAATGAAAAAAAAATAACGATCTTCAAAAACAAAGTGTACAACGAAACGCTTGATTTGCCATGCAAAAATTAAATGCAGTTACAACACTTACAGTTCAAAAACAAACAATAAATTGCTATAGAGATCACACCAGCATGTTAAAAAATTCTGTTGCGACAGTTGAAGTATCTTGGAAATTATTTTGTTCTCCCATTATTCTTATTGTAAAATGAGTGCACGTAATTTTTATGATTAATTTCCAAGATAAATATATCGAAATAAAATTTTGGAGGCGTGAATCCTTGGTCGTGTTACCTGTGCTGAGATTCGAGGAAGAGCCCTTCTTCCCTCGACAAGGCGTGAGAACTCCGGAGTCCAAATCCGCGGATGCGTCCCCGTGTATCGTCTTGGGACGCGGACGACTCGGTGCATTCTTATTACGTAGCTTTGTGGGTTTTATGGCATTGAGTATTTCTTTGTCGATAACCTTACCCTGAAAAGGAAATCGAATGTAAAACAATTCAGATAATATCGAGGTAATCAAATGAATATTCATGGATATTAAATCAAGGATGGACCGGCGCCAACGCTAAAACGGTGAGAAAATGATTAACAGTTTCAAGGCTATCCACTGATTAGAAAGTGGCTTTTTTAGCAATACGAGCTCAAAAGAGAATTTCTCTGTAATAATGTTCGAATACCTCTGTTTCAGTATCTGAAAAATCGTAATATGCTAAATTATCGTTTTACGTGTGCGTAAAAGCATACGATTATATTCTTTATAGAGCGAAAGAATTGATACGTTAGCATAACCTTTAAAATTACTCTCAACTCAATGAAACTTCCTCACCTCCCGCTCAGCTTCTTCAATAGCTTTTTTCAATTTGTGCTGTTCCAAAATGACAGCTCTCCTCCTTCTTTCCTCCTCCTTCTTCCGCGCTCTGTGCTCCTCTTTAAGTTTCTCTTGTTCCCGCCTCGTTTGTGCCTCAAGTTCTTTTCTCTCCTTCAGCTCCTCCTGCTGTTGTCTTCGTTGCAGCGACAGAAGCATTATCCTCTCTTTCCTTCGTTCCATTTCGTCGAGCGAATTCTGCGAACACGAAGAAAGTACATTTTACTCGGTCGAACGGATATCATTCGAGATCGCGGGCTGTCAAGAAAAAAAATTGTTCAACTTACAGGATCAGGATTGGCCAACTGGGTTCCGATAACGAGGCCGACACCCGACGATTGTCTACCATCGGTACTGCTGTCGCGTTCCCTCTGTCTTTCGCGATCAATTTCACGCTGCAATTCGCGATCTCTTGCCTCTTGCCTCTGCTGCTGTCGTTCCTCCGCTTGACGAATATTCTCCTGGTCGAATTCTCGTTGCGCCTCCAATTGACGCTGGCGTTCGGTCAAATTCTTTGCTGGAGACTCGGGTCGCATGGAAAAATCTTCTTGGTCGATGAAGGACGCGACGCTGCGCTCTTTCTTCGGCGATGCTCTTTTCACCCGTAGCGTCGGTTTTGGTTTTTTTGGACCATTGTTGTCGAAGGAGATGTAAAAACCCTTTTCACCCGCGTCCGTTGAATCCAGGGGTGTTACTTCCGGTGTGGCTGATGGCGAAGGCGATGCTTCGCGGAACGACGTATGAGGTTGGAAGGAATTTCGGGATATCGACGGCCGCGTTGGCGAGGGTATTCTGTACGTTTGACTGCCCGACGTTATATGCAACGCCCGCAATCCGGCAGGGAGATCATCGTCGTTTCCTGTCGAATCGTTCATCGTAACTTTGTCATTCTTTTTTTTTTTTTTAATAATCTTGTGTCAGCTTATTTTGCGATCACCTTCGGATTTTGATGGAAATTGACGTTCTCGTGAAACTTTGCGAGAATCGAAGCGAGACTCACCGATGAAGGATATATTTTGTGGCTCCATGTCGTCGACCGAAGGCGCCGGCACGGGGGTGTGAAGTGTGGCGTTTATTAGCCTCTTTTCCGTTGGACTCTCGCATGTTATCGGGATGTGATGAATGGTTGGCTTTTTCGTTTCGGGACTCTCATTCATTAACTGACTTATTCGATGAACCTAAAATTGAAAAAAAAAAAAACAAAAATGACTGCCGCAATTCGCAAATAAAAGGAAGATTCAAATTTACGTCTGGAATCACCATTTTTCGGATAAACATTCTGACCACGACGGTACAAAATTCGCATGAACTTCCTGGCTAAGAGCAACGTGAGGAATTTTGACTGTCGGAATACCGAAGATTCGCGGATTAGGAATAACAAGTAACGTGGCGTCCTTTCACTTTTTACGAAGAATAAATATAACATTATCGATCTGTTGCAAGAGGATTTTACACACAGAGAGACAGAGACACGAACCTTTTCGCTGTAACTTCGCGTACTGACGATCGTTTTTGTATAGAATAAATACATTCTATTTAAATTGACAAACGAAGCTTAGACGTTGAACGAAGTAGGTCGTAAAAATGACTGTGGGTGTCTTCTTATTCAACGAGAGAATTCACCGATGTGGGAAGACCATGCTCAATGTTGGATGTCAACACGGAGCGTCTTAAAAGGCAAATTACGTCACCAACTGGTTTTTTTTCTTTCGCCATGACGCTAAAGAGTCGACTTCTTACTGGTGGTTGAGTCTGGTTGATACAGGCAGATATATAAACATTATGACGTATCTCAATGCGCTCCGAGATTTCCCGGTTCACCTTTGTCCATTAGCCGCGTCGAGCCATATTCTTTCGCAGTTATCGCAGTTTTAGTATTGTATGTGAAACGAGACAAGTAAAAATGAAAGAGAAGCAAGATTCGTCTTTTTTTACCAGAGTTGAACGCTGTTCCATTTGTTTTAACTCGAAAAGTAATAACTAATTCGCAAATAAGCATATATTGTGACTTCGAAGGTAAAACAGACATTGGATCTTTATTTTCCCTTCATCATCTTGTGGTTGCGTGAAAATAAAATGTTTTCACTCAATACACGCAAAGTCCGTATCGAAAATAATCATTGTTTCCGGAAGACTTTCACGATCGCGTATTTTTCCGCATAGAAAAATACTCCACAAAGACATCGGTAAGCATATATATATTTTTTTACCAGCTGGAATTAACGAGACACTAATTGTTATGTTCGAACGATGGGAAACGCCCTAACTCTGGTCTCATCTCAAATTGTTATTTGCCCAATGGAGGAAAAGAAAAGACAAGCACACCACTCGGCAAAAAAAATACTCACGGCATTACGATGCTGTGGACTAGCGGATGATGGAGGTGTCTGATTGAAGAGTGTCGACGACGAGGGATAATTAGGAACCGGATGATGCATCTGTGTATTACAGAGACTGTGATCACCACCATTAAGATACCTCTGTTCCTGTGGGTTGTCGTGGAGAACGAAACCTTTTTGCTGATTCGGATGAACGCCCCAGGTTCTCGCGTCTTGATACAGTCGAAGATCTTGCTGATAAACTGAGGAATTTCCATTCGCGCGATATGACAACCGAACTTGTGGGAGGTTCCATGTTATCCGGGGAGTTTGCTGTTCTCTCACTTCAACTCTGACTGTCTCTCTCTTACCTTGAGACTGCGGACTGTAACGAGAGTCCATGGGAGATTGTTGATAGCCCACAGCGGCCATTTCATTAGCTAAATTTTGTGCCGGTGGTGGTCGACCCCACGTTCTTCGTGGCATTTGTTGGGGCTGATCGTGCAAATAAAACTGCGGCTGCTGTGGTTCCTGTATCCTCGGCGGTGGCACCGGATTCATTGCCGACATGCCGAAACTCTGAGTGCCAGCGCAAAGCGTTTTTGTTATTGGCGGCGTTAATAAGAGAAACAAAAAACAAACAACATCATCAAATTGAGAAAAAACCTGTGCTGTTAGTGATTTGGGGTAGAAAAATAACCGTTCCTTACTGGTGAGTGAAGGAAGAAAAACAAAGGGTGACGTGTCCATGATCATTCGTACCTGAAGATGTTGTTGACTGAGACTCTGCAGTTGTTGCAGCTGCTGATGGATCTGTTGCTGATGTTGTGTCATAAGATGCTGTTGTTGAATTTGAGTCTGTTGACTCGCGAGGCGTTGAATATCGGCCTGTATCTCAGTGAGACTGCTGTTCATTCTGATTCAAACACATATCATATTTTTCTTTTGCTAATAGCAACCCTTTTGATTAATCGTTATTTCCTGCAGATTATTTGAAGAAATATATTCGTATTTTATTGTCTATCGCGATTTTAACTCAAGTTCCCTGAATTTAGCACTGGACAGCTATCCAGCGAATGACCTTAAGGAAATTCAACTTTAGTTGACACAAGAAAACAACAGTAAAAAAAATATCTGCTCACTGCGATATCGACTGTTGATACTGATCAAGATCCATATTCTCGATATCCGGTGTACGTCTCGTCTCGATGAAAGGTGCACCGCCATCGTGCTCCAGCCATTTGTGTTCAACGTCCCGCACATTTTCACTGGTTGCCTGAATACGACGAAACATAATCATATCTTTAAACAATGTTACGGTGAAGTGAACAGAAAAAAATTGTAGTCACGAGATTAATGTGTCTAATACGGGGTTGGGGTCGGTCTTTGATTAATTTTATTCAATCGACGAATTTTACTCGTATTTAATTCGTCGATTCTTCAAGTTGACGGGAAATTTCGATTCGCGTTTCAGGCGTTCGTGCATCGTCGATTTCGACCTTATTTTCTTTATTTTCATAATTTCTCGAATTTCCTGAATATTCGGCCAAGCCCTCGGTAGTTTTCAAGATTTGTTTTCCATACTGGGATCCGATATTGTCATTTCTGGTCAATTTCGATCTCTGCTTAACATCAAAATTTCCTCTGGCTGTGACATTATTCTCGCGCATATCACTCTGCAAATCTTCTTCGCTACCGAACGAGACGTAATTCGAAGCCTGAGAATCGATCGACTCATCCACCGATTCGGTGGAATCGTTGGAATCGATTTTACCCCGAGCGGGAATCGCGGAGCGATAAACGAATTCGACGGAATGTTCACTGTCTTGATTTTCCATACCTCCCACTTGATTCGTATCGTCGACACTGTATCGATTTGGTATCAACGATGAAAACATAAAATATAATTTATCCACGATTCGACCAAACATTTTACAATTTGGGAAGAAAAAATAACTGAATAGAATTTTCGGCAAAAAGTTATTTGACTGCTCGATTTTTATCGTTTTTCCGTGATTTTTTTGTTTCTCATAGCCGCGCAGATCGTAAATCTAGAGGGAAAAAAATGGCTCGACATGGGTGTAGGTTCAACGACAAAAATAATAATAACCTGATTGACGAACAAATTCGTCGAGCGATTCCACAAGAAATCGCTCATAATCCGAGGAACTGATTCAAATATCTCAACATTCCGGAATCGAGTCTAAAACAACACTCCTCATCTCTCTCAGCTCCACATGTTATATTTGTTTGATCAATATCACAACTTATGTAACTGTGAAAGTCACCAAGGTCTCTCTTCCGTATATTATATATATTTGATGTACGGTGCTCTATGCAGAGTGAGAGAATAAAAATAAAGACTGTAGAAACAGAGACGGGGCGTTGTTGGTTCGAGTGAATGTCGAGATGGAAAATAAATCGAGTCGTGAGTGTTTCGAAAATACGACAATAAATGAGTAAATTCGACGAGTAGCCACCACCGCTTCAAATAAAAAACGAACGGTTAGATAAATACAATGAAAAAAAGGAGAAAAAAACACGTTCCAAGCTGATTAAGATATAAAGTGTGCAATTTACTGTCATAATGTACGAAATAGTACTCGAAAAAAAGCACTCTTCTAAACTATTGTAGAAACGAAGGGATAGATAGGGGGATTTGAGAAACAAGGAGGTTTTTCTGCATGTATTTGGAAGCCATTCGTGAAAGCATGTTATTGCCGATCTCCGCATAAAGAATCTCAGCGTAATAATGTGTCTTGTAAAAATATCTGTGTTTATAATTTTCTACTAATTGGAACATCGAAAGGAGAGATGTATATTTGTACTTCTTTGTTTTTTTTTTCCTTCAATATGCATACCTTGAGCGAGAAGGGACGCTGTGGTTTTTCTTGAGAATTTTGTTGTATTACCGGGGGTGTCTCGTCTACGCTTGACGGAGTCAATCCAGAAGATCCAGAGTTTATCGGGTTAGGGGGGCCATGCTCCACAGGGCTGTCCCCCCCGGATGCCGATGAGGCGGGAGATTTAACCTTACCCTGTAACCAGCCCAACCAGCGTGCCCTGTTAAGGTACGTGAGCAGTCCTCCACCGTGTTTCACCATACAACCCCTCGGGCCATTTGGACAGAGATTCCGCGTCGCCAAGTTTTCATTATTTGTTTTTTTTTTTTTTTTAATGCAGTTTCTTTCCGTTGGCATAATATTTCATAATAACTGTCTCTTTCGAACAAGCAGCAGTCTCAACTAAAATAGGCCGCCACAACTAAGTGAACTGGCTTTTTTTAGCAGATACGATAATAACGTCGAAGAGTTGAATGCGATGACACATTTCGAGAAACGCGCGACTTTTATATTTTATATTTTCCGAACCCGAACATGATGTCTTTTTTCTTCTGCAAATAAATGGGCCTTTCAGCAAATGGAAGCACAGAGATAGTAAAACATTTAAAAAATGCGATTACTGTACATACAGATTTGCATGGAGCTGGTGTATTTTTTATTCTACGTGAATGGTCCGGAGAATTGAGCGAATAAAACATTTCTAGAACTTCTAGAGTAATTCTCTCTAGAATTTGTAGAATAATTTCTAGTACACCACAGGAAAAAATCTGCTTATTTGAGAACCAATCGTTACTTGCAAAATGTTGGGATTATGTGGGCAACTTGTTTATAAAAATTCATTACAATATTCCCAATACTTCAAAGACGTTGATTTCACGTATTGATCGTAATTTTCTCACAACGTTCCAAATGGTCTCATCGAATTCAATTTCAAAGTGTAGCTGTACACCCTACGCATTCTTACGGGGTAACACTATACAGCAGGGTTAGAAAAGGGGGATTTTTAGCTTCAAATCATACCCAAACGTTGCTGTTTCAACTACTAAATTTTAGGTGTGAAATGCAAAATAATGTATCGCAAAACATTGAAGACGTTTTTTAAGAAAGAACGTTTTTCGAGTCGGCTTGCTGCATAACTTGAACAAATTTTAACCGATTTACTTCGAATTTTCATAGTAACTTCTAGACTAAATTCGCTACAGAAATATCTAGGGATTTCTTGAATTGTTGAAAACTCTTTTGGTTGTAAACAATTGGTCAGGATTTTTTTCTTTTTCGAATGAATCTTTCTTCAAATGTTTGCTGTGTCTATGAAAAAGAATCTTTTTAAAACCCCCTACGTATTTCTATAGCGATTATCATGCAGATTAAGAAAAAGAAATTCTTTCTTTAAGGTCAAAATTAATGGAGCTTATGCTTCAAGCTGCGAGCGTATTCCGCAAAAAACATTGAGGCTTGCAAGGCTCCTCCACTTTTTAAAAATCGTTTCATACACTTTGAGACATATACAACAGAGTTTTTAAAATAAACTTTTGATTTACTTTTTGGCACAACAAATTCTCAAAATCGTATCTATTTTTCGGATTTTTGGAGTAGTGTTTCTCCTCAATGAAAAAAAAAATAACGTGTAACCGAAGTCGTGCTGCAGCTATGATCAAAAGTATCTAAATAAAGTTTCGAGCCTAGATTGTCTTTTGTGCACTTGTTAGCGGGAATTGTATCACGTATATCAAAGAAAATGCATGCATCCAACACCTTTCTCAGGGTATGAAAAATCCACGAGACATACGATCGACCGTTTTTCTTCGTCCCGTTGCAAAAAAAAAATGGAATGTATATCAATTATCGCGGTTTACAACGTACAGGCAAACATAAAACGAGACGCCTGATATTTATAGCCGATCGATAGCGCGAGAGTGGTAAACAAAACGAGTACAACGTTCAAACACAATGAGTTAGGGCACTTCCACCTGAGAAGGAGAGAACTTGAATTTTTTAAATTAGATGATCGATGATTCGGCAGAGGTACATTTTTTTCACATACGTTCTTCTTCAAGAAATACTGCATCAATACTGAAATTTTACAGCTTTAACCCGAAAGATCAGATAATACAGAACGTTATGTAAAAAAGAACTACAAATTCACTACTACCCGAACGTGACTGTACAACCTTAAAAAAAAAATGTATCTCCGAAGAAAACCATTGTTGAGCGAAATGAGCACTACTGATACTGCTGTAATGCATGAGCGACAAGGGGTAAGATGAAAAGAAACGCAAAACGCAGGATAATGATGAACCATAAATCGTGGGATATGAAATAAACGATTAAATGAATTGAAATGAAAATGATGATGAACTCAACGAGCTTTTGACACACCGAGCTTCCCGGCGCTGGTCCACTATAGAACTTCCGTTTCCTCTACTCATTGTTTTATTTCTCCTACCTTCGTAACTGCCTGCAGAAACGCGGCTTTTCCAACTTCCTGTTTCTTCTCGGACAACGCGACCTCCATTCGTCTCTTCTCATTTTCTATGTGTCGACGTTTCTCCTCGAGCTTCAGTCGTATTTTGTTTAGCTGCGATATTTCGATAGTGTTTCCACCGTTCTCATCTGTTCGAGAAATATCGAGAATTAGTCGCGTGCCGAGGTTATTGTATTTTTGTAAAATAATTGCGATCTGATAGAAAAATAGACGATATACTGTGATAGAGTGAACGGAATAATTTAGAATCCTTTTACAGAAAGAGAGCGCTATTTTTTTCAAGATCAAGGTCACTTATGATATACTGTGCAAAGCTGAAGAAAACGGAGTGATTTTTTTTCGTCGATTTTTTTTACGTGCGAAGATTTGTGTTGAAAGGCAGTTGGTTCCAAAAATAGAAGAGGCTGTACAGGCGATCCCAGACAATGGTAACCGAAAATTTAAATGGTCAAATATCCCAGATGTAATGTAAAATCAATCGTAAGTAGACCAATATGCTATGATGTATGGGAATCGAATGAGAAATTAAGCAGAACTTCAGTACGTCATAATTAATTACACTACAATTATGTAGAGTATGATAGTAAAACCTTCCAAAAAAGCTTCTTTCATAGATAAATCACCCACACGAGAAATTTTAAAACATTCAGCACCGTTTTTTCGTTACGCTTTTTCTCGTAATATTTGAGAGTAAGATAGTACGCATGCAAAACTACTACAAATTGGAAGTGTTATAATCTTTCAACGGGTTCATGGATCCTAACTTTTGCATAAAGCCTCAGAACAAACGAAGTAAGAACGCCTTCACGTTTTGTCGCCATAATAGCATTCCTGTGAGACTCCCATACATCTTTAACGGAAGCAAGGTTGAAAGTAGTTTTTTACCAGCCGAGTGTTGTTCGGTTTGTTGACTTTGTTGATGGCTCTGTTGTTGCCACGTCGTGGTGTTCGGTAGTGTTGCGAACGTAGTCTTCTTCTCTCCCACAGCGTTTCCGTTGCTCTGGGCATTTTTCTTATTCGTAAAATTCGATTTGGCAGTCATAGCCTCGCGCTCCTGTTCCGTGTAATTCAAATTTATGCCTTTCTCGGAGCTCTGCCTACTGAGATTCGCGAAACTCGCCATTTTCGTAGCCTCGCCACCCGTACTGTCGTTCTCACTGGAATGTAGAATGTTCTTTAGCGTCACGCTGTTCAGGCTCAAGTTCGAAGCTTGTCTTCTCAGTCTTGGTGGTGGCTCGTCGTTGTTGTAGCCGTTGTCGGACAATATGTGCTGCACGTCGCTGCCGTAGACGTCCTGAACGCTTGAGCGCGCCGGTAACGTTGGTTCCGTCGTTGCTCTCTTGCCGACATGAGCCCCAATTTCTTTGTCCGGATTCCTCACGCAGCCAAAGTTGTGCAAATTGTCCTGCGAAAAAAGTTCGTATCAGGTGAAACCCTTGTGGAAAATGGAATCTATCAAGAAAGCCATTTCTTCCTACATTTCTTTCGTGGAGGATGGCATTTTTTGTTATACCTGAGATCCACCAAAGTTCTCAATGGTCAGCTGAGAATCGTCGGTAACGCTGTTACGCCTGGAACGTCTTCCAGCGTAAGAACTTCGTCTCTGATCCTCCCAATTGCTTGGTCGACCAGCCGCCTCGGCTCGGGCTGAACATTTTTCATCAGCGACAGAACTCAGCGTGGGCACACCTTTCACACGATGAACGATGAAATTTTCCTCGTTACTTCCCCTGAAAGCCGTCAAATTGTAAGAGAAATCTATATTTTTCAAGCAGCTCCTTTAACTCTTCGTGTACTCACGGATATAAAGATCACAACAAGAATGATTACCTGTCGTCGAATGTATGACTCTCGACAGTTTGTTGCAACGATTGTGATTTCTTGACCGAAGTTGGAGGAGCAGCTTTGGCAACTGAAATTTCGACAGTTTTTGTTTTCCTTTCACATAAATTTAGTGGACGTTGCATGAAAGCATCTCAAGGTGCTCATGTCATTTTAATTCGGCACACTAAATCCACAATATGAAAAAAAAAACCACACTCTCCAGAAATATGAAACACCTTGTGAAAAAATTTCCATTCCTTGTTGAGAAGAAACAAAAACGAAAAAAGCTCGTATTGCAGTTACAAATAAGTAATGAAAATTGAGATTCGTAATTTTCGTGGTCTCGTTGTGTTTTAAAAATGGTCTCGTCGAATATCGACTTCTCATCGAGGCCACAAAAATTTCAAATCCACGATTATGATTTACGAATATGGAGTATCCGTAAGAAAATAATAATATTACAGTAATGACCAAAAAAAGCCCGAATATCAAACATCGGTGGAAAAAGTTTCCGTTATCGAACAATTCGAGTGTTACGATCACTCGCTAGTCGCTACCTACGGAAAAAAAAACTAGCATCTATAAACATGTTACCGTGGAGTTATCACAAATCTGAAACTGTTGAAAAAAATGGAGCCAGGTTGTAGGAAATGGGCGACACATAAACGTAAAAACGAAAAACAAGTAGATCAAAAACATAAACGAACAATATAAAAAAACAAATGAGAATACATCGCAAAATATATAAACAAACTTAACATGGAGTGACATATCGCAACGCGAAACGTTAAGTGCTTTCCTCTCTGTCGAATATGTATAACGACATTAAGTATGGAGGAAAAAAACGATTAGTGAAGAGAAGATGAATGAAAGCATGCAAAAGAAGGTTAAAAGTAAGCCAATGTCAGTATAAAAGCTGCAGCCAATGTTTCACGGTCTCAGGAGTGTCTATCGTATATTTATATGTATATATATATTTTTTATGTTCCTGCGATTAGCTCCCATGCAGATATCGTCTTTGGTTCACATTTAATGATCCCAACGACGACGGCGATTCGCACGTTATGCAAATTATAATGATTAATTAACAAGCAATGCTCCTAAATCTCCGATTTCTCCTCTTATTCGAGGCTTCGACAAATATTTTTCATTTGTCAAATAAATCGTCTCATGATGTAAATGCCAAAACGCTCTTCAAGAAGTAATTTTTTTCTCTTAAGGGGGACAGTAAAAAAATATTACGAGCACAAAATTGTGACTAAATTGGTATATTTATAAATCATATCAGAGTAGATATAAATCAAGAGCAGAGTATCGAGAGATAATAAAACTTCATTATAATGAGTTATTTGCACGCCAAAGGCTATGAAGAGCTCACTCAAAGTGAATAACTATGGCATTGGACAATATATTATACTCATTTTTTAATCTATATTAGAAAATTGTAGGGGCCAGAATTTCCATATCCCCAATATCGGCAAATAATAAAAATCCAACACTCTCCCGACAAAGTTTTTGGGGAGCTCGACATCTAGTTGCACTTGAAAATTTGAACACAAATGAAAGTCGACGATCCTTCGCTAACATTACAGACTGTAACTCAAAATTTCGAAGGCCTCCCTTAAGGAAAAAATATTAAGTAAAAAATGTATTAAGTAAAATGAAATAAAAAAAATCATCTTTCAGTGAAACTTTAATTTGAACATTCATTTTAAAACTCTTATTTAAACATTTTAAATATCAAAGCTCTATTTTTTTCTCATTTTACATTCTCGTTACATTTTACAGTTACCAAAAACTTAATCTGTCATTTTCTTCTTTACATCATAACCCTGTATTTAATGTTGAACGACAATTTTTCCACTTGCAAAAAAATCGACTATCTATAAATTCAACGACAACAATTCAAGATACAACGGTGACTCAGCGTTTAAATCACAGTGAACGTGCGAAAGTGGCTTTATTTTTGTTTTCTTGAAGAGCAACGATCCAGGATATGAATAACGAATTGTCTCTCGATGCTACTCGAGGGAAACGAAAGAAAAAAACAATATTTCAAATGTCTGCGTGTAACACAAACGGAGTGTCATCGAAATTAGCCGAGGCGATGAACAAGAGGAACCACCTAGGATGGATGATCGATATTGTTTTTTTTTTTTATGTTCTTTTTTCAACGTGGTGGATACCTGTGAAGCCTGGCGCGGACACGGAGAGGTTGCTTCTCAGATCAGGTATCGGAGCTATAGACTGCGGTAGACTTCTTTTATGAGCTACCCCGTGACTATTGCGCGGGCAGGCTGCAACCGTCACCGGACCATATTTTCGGTTGATTCGTAAACCGGTAGAAGGTTGTCGAATAGAAGAAGGCGGAGGATAGCGTTGTTGTCAAGCATCAAGAAGGTTTAAGGCCATAGAAATATACGCAAATATTATACGTGTATGATAAAATCCTTTCTTCTTTGTGTACAGGATTAGAAAAAAAAATTGATTACTGTTCATTTACGATTCTTCCTTTCCCTATTAAGCCAATTAGTAGTATCGAATTTGTTAATCGTCGCTTAATTAAAACGCTCCGAAGAATCACGTACTGGTTGATTCTGGGTTTCACCAAATCTTTTCCTTGCTCCACAATTAAATCCACCTACTTTTCTACCTTATCGTCTCGTTCAAGTTTCACAATAATAAACATTTTGCAAAAATATCTGTCGTTTATCAAAAAAAGATATTTTACAACCACTGATAATATCGGCGTTTGATATGTAACATTCTTAAAATAGTTTCGAAAATATGACACGTGGAATCCTGTCAGATATTGAAGCGTCTTCATGATTTTTTTTCCGGAACTGATTATTTTGCAGTTGTACAAATTTTACTTGAAGGTACTCGCTGAATGCTACGCTCAAGAGTTATTTCATATTATTAAACCAAATGATTGCAAGAGAGGACAGGAATACGGACGTAGGGAATTATTCCTAGTGATTACGGAACCCCAAAAGCATTCATTTATGAATCGTGTAATACTCGAACAAAAAGCTGATTCAACGTGGCACGATTTTCACATATTTTCCTTTGTCCAATTCTGCATCCACAGCCAATCCACGAAATTGTCATTCCGATAAAACAGTACAAGAAACAAATATTCAAGTTCCCCACATTTCCTTCTCCTCTCTCTCTCTCTCTCTCTCTCTCTCTCTCTCTCTCTCTATCTATCTATCTTCATCTAACCTCGTCTCTCATGATTCCTTTGGAGAATACTTCCATGACCCGGACTACACGTGATTAGCTATGCACAAAGAGAAGACGTTTCGTCAATTGTTATTACTCTGGATCTTATGACTCTGGGCGAGTGTGTATATTTAGAACACTGATAAGAAGCGTGATACCATTTCGACTGTGAGCTCTTGAGACGGTTGTCTTCATCGAATTGTGTGAAGATCGAAGTGATTTTCATTGATAAGATATAATGAAACGTCGTTGTCCCGATGTGTGAGTACGTGTGTAATGTGTTGGTGTATGTCGTCATTAGAAAGCTGCCCCCAGTCGCAATGGAACTCCATGAATAAACGTATAATAAAGTAAATTATATAACGGATAAGAGTTCGAGAACGGATGTATTGCCGCCACAGTTGTCCGCCACCGAATATATACGTACATACCTTTGCATATATATATATACGTATATATTCATTCCGTTATCAGAGACAGGACATAGAGGGTCGGTGCGTTCAGAGTACAATGCATCATACATACACCATATATATATATGTTTGTATGTATGTATGTATATGCTGAATTTTTTTAAATAAATAATTTAAAACACTCGAGCCTGACCCGGAACGGTACGTACCATCTAAAAACTGCAATGCTCTCTCCTCACCGGGATATCTCACGCATTTAACCGGATGTATCTCCAATACGTTGTACATCTCGGCTAGAAAAACTACCAAATTCTGCTTCATGGACCTGAGAACAGATTTCAAGTGCTTCAGGTTCGAAAAATCCATGAACCGGCTCTCGTTTGTCAGATTTATGTTCACGATGGGGTAAGCCCGAGGATGATGGCCGTAACTTTTGTCAAATGCTCTCACGAGGAAGCTTCGGAATTAAAGTAACCCAAACAATTCGCAAAGGAATAGGTATTCCTTTTTATAATTATCAAAACAAATAAACCCTGTGGAACAAGTACAAAATGAGGTTAACTGGTTAGGCCACTCTGCAATTTTAGAAAACTCGAAAAAAACAAAATGTTTGGGTTAAAAAATAGTCTTGAAAATGATATACCAAAATATCATGGGCGGTCAAAATCTCTAAGTACCCCAAACAGCTGTAATCTGTGTCTGGAGGCGGACGCGCAGTGCATCAAGCTTTCCGAACAATTGCTGCCTCAAGCTGCAAAAGAGGCATAGATCAGCTTTAGAGCGCTCAGGAAAGAAACAGAAGAACAGGACATCAATGTGTTGAGGTCCTGTTCCTAAAAATAGTGATTATGAAAATAAGGATGGGCAGAGATAGACTGTTCTTTAATGACTTGTTCGTCTTTTTGGAACACACTGTTCGGTCGGATAAAAAAAAACGGTTAAACGCAAAGACAAACTTTCTCCGAAAAGTATATTTAAAAGGCCATAAGACGATCGCTTCTGAAGACCATCATCCTCGGGTATTAACCCCATCGTATGTGTTCTCGAAAATCCTTCGTTTGGTACCTTACCCTCTCATATAAGTAACATCCTCGGGTTGCATGTGAAA
Source organism: Ophion ventricosus (assembly GCA_963932345.1). NCBI lineage: Eukaryota > Metazoa > Arthropoda > Insecta > Hymenoptera > Ichneumonidae > Ophion > Ophion ventricosus. The sequence goes on from OZ010712.1 coordinate 27,313,760, forward strand.
TATGGAATAGGGCAAGCATCTCATGCAAAAAGCGTGGACCAAGGAGAGATTATGGAGCGCATCGGCGACCGAGGGTCTCTTCGAAACTCTAATGTCCATCCAGTTCAATTCCCCGGGACAATAGAAAGCGACGACCGCGGCCAATCCTACACCGTCGCACAACGATTGAAAATCCTTGGCGGCTGGTAAATCGGGCAAACGTGTCTTATCACCGGCACCCTCGTCCAATTGGACCTTGGCGATCAGCGCGTGCGAGGCGTGACTTATCCAAAGCAGAAGACCCTTCTCGTGATCAGTCGGGGGCGCAACGTCGGCCGGTGGATCGAAACGGCGGATCGCCGAGACCACGCGATCACCAGTCACCACTTCTTTAGCGTACAAGACCATCAGGCCTTCTATCACAGCCATATGCGCAGACTGTGTGACAATAAGAGACAGAAAATAAAACAGTCATGTTAATAGATGACTCTTGACAGGAGAGTGGATATTTGTGAGGCTTGACAAGTAGTTTAAAGGGTTACATGATCTTGGGGCTCGAAAAAATAGGTATAAAAATTGATTTTTGTTTAAATTTAAAGCAGCTATTATATATGTCAAATAATTTGTATTCTTCACAAATACATTAGAGTTTTATAAACAAATTTATACAAAAAAACGAATAAAATTTTTTTTTAATGGCGGGAATATAATTCGTCTAGTAGGATCCCCTTTTCAAACTGGCGGACAAAATATATCGAGATCTACTCAACCGATTTTGATGAAATTTATACCACATATTCTTTATAATATTATCTAGGAAGTAGCATAGGATTTTTTTTTATTGGATGCCGCGTTAATTTTTTTTATCAATTTTTAAAACCGATCATCTTGGTAAAAATCAGAGCTTTTTTCCAGACAGCTGTCATGTGTACAACAAAAATAATTAAATATTTTCCCTATGCTACATTTTAGCTATTACTTTTCTTTGCAAGGATTTTCAAAAGAGGATCCTACTAGACAACTTATATCTCCGCCATTTTTAATGTTTTTTTATTTGTTCATAAAACTATAATGTATTTGTGCACAATAAATTTCTTCTTATATATTTAGTAGTCGCGTCAATTTTTTTACATATTTTTATACCTTCTTTTCGGTGCGCCGAGGTGGTGTAACCCCTTAAAGAATCAATGAATCCATATGGTAATGGGTAGAAAAAATATACGTAGTATCGAAGAAGTTATGGTGAGTTTTTGATCGGTAGTCCTAGTGTCAACGTTAAATTTATTAGTTCTTATCCTATGTGAGGGTTTTTCCAATAGTGTAGAAAATATAACAGACAAAACCTTGGCAAATTGAAAACTGTTATCCTTATTTCTTTCCAATTATCCACCGGTAGAGGCAATTTTACTTGAAAGTACTCACGAAATGTATTATGAATTATTCCAGATTTTTAAATAGAACGGTTACAAGAATAAAAGGGGATGACCCTCTGCTGTGACAGGGGTAGAACATGCCCAATAGGGCGTTCCAATGGTAACGAAAGCCTAAAGAATCTTCTCGAAAAATAGCAAATATAAATCAGAATAGCTACTGAACGACTATTCCGTTAAAAATATCTAGTTACATCGATAAGTAAAAAAAAAATGGGTTCGTACCATTTTAAGTGGTGAGTTCTGGATGAGCATTGTCTCGGTGAGCTGAGTGTTGTTCGGCTCGGCAACGTAGACACCCTTTCTCGCGAGTGCCTGAAGTATTCCCCAATGATTCTGATTGTGATAATTCGGGTCCGAGTAAATATTGGCCAAAGCCATGCAGTAGAGTTCGGCATTTGAGAGTGTGTGAACTATCTGCGGCTTCAGATGTTCTTGATCCTTGAGAGACAAGAGAATCGTTTTTTTTTTTTATGTAAAAAAATAGTGCAGCACTTGATGACTGGAGCGAGAAGGACAGCGAGAGAGTAAAGGCGAGAGGAAAAGGATGACGAGGTCAATTGCGAGATTCATCTCCAGGTAGGATCGATCGGGTAGTCTGCGAATTATACAGCCGGGTCACCAACCAACCAGATCGATACCCAAGTTCCCCGAGTACTCAAACCGGAGAGAGAGCTTGAAAGCGGATAAGTGGGCGTACGGTAATTGACCTCGTGAAAACGAGGAGATGCTAATAAGACGGCGCTCAGTTGCACAAACCAAATCGGCACGGTTCCTTTCGACGTTCTCACTTTGCATGATGATACGGCATTATTCATATCATCCATGAAAATCAGACAATTCTCGAATAAGGATTACTGACTTGTACGAAGTAACATATCCACGCACATAGTGGATCCACGCACATCACGACGATTCGTAACAATTACTGCTTTCTTCCAAACATCGATCCTGACATTCTTCAAACTCCGATACAGGAATTTATTGGAAAAAATTATCTTGTTGTGCAATTTCCGATCAAGAAATAAAGACAGTGAGAGAGAGAGAGAGAGAGAGAGAGAGAGAGAGAGAGAGAGAGAGAGAGAGAGAGCGAGATAAAAAATGTAGAAGAGTGGTTAGGAACGATCAATTAGGCAAGAACACCAGCACACTGGCGTTCCGTGTCTTCATCAAGTTTCTTGTACTCAGGCGAAGAAAGAAGAGAACGAGGCACCGGAGTAACGAACTACTGGAGGGCAATCAGAGGCCCTCGGGGTTTTCATCATGCAAGAAACGAAAGAAATGCCATGGATAATCACTATACGAATGTCATTTCGCTCATCATCTCTTTCGCTTTCTCTCTTCCTCTCTGTCTCTTGGATTCTGGACTCGGGTTGCCCGCAACCTGTAACAGGAGTAGCAGGAAAAAATCTTGCACCCTGCAAACCCCGCGACTCGCCCCCCCCCCTGCATTAGCTCGGAAACTCTATCCCTCCGAACACCGTGGAAGGAACAAAAATGGCACAGTCTCGAGAGGGTAGCGATAAATATAAGCGGAGAGGGGGAAAAAAAATTGCAAACGCGATATTCACCTCGAGGTTTAGAGTAACACCGAGCACTTCCGTATAGGAACTTACGACAGGCCAATGCTCGAGGATTCGAGAACTCGTTCCTCTCACTAAGAAATAAAACTCTCCGGTTAAACACATTTTTGGTTGTTGTTTTATTGATAAATGTTGGAGATTTTTTTGAACAGGTGAAAAAAAAAATAAAAATAAACTCTAGGAGTTTATCAGGAATTATTTCATTGCCAGGATTTGCGCACTCCTCTCGTGGTAAAATGTCGCGGTCGACTGAGTGAGCCACGGATACTTCTGCGTAGCTGAGCATTGGCTTCCGGCATAATTCGATTAATTTAATTAGATCAGTATTAGGTGAAACTCGATTGCGTTAAGATACCGCTCACGTGGGTGCAACATGTGTGCCTACATGCAGAAATATTGTTATGCTTCTTATGGAATTCTAATGATTCAAAGTCCTGTACTACTAATTGGATTTTTTCCATTTAAAATAAAATTTTACTATTCCATGATGACTAGGCTTTTATTCGATCGGTATCAATTTTAAGGAAGTAACGACTATTTGTTTTTTTCATATCTGGTTGTCTAAAATGAAAAATAATGATTTTCGCAACTATCGAATACTGCAAACAGTATTTTTATGAATAATAATTTTCTCTTCTTTTCAATTGAAAGTTCGTCATTGAAAACTGTTCTCTTCGCGTAGGCTTTGATGGCGCTGTGAGAGATCGATGGTGAGAGCCACGGACACGTCTTTTTACGTGCAAGAGAATCAAAAGAGGCAGCGACAGCCGAAGGCAAATCCACCTTCTTCCTAAGACAAGTGTGTCTATGCGCATCGTGCAAGAAAGTCGCCGAGTGAAATAAAAAAATTCAAGCGTGGAGAACAGAAAACACGAGGCGAGGATGGAAATTTTAAAGTTCGTTCGAAGAAACGATGAAAGTGAGAGAAACGAACACGAACGGGTCAAAGACCGAGGAGTTTCTAACGAAAATCCTATTCAACTGATCATCTTAACAATAATAATAGTTTTGAAGTCATCATGGTTTTCGTGCTAATAACTGAAAGAAAAATATAATGTACATTTTTTTTACTGAATCATTTATTTGTTTATTATTCAGTTGAATGATTTTTTATAAGAATAAAAAATATTTTGATTCAGGAATGGAATGATTTTTTATAGGAGAAAAAAGTATTCTATTTGAGAATTATACGTTAGAATATTTATGTGGATTTACCTCGAGATCACGGTAATAAGGCTCCCGGAGATTGTCCGGCACACGATTGTTGTAAGCCTTCGAGAGTAGCCATTTCACGGAGGCACGTTGCTTGGCCTGAAACACATATTTTACCAAATCAATCATTAATTCAAAAATATAAACTATAACGGTAGGAATGCAGCGATATAATTATTTTTAATCAAACATTGATATAAATATTTTTGAATGTCGATATAAATGTTTTTACCTGAAAGAAATATATTTTCACACGAAGAAGTATGTACGAACCCATTTTTTTCGGACTCATTTTCATGATATGACGATTGCATCGTTGGAATGCACCGAAATATGGATGGAATTATGAAGTTTTTTGGAATAAAGATTCCAAAAAACTTCAGATAATGTAGATTTTTAATACAGATCCCAAAAAAGGTCTGAGTAATTTTCGTAGCGTAAGTCTGGAAACAAAAGATTTGAGCGAATTAAAAAAAAAGAACAATTTTCACAACATTCCAACGATCATCAACATAACTCATTTTGTAGGTTTTTCACCGCTTAGTTTTAGGAATCGCACTAATTGTGTTAAATCCATATTCTAATTTTATACAATCGTTATTACAATTGCATAAGTCTTCGAGAAATCTTTCATGAACGGTAGAAGTGCTAAAAATGTCGTGAGTACACTTATCGAGAATTTTTTTTATCCACCTTGTTTTTCTACATCCCTTTTATTCTGTCGGCCCTCTCAATAAGTCAACGTTCTATCCTCCAATAAAGTTGAGAAATATATGTATGCATAGGAAAAAGAAAATTGTAGAGAGCCTCTTGAGACTGAAGTCGCGACGTGTCGAAGTTTTGGTCGAGTATCGAGCGTGTTACATCCACTTATAAAGCACCGTGCTCTTTGTCCTAACGCTCAATTAATTCGCGCCGCTGAAATTCCGTTTCGAACGATTCTTTTTCCACATTTTTCTCACTTGTCTCGCGTTGAAAAAAAAGGTGTTTATACGTATCTTGTGCAGAAAATTGTATATAGTTGTATTCAATAAATGTTTGTCAATTGAAAATAGAATTTGTTTACATAATTTTTAACATTTCTCGAACGACGAAATGAACGTTTAATTGTTGTTCAATTTTTATTGAATCAAACAGTATATGAAAAAGGCAATAATAGAATTTATTACGAAATAATAAATGGTTTTGACGTTCGCATCGGAATGCAATGGAAATTAATTTTTTTAATTCACCAAATTTTCACTTTTGGTCCTCATTGGACGTGACGTCTTACACCTAAGTCTGCAAAAAAAATGTTCAATGATAATAAAGAGAAGAAAATTGTCTTCGAACGATGCAAAGTTCAACACCATAATGATTTAACGATTTTCAACATGACACGGAAGTTCTTTTTCAGGACTGTGTTTGCTCATGAAAAATTCTTCATTCAATATCCGAACCCTGGAGTTTTACTCGCCCAGTGGGGTTGTAAAATTCATGGCTAATTCAAAGCTGCGCTCCCAATAGAGACGTTATATGTGTTTCGCCGTGATTGTGAAGAAAAGGGGCTTCGTAAAAGATTCAGTGAAGTCTCGGAGATACGAGAAATTTGTTTTCAATTAAATGAGAAGCTGCAAAATCGTAAAATCTTGAGGTCGGTTCGTCCTGTACGTTTGCGACGATCGTTCGTATAGGTTGATGTCGCGTCATAAAATTTGGGAGGTGATCCCACAGCGATACATTTTTTTGAGGACTCCCCACCTGCGGCGTCCCTATTAAATCCCAACAGGGATATGGTCGGATCTCTTTTTAAAAAATCGACACGGGTAGAAGTAGTTGTGAGCAACACTCGTCGCAAGTTTCTGAGCAATTGGAAATAGCGAAGCGTGGGCGGAAAGTGAAATGAATGGGATCGTAAAAGCTCGCAAAGACGTACGGAGAAACATTAGTGAGATGCCATTCGAACACACCACCCATGTTCATTATGGTGCATCCAATGGATCATTTGCATTCATCGTTCAAAACAATTTTGCAACGCGAAGCAGCGGGTTGCTGTCACGAAAATGCGGTTGGAATTCTTTACGGAGGCTCCCGCGAGAAGAAAAAAACGCGAAAAAAATCTCAAGGATGAGAAAGAATCGCGACTGAAATAGGTAAAAGAGAACAATCGACGCGTTACGATCTTTTGTTTCTCAAGAGCTCGAAGACGAAAAACGAATATTCACTTGCGGCAAAAAATATTTTCAGCATACACAAAGTTATGTGTGTATCTTTTCGAGCTGTACGTTCGAGCACGAAACCTTCCCTATTGCGGTCTCAAGTTTTTTCATACGAAACTCTGAGCTTTTTCGTCCGTAGAGCTGGCAGAGTCAAGGAGAAAGGAAGAGCACGAACAGTTACGGACAGCCGGATCCAAACCGAAAACTCTTACAATGAAGGCAGCCGGACTAAAAAAAAGACGAACGAAAGGCAAAGAGAGATAAAGCGGAGTATGAAAAGCTCACATGAGTGGATGCGTAATTCGTCGGTTTTGTGCACAGAAACCGTGAAACTTTCAGATAAATATAAAGCAGCGCAATATCAAAGGTTTATTTATTAATGAACTTGGCAAACTGCAAAACACACATTATCTCATTCAAAGTCTAATTAATAAAGCTAAATCATTATAATTTTCAATTTAAAAAATGTGTTCTTTTTCCAATTGTGTTAAACATTGCATTGTTGACGAGCAATACATTTTTTTTAATTGGCTCACTCTGTTGTTCAACAGATTTGGTCTACGAAAATTAAAAGTTTATTTTCGTCATAATTATTTCGTAATTATTCCGTTCGACAAAACCAAAGGTGTAGAAAAATATTTTGGGTGATAAAAATGAAGAGGTATAAAAATTTTAAAAAATTCCATTGCGTATCAACGATGCAAATTTCACCACCAAAACGATGGAAACCTTTGAAAAAATTCTTTATAAAAAATCGAGTCTCTAATTTAAATAAAATGCGTATTTGCGCAACGGGAAACAAGAATGGACGAGACGAAGTTGGTTTTCAGTAAAGATAAAGAAAAAATGTCGTTACGTTGAAACACACACGTGGCCGCAACGGTCCAAGATTATTGGATTTCACGTCGAAATTGGCAGCCTTTGAGACTGGAAAGCGGGTCAGGAGATCGCTCAGCGAATGAGTATAAAAGAAGGCTTGGCACGTCTTCGACTCTTCGTTCAGTGAGAAAAAAGAGAAATTTCAATATGTCTCCACATACGGTAAAACATATGAATACAGGCGTATACGGCAATATGTGTCTTTGGATAACGAATTTCACCCTGACCCCTACGGCACTAACGTTCACCTCCCTTGTCCTTACTCCTGGAGCCAAAGAGTAAAAAAAAGTCCTCGAGAGGGACGACAAGTATGTGAATTTTTTTTTAAAATCATATAATAAATTAAAAGCTGTCTGAAAATAATTGAACAATGTATATATGGCGTTTTGCGATTGCAAATAATAATAGATAATTTTATTAAAAACGGTGTTGAAGTTTGTGTCGTTGGAATGCAATTAAAGTTTATTTTTTATAATTGCCCATTTTTTTCGGCAGACTTAAACTACGAAAATCAGTCAAACGTTTCTTTAGGATCCTCTTCGGCGACCTGAAACTGAAGTCGTTACAAAAAAAAAAATTGAATAATAATGAAAATAAAGAAATAACAAATAGAAAATAATTTTCGTTCCATCATAATGAGGAAGGTCGATACCACGATTGAAGGATACTTATATTTCTAAACACTATTCTAGAAAAAATTATTGCGACTTTCATATATATATATATAGTGCAGAAAAAATTCTAATCCGTTATTTTGCAACAAAAAATTACGATTAACTGGCCCGAAAAAGGCAGACTGGATACAAATTTTATACGAGCTGGCAATATTTTTATTCCATCGCAGAGTTCTCATTCGAAAGATTTTTATATCAATTTCCGTGTTCGCAAGTGTTATCGAAGTGACGCAAGACGAGAGTTCTCGAATTACGTGAAGATTCTGCCACGCGTAAGATACGAGAGCGAAAAGTAAAACTCGTCAGCGATATCTTCGAAGGTGGAAAAAGCGTGGAGGAAAAAAAAGGTACGACGACTCGCGTGGGAAAGGAGACTCTTGGACCACATAATCCTCGAATATATATATATTTCACAAAGTCGTCGACGTTGAGTGCAATTTTCCGGCAAATTAAACACTCGTTGACATCATCGTTCAGATCTGCGGGAGTCACGTGTCATTTTCGGTATCGCAAGACTCAACAAAAAATCCCATCATTTGAAAATTGCTCGCCACGAAAAGTTGTTCTCGCAACGAAAGAATGTTCGAAGTACCATTTATTTATTTATTAATAATCTTGATAAAATATGCTCGATAATAAATAACGAGCGACAAATATTCGTAATATCTAAGAAGCTTTCGATTTTTTTTACAAATGAATCAGGCACAAAACGATATTGGATAATAATAAAAATAAAGAGATGTAATAATAGAAAAGAATTTTCGTTGCAGTTATATACAAACCCAAACAAACTTTAACATCACGATGAGTCACGACAAATGAATTCATTCGAGTCTGTCGCAGCAGCGATCATTCTATTCAATTCGTCTTTGCAAACGATCGAATATAAAGGAGCAGGGCAGAAGCAAATGCATATGATGTACGTTATGTAGATCGCTCATCTCCTTGTCGTTAACGTTTATAGTTATTGATGACGGCACCGCCTCGTGTTACACACTCTTTGGAGGAAGGACAACGTATTGCCGGTACTTTATGTATATTAGTCGACGCGAATGTTTCCCTCGCTCTCGCATGAATGAATCGACGAGCCGTTACGCGCAATCAAAGACTGTAATACGTTTCTTATTCGTTGTTACTTATTCTTCGTTCGTGTATTCCTGTTCGTCGTACAATGATACGGCATACAATATACGGCACGTTCCAGTTGCCTATATTGACAATATTACTTTTTCAAATAAAAAATATACAATTAACAAGTTCGGGGCTCCCAATGTCTGGGAAATTTCCTGAGTCATTTTACAACAAATAATCCTACCCGTGCAGCAATTTTTTTGGGGAGTCCCCAGATCCCACCACATCCCTATAGGGATTAAAAGAGACGTAGGGAGTCCAGATTGGAATCCAAGTGGATTCCGAGCTATTTCTCGATTGACGTCGTTTGACAATTTTTTTAAATTCTCAACCAGAACTTTTCAATGTCTGAACAAAAATATCCTTCTGAGATCCCGTGCACAAATTTTTTAAGGAGTCCCAAGATGCACCGACATCGTTACAGAGATTTGTTATGGATAACACACAAAGGGAGTCCTCATTGGGATCCAATTGGAGACTGCACTGTTCCCTGATGAACGCCGTTTGAGAATTCTTACCTCGTTCAAATCGAAAGTGTAGAAAAAGCCACGATAAAACGTTTGCCTTCGTGGGCGTTTACGTGTGTGGTGATATTACGTCAAAGTGCAGTAAAACAAATAACAAACTATAATTGCATTGGGTTTTCAGTGATGTGATTCAAATTAATTTTATAGATATACTTTCTTAAGCGATTTATACTTTTTCAATATAAGATTTATACTTTCTTGAGCTCCACTCATTTTGGAGATCTATACATTTTGTTAAAAAAATTCAACGTGAATACGATGGGTTCCATCAAGAATCGTATCGGATTCTGTTCGATACTGTGGGAATCCTCTAGGACTCAAATTGGATTCATACGTTGGATTCCAACGAGGAATTCCGATTAGAATCCAATACACACGCGTGAAGTTTTAGTATAGCGATCCAATGCGATGATCCGTTGGATCACCATCAGGCAGTAGGAAACAAGTATATGAATCCAATTGGATCCCTACCATAATTTCTGCACGGGTCCAATCGATCTCTTATTTCGGGGTAAACTCGGAGGACAAATAATTTTGAAATAATTTACTCAGGAAACGGTCGCAAGTAATTAAATAGGCGTGAATACAAAAACAAAGTTTTTTTTTTTCCATGTGATATATACCACATTTTCAATGCAACGAAGATTCATTTATTGCCGAAATTTTTGTCCAGCGGATGTAAATCACGATAGTCACGATTTTGGATAATAATAAATATGCAGACATTTCTATTGTAAAATCTCTTTTTTTTTTTAATTGCATACAGTCGCCGACATTTTCGCCGCTGCATATAGGACTCGGTAATGCTTTATTCTATAAAAAGACTCGCTGTCATCGGCGAGCACACGCAGCACGTGAACGCGGGAGAGGGAAAGAGGTCTGACACGATTGTGTTCGCCGCGGGTTATAGAATCGCCAAGACCCCAAACACTATAGTATGCTACGAAGAACAACGCGACAAATTCACGGTAATAAACAGAAAGCGATCTCACGTCACAATTTGGGTCGAATTGATTTTCCTTTTTTTTTTTTTTTAATTATCCGCAACGATAAAAGATTCGTCTCACTCGAACACATCATCGGTTGATCGTTATCTCCGTGATCTCACGCAACGAAAGGATCGCGGAACAATCATTATGTCCACGAAGCTCGAAGGAGAAAGGACAATTAGACACAGTTGGGAAAATTGAACAAAGACATTCATTGAATCGGGGGAACGTTTCTCGTTCCTGTGGCCCACAAACGGAAGCATCGTTCATGCATAGAAGTGAAACGTCGATGTGGTTGGAGTTTATTTAAACAAACGGTATGTCACAAATATAACACAAAACAATACTGAAGTTTGCATCGTTGGAATGCCATGAAAATAAATTGTTTTTTTTAATCGCTCAAATTTTAGTTTGGCCAATTTAAGAATTTTTGTAAAATCCTTATTAAAGGGTTACGTGGGTTTGAGAATTTCAAAAAATCCATTTCTTTTTAATTTTATTATCTAATAGTACAATGTGTCTAGAATATTTTCCTAAAGTTTTAAGTCAATCGGAGTAAAAGTCTAGGAGAGAGAGCCTTTGGGAATTCCCCCCGTTGGAAAAGGCCGGCCGGGAGCGACGCAGGTATACGCATTTTTCTCAAAGCACTATTTTTGAAGCCGGTGGACGCGATTTTTCAAAAACTAATGCACCGATCTTATTGAAATTTTGCACACTTCTTCAAAATAGCATCGACTAGTGATTGAGCGAAGGTTTTTTTTCGATTACAAATAATTTTACAAGGCGTTATACGTAGCGTAACTCTGCCAAAAATTCAAATTGCAATTTTTTTTTAATCCTTCGTTCAACCACGAGCTATACTTATCTACTAACAGAAAAAAAAATGGTTTTTTAATTTCAGATAAAGCTATCATGAGTTATCCTGACCACTACGAAGACACTTTTTTTTAGGTGTCTCCGGAAACCAGGTCCCACCGGCTGAATTTCCCAAATTTTTGGATGAAAATTTTTAAGAATATTGTTGAAATGTTGCTTTTTTATGTGCTTAACATTTTGAATAAAATAATTTATATATTATATTTTAAAAAAATAGAGAAAATATGCTTTTTTTTGGCTTCGAAACCCACGTAATCCCTTAAAGATCTACAAGCCAATTCCGCGAAGATTTTTTATAATGATAGTGAAAATCGTTCGCAGCGACAAAACTGGCTTCATTCAGTAACTAGCCCTAAACCCAAACAAACCCACTACATAATTCATTGCCTTGCGAAATAGTCAAATGATCACAGCAATCTTACAGGACGTATAAAATTTAAGTTTACTTCGTTGGAATGCAACGGAAATTCTTTTCAATTGGGTAGAATGTGTGACTCGGTGTCACATTGTACCCTACTAGTAAAATATTTGATTATTGATGGAAATAACTATCAATTAAATAGTTATTTAATCAATAGTTATTGGAATGGAAAAACACACGTCACTGAGTACATCATAAATAATAAAACTATCGATTAGGACCGAAAACCGGAGCCGCTACAGAAAGTGTCGTTATATTTTACGTTTTCCCGGCGAGCGAAATATTTTTTTTCCAAGCCTCAAATCAATTTTCAATTTTCAATAATCCTTCGTGAGCTGCTATCGACTTTCTTTTAGGCTTGACGAAACCTAATATAAATCGCGGTCCAACACATAAACTTCGGAATTTACGAGCTACAAACCTCCGAGAAACCGCATGTGGCTCACTGTGCCCCGTGACAAATTGTGCCCCACTCTCCCCTACGTACAAATATTTGAGAGATTTTCATAGCCTAAATTGGGAAAAAAATGGAACTAATTAAAATGAATTAATTTCCGTTGCATTCCAACGACGCAAACTTCAACGTCATTATTTTTCCTCCAAATTGAATGTTTTTTTTTCCTCTCTTCTTAAACAATAAGATGAACGCGAGGAATCGGCCAAGGCAGCATATTAATCCACATTGTTGTAGGCGCGATTTTAGCAGTTACTTTCGCGGCAGGATGTCGCAAAGAAATCCGATCCCGGAGTGAAAACACCCGATACGAAGGGACAATACGTCTGGCTGTGTGTGCCCGTGTGTACAAGTTGACGAGAGCGTCAGCCAAGGTAATTTTGCGTAACGATAATTATCAGAAGTTATGCGCGCCCGACACTGGAGTGTTACAATCGCGGTTGTGACTATGGTATAACCGCTTTTACGATGTATGAACGCCGCATTCTAACGTGTGTGCGCGCGCGCGATTCGAGACGAATCCCGGCCACGGACACTGCGCCCACGACAATGCCACACTATCCACTTCTGTATCTGTATAGACTCTTAACAACCGAAAGGGCGTAATTCACACTGCACTAGACAGTAGAAGAAAAAAGTTTTTTTTTCCTTTCCAGCTCTATGTGCATCGTCGGTGCGCGGAAGAATGTGCATTGCGCTCTAAAAAAAAAAACTTATTGTGCACTTGTCTCTGTATTTAACACGAGTAACGTGCCGAGACAGATCGACGCGCTAGTTTCAGATAAGAGCTAACATTACAGGGATTGTCTCATTCATAAACTCGTCTCTTTGCCAGCTCAAACTCCATCCAAGTCCCGGAGAACTCTTGACCAATCTACAATTCCATTATTTTGCAATTATTGGCCGAACAAAAAAAAGTAACGTTACCTCCGCAAAGTCACGTTATTTCTTGAACGATGATATGCTGAGTTGTTACGCGCGAAGAAGTTTTCCAAAATAAAGCCCTTTTAAGTGGCAATTTTATAGCCGTAAAGGTCACGAAGATTCTTATAGTATGCTTTGACCTCTCGTAAAAGTGCCAGGTCTTGACCTCATTAAAATAAAGTTACTTCGTTAGGATTTTTCACAACTTTCTCCGCGATGTCAGGTCAGGCTGTTAAACGGAGTTTAATCACTATGGATATATCTGGTTGGCGAGAAAACAGAACGAAAGAGCGAGACAAATAACTCATAGTGTCATGTTGTATCCCATGGGCCGAGAGCAGGCTCGTCTGTGATCGCTAAAGATTCAATAAATAGGAGTACTGATCTGCAAATGCCGATAGTCGTAAATTTCACCAGCATTCGATATATTATATTTGTGTTTAAAAATGATAAGTAACTCGCCCCCCCCCCCCTCTTTCCCTCGCTCGCCAAATTCTATAACTATTGTTACTGCTTTTCTTTTCAATACTAATGCCGGCGACTTCGTCCGCGTGGACGTCAGAATTTTATTCAGGGAGGCGATAAACAAAGAGAAAAAAGCAAGAAATAAAGAAGAAGATACACCTTTTTTCTTAGTTTCTTGCTTTTTTTCCTCTTTGTTTATCTCCTTTATATGACACTCTATAGAGTGTCATATTTCTCAAGCACAGTGATAAACTGACTGAGGTAAGGGTGGATTTTGATGAATTAGTAGTATAAAAGTGGCAACCCTCAACTCCAGTATTTTACAATATCATTGTTGTTTACAGAACAGACTTTGCAATAAAGATCTCTAGCCAACATTGTATGATTTATGGTCTTCGGCAAGCACATTCAAGTTTTGGGCAATCGATGCTCTCGAACAGCCCACACATAGTTGACCATGCGAGAAGCTTAATCTTTTCTTAGTGCACCTCTACGCCCTTTAAGGAACATATCTTCCGAATTTCATTGAAATAAAAGCAGGGAATTCGATTTTCTCATACAAAATTCACCACTCCGTTGCACCCCTAATTCGGGGTTGTCTCAAAAAATCCTAAAATATGCATTTTATTATTTGTTTTGAAGAATACTTATACCAAGTTTGAAGCTGACATACACAAGGAATAAAATTTTCCGTACAAACTTTTACAACTAATTTTTCGAAACATTCTTTCTTAGTGCACCTCTTATTTGTAAGAACATATCTTACAAATTTCATGTTTCTATCTTCAGCGGTTTAGGCTATGCGTTGTCTATATGTCAGTCAGTCATTCAGTCAGTCAATCACAAAACTGTTTTATATGTATAGTTAGTCCGGCTGACATCTCTTTTACTATATTTTTATTTCTATTTTCATTTTACCTTCATTTTATGTTATTTCTATTTAAATTTTATTATGTTAATCAATGCCAGTGGTGTCCACTTCTTATAAAATTACCCTATAGCGTGCAAGGGCATAACAAAAATTTCATTTCATTTTCCTGCGTCTCTCTCTCTCTCTCTCTCTCTCTCTCTCTCCCTCTCTCTGCCTGGCAACTAGGATGATCGACAGCTCGTGCAGAGCCAGTGCTTTCACGATAAAATTCCGCTCGAGGAGCCTCAACGAGAAGGAAAAATGCCTCTGCAAAGTGCGCTACGACGATTCGCTGCTTAAGGAAGCGGCGGTTCATCGCCGATCGTATGCTTGCGACCTGAGGAGTAGTAGGTCGGTAGGTTGTACGACTTTTCGATGGAAGAAAACGCGAGAGGGAAAGAGAGGGAGAGAGCAAGACAGAGGGACAGAATGCGACAGCTAGAAGCGAAGAACGAGGGAGAGAAATAAAGAGAGAGAGAAAGAGACCGCGAGAAAGAGAAAGGGCCGTTTATATGTACATGACTGTGTAGTACGTATGTATTACATGTGTTGTGAGTGCGGAACCATGCAAGGTGGGTACTTCAACCGTATGTATAGGAGAGAGAGCGCACACGAAAGAAAGAGAGAGAGAGAGAGAGAGAGAGAGAGAGAGAGAGAGAGAGAGGGAGAGAGAGAGAGAGAGAGAGAGAGCCAGAGAGAGAGAAAGAGAAGGGTACATCGTAAAGGAAACCTGCACGTCAGCGTAAAATCTCTCGCCGCCTATCCTTTTTCGGAGCATCGATGTGTGGAATTACATCTTTTGTATATATGTATATGTACAGAGAACGGTTCCTAGAATATAACATTGCAAAGCTCTAATAGTAATAACAAAATAAAAAAAAGTGGAAAAACGTCTTTTAAGGTCTCTATAAACGCGCTAGCGTTTCATTAATGGCATGAGCAACTATTGAGAACATTTTACGAGCCTCATTCTCTAAATTGTCCATTTCTTTGTGGACGTTTTTTTTTAGGTTAACTCTCGCGAGCACTACGTCAAACAGGGTCAGCACTGGTGTGGAATAAAATTTTGAATTGCGTGGACTAAGCCGAACAAACGTGACAGTATTTAAATGGATCTTAAAATCTTCTCGCTATACGTATTGTAGACATTGAATCGGTGATTTTGATTTGTTAATTTTGTTTTGATTTATCTTTATACATACCTCCTAGGAGGTTTGAAGTTATTACTCGTTTTTTTTTTACCAAGATTACTCCAGTAAATACGCGGTAAAATTGTATTTTGATTGAATAAATTGACGATCGTTGAAAGATCGTAGAGGAGTGATGATAAAAACATAGGTCCATTTATTCACTTTCGACAGTTGTTTGTCCAAAAATTAATCAACAATTTTGGATGTTGTTGAAGCTTGCATTTTGGAATGCAACGAAAATGCTTCTTGATTTTTTTCATTTCTTTACTTTTATTACCCGTGCAGAATTTCTTAGGGAGTCCCCAGATCCTACCACATCCCTATAGGGTTTCGATAGGGATGCCGCACTCGGGGAGCCCACATTGAAATCGAAGTGGATTGCGCACTATTACCCGATTGACGCAGTTTGAAAATTTTTCTCAACCTCAAGAAAAAATCCTGAGGTTGTTGGATAGTCGACGAGGGAGGCTGAACAACGACTAGGAGGAGTAGTGACACGACGGAAAGACAAACTTGCTTGAAGAGAGGTTGGGATCAACATACGAGCAACGGGACACGACGGACGAACGGGAATGGAGCACATGCACGAATTCCAGAAGTTTGTGCTCAGTACTCTTCAGCCTCACAAAAATGGTACATTCATTGGCACTTGGCAATGGCCAATTTACCATTCCAAGAGAGAGAGAGAGAGAGAGAGAGAGAGAGAGCCAATCGCTCCAATGGCTGTACTATTCGAGCACGAACGCCAGCTCTGTTGTTTTGACGAGGGACCGCGTTCGAGGCACGTGTGTGGTTTCCCGAAGTGTCCGACTTCCGGATTGGATCTACTGCCGCAGACAAGCTTTGTTCTACTACTGGCGCGGATTTACAACGACTAAAGCATTTCACTTCATTTGTAGTGAGAAAAATCCAGCACCATCTCGGGAAATGTCAAAGGATACTATGTAAATTCTTTTGGTAAATATTTGAAAAGCGGACTTTTCCGAGGAAAGGTCTGGATTCTTTGGTTTACGGGCCAAACCCTGCAAAGGACGTCATGACTATACGTGGTAAGAAGCAAGAAGCTCATTTTCTAATGGTGTTGAAGTTTGCGTCGTTGTAATACAACGAAAATTCTTTTTGATTTTATTATTTCGTCATTTTTGTGATTGTCTGAAATCTTTTTTTTTTCAGCTTTCAGTTATAAATTTTTAATAACGATTCACGAAAAATTTTCTCATTTTTTTCGTAACTCAAAATTTCCGAAAAAAATATATTCTAGTTGCATTCCAACCATGCAAACTTCATTATTTCTAACCGGAGAAAAAATATGCTTCAGAAAATTGCCAAGAGGGGTGCCTTTCGGGAAGCCTTTTCGGAAAAACGACAGAATTTTTTTTTCTTCGTAAATCTTTAAACTAAAATGAACGTAAATTAACTATGCGTATTAAGTTTATTGAGAATACCTATTGAATATATCTTTGATAAAAGTTTAACTTCAAAATTTCCATAAGTGACGCTACCTCGTTTTTTGAAAAGAAAAAAATAATATTTGGTCAATTTGGCACACTTTCTCATGATGAATCGTGAATTTAGTTGGTATCTCTTGCTGACATATTAACTGCAGTCATTAAATTTAAAACTCCAGCCCAATTGACAATTGTCCACAGGAAATTCTGCTCAATTGCAATTTTTTTTATTATTACGTAATGGATATTGGGGAAACTCGAAATCAAAGTTAAAGCGTGGATATCGACGACCAACAAAATCAGTAGTCATTTATCAGTGAAACATTATTGCCTAATTTTCGAAATTAGACAAATAATATAGTCTTGAAGTTTGCATCGCTGGTCTGCAACGAAAATGCATTTAAAAAAAATTATTACCTCGCTATCCAATTTTTTGTGAGTCTTTTAGGCTACGAGTATCACTCGAACGTTTTTGTATATTTTTTTAGACTTTACAATCCAAATTTGCAAAAAAATGTTTTGGCTGATAACAAAATAGAAAAAAAAAAGAATTTTCATTGCGTTCCAACGATGCAAACTTCAAGACCACCAAATAATGGTCTAATTTTCGAAATTAGAGAAATAATGGTCTAATTTTTGAAATATTTCCGTCAGCCAGGAATTACGTGACGGATTTCAATGTGCCATTCGATCACAAAACTGTGTGCTATCGTAACTGTATTTACAGCCGAGAAAAAATAAATATAAAAAAAAACAAAATTATGGAAAATCAACGAGCTTGTAAAAAGCAAGACTAGGATTAAAGTTTGAACATTTTTACGTAGAGGGTGTAAGGAAACACCATACGAATAAACAACAAAATGTAACCAAGAATCGACAGATGATTTCTAATATAAATGTTTATTTTTGGCATTGTATATACGTTGCATATATATATATATATCTATATATATATAATATACACATAAAAAACGTATGCCAGTGAAATGGCGGATGCTGAGAGAACGCGGAGTAATCGATATGTGCACGAGGGACTAAAAAAGTGTGCATTCTGTCACATAACGATTGGAAAGTTTGCCCCGTCCCCCCGGGTCTCTGCGTCGAGAGTCGCTCTGGACGTCCCATTATAAAAAATACCTCGAGAGAGGGCTTTCACGTCAGGAGAAGAAAAATCAATGTCGTCTGGATGCTCAACCGTTCCATTGTTTGTCTGCGAAGTCTGAGATTTCGGAGAGTTACATCACCCCCTTTCGCATGATAAATAATGCATTTTCCGAAGCGGAATACATTGAAAAAAATAAAAAAAACTTAAGTCTCAAGTACGACGAATATTGATCCATATCTGTCAATAAATCATTGATTCGTGTTTTATCAAAGGAGCGAGGGAGGGTCGGGGTGAAATGCTTCCGTCAGGATATCTTAACAGCGTGGGCAAACGAATCCTCGATGTGAATGCTGCACCCAGCTTAATCGGAGGAGCTCGAGGGTACGCACCAGCATTTTTATCGCGTGGGCTTTTCGACCGTGCAATTCTTCACCAACGCAGGAGAGTGGTTTACCCCCTCCCCCTCTCTATCACTCTGTCGCTTTTTCTGTCTCCCTCTCAACCTAGTAAACGATAAAAAGTCAATAAATAAAGTGTCAGAAACAACATGATGAGGACTGCCATAGCCATAACCTCACAAATGTTTCGTTCAAAGTTGACGAGAATTTTTTCACACCTCTTCACGACAAGGACTTGGCAGAATATGCCCTTTTGGCTTTTAAACCGACCGAAAGGTCCAGTTACACGCTAAGCAAAATTTCGTGTCAAGATAAGTGACCTAATTTCCTGGCCAAATAATTGATTGCCATTTGAAGTCGATTTAGTGTTGAAGATCGTACAAGTGCAGTGTTAAGTATTTTTTATTATTTTCTTTCTTTTGAAAAAGATTCTGTATGACAATCAAAAACCTTTTTTTCGCAGATTTTGACTGCAGATTTCCTTCAAAGATCCTAAAAAACGTTCGCTTGTTTTTCGTAGTCTAAATCTGCAGATAAAAAAGAAACAATTGATTTTCATTGCATCCCGATGATCCAAACCTCAACATCATTAATTGATAAAATTTGTCTCCAAACAGAAATTATTTTTGTCGCATTCTCTGACATTTGAATCCTAATAAATCCGGTTGTTCGTTCGAAGCTCATCGAATTAAAGTCAATTTAAGAATACGATTCCATTAGAGTTGAGAACGATTAAATTTCGCTAATGTAAACGATTTTGAAGAGAACGAAAAGGTGAGAAATTCAAGTCCATTGACCGCTTCGGCGCTGCAGTCACGACGACGCAGGAACTACTTTCGAACTCGGATACGACTGCGTCTCGATGTAGCTCTAGGTCAGTTACCTGGCTTCGTATCCCCGGTCGGAAATTTATGTTTGAGCTGATGTGCCGCCGTGGCATCGCAAACACTTTGCTTGGGATTTTGCTAATCCCTGAAAATGTTTCATTGACTTTCATGTCGCAAACTATTTTCACGTAATCCTCGAGATTGTTGGAGTACGTTTTTTTTTCGGAACTTTGAGACGAAAGTCCGCAAATAATTGATGAAATAAATAGTACTTATGTACTAATGATTTCATTAGTGTTATTAGATATTGCATTTTTTTATTGAATTGAATTTTGATATTGATTAATCGAATGTGTGTAGTGTTTTTTTAAATATATATTCAATATATTGATTTTAAAATTTACGCGAACAAGTAAACACTATAATTTTTTTTCTAAGATCTTGATCGTGACGGAATGTAACGAAAAATAATTTTTCCAATTGTCTAAAATTTGTTTTCGGCAGACAGGCTAAAAAAATCGATCAAACGTTTTTTATCAACCTCATTAGATAGCAACAACCTAAATCGGGAAAGAAAAGATTTTGGATAACGATAAAAATGAAGAAGTGAAAAAAAAACAAAAATAAAATGTTTTCCCTTCATTAGAGATGACGAGGGTTCTTCGTTTTAATTGCAGAATAATTATTCCTCACGATAATTTTAAGGAATAGTTCCGTTTGCTCCCAAACATATGACCAGCTTCAAGTAATTTTAGTTTCACACCAGCAATTCCCGAACCGCGTGGTCCACTTACGATTTTGCGTTCTTGTATTTATAAACGAGCCAACGAGAGGAGCGGTCTAGCCAAAAACACAAGCGCCCAGCAGTTGCGTGAGAAACCGAATAGAACCAGCCTTTGCAGCAACGATTGATTTTATTTTTATTTTTTTTATTCGCTCGAACGATCGCTCCTTTTAAGCACATATATGTACAAAGTTACGAAGTGTATTGGCGCGAGAAATATTGTGGCCTCGTCGCGTGGGTCGATGACGATCAGAGTTTCGATAGCCACGAACGATGAAACTCGAAAAATCTCTTCGTCACTCGGCCCACGAGAGCGAGGACTTCAGTGATCATATAAAAAATTGTTTTTCTTCATTCTCATTTGCCTCCTCAAAAAATAGTAGTCAAATACTCGTATGCAAGCATTTCATGCTGTTGATATTTGCATTTGTTCAATATGACGAGAGTTATTTTTTTTTACTTCTTTATTTTCAGTATCGAAAAATGTTTTCTCCCGAGATCTCTAGTAATGATCCGAAAAAAAACGTTAACAGTGAATTTCGTCGAAGAAATCAGCGAGATGAAAATTGGACTATTAAAAAGAAGAACAATAATTCTCATTGCGCGTGAAAGACGCAAAATATCTTTGATCGATCGGCGAAACTGACACATAGAGATTGCACACTAGTTAATTCCTTTCGTGGTATTGAAGTGTGCATCGTTGAAATGTACGAAAAATTTTATTCATTTTGTCGTTTCTTCATTTTTATTATCTAAAATCTTTTTTTTTCACCTTTTGGTTATAAATTTTTAATAAGGATTCTGGAAAAATGTTCTGTAATTTTCGTAGGCCTTTTGGGCCTCTTTTGAGCCAAAAAAAAAAGTACGGCAATACGAAAAAAAAAAAAATATCCCGGTTGCTTTTCAACGATGCAAACTTCAATACAATTTTCCTTAATAGTTTTTCTCGACTTAGAAAATTGGAAAATGTTTACTCGATTCGAACACACGATTATTTTCTTATCCTCCGTATTTACCAAAACGAGTTTCAGTATCCAAATCATCCAGCCGGCAATCGAGGTCTCGTATAATCACGTTTTTATTCCCCCTTCCCCTTCAGACGTCACGAACTTTTACTCAGACTCGTCACCTGCTGCCACATTTTTTCATACTTTCGCAGTTCACCACACGCCCGTAACTTTCGTAAACGTGTGCGCGGTATTTCGCGAGATGAATTGTGAGAAAAATAAACGGGACAGTATCGAGAGAAACTATTCGCGGTGCGAGGATATCGAAGGAGTACGGCTAACGCGAGACTAATATTTCTACGGGAATGAAGTGCGGATAAGCGAAAATCGAGAGAACCTCAGGGGGACCTCCTCGTGCCCGAAGAACTCGCACTGTTTCGTATGTGGATCGTCGTGCACGCACCGATGATCGCGCTAACCGTTTATGTGCGCGCTCATAGCGGGGTTGTTATACTCTCGACTCGAAAGAGGAACAATGTTCGAGAAATTCCTCGTTTTCAGCTTAATGCGATTTACGGGGGACCCCCATCGAGAGCCACAATTGATGAAAGTTACAATCGTAATAATAATAAGTCTCTATTAACATTCCAAGTTATCATCGTGATTCAAACTATTTTTGGCCAATTATTGAGAGTGATATGATTCTATAAGAATCGCTATGTAACAGACCGGAAATGACGCGACGTTGCTCGCGGATCCGCCAGACTGACTTCGAGGTAACGAAATCCCTGTCAAAATCGTTCCCTTCAAGTTTGCATCGTTGGGATTCGATAATATTTTTCTTTTTGTGTTGCTGAAGATTTTGTTTTTAGCCAAGGCTGCGAAAGTCACGGTCGTTTTTTTAGGATTCTAATTGAGGATCTTCAACCTAAATCTGATAAATAAAATCGTGATGATGGTATAAATCGAGAAATGACAAAATTAAGAACTTCCCATGCATCCATCATTCGAAGGCGAATGCATTGCTTGATGACGTAGAAGTTTGCATCGTTGAAATGCAATGAAATGTTTTTTCTTATTACTTTCCCAAATTTTCCAGATTTTTGAACTACGAAAATCGCGCAAACATTTTTCGGTATTCTTACTTAGCTATCGACGACAAATTTGCAAAATGGATTTTGGATAATAATGAAAATAAGAAATTGGAAAGAACTTTCGTTGAATTCCAAGGATGGAAGATGCAGCCCCATATTCTCGGTGTATTGAACCGATGGGAGGATGGTGTTGAGGTTTCCATCGTTGGAACGCAACGAAAATTCTCGATTTTTTTCTTTCTTTATTTTTATCATTGTATAAAAACTTTTTTTTGTAGCTTTTGGTTATAAATTTTTCATAAGGATTCTCAAAAATGTTCGAGTGTTTTTCGTAGCGTAAATCTGTCAAAAATGCGGCAATACGAAATAAGCGTTATTTTCGTTACGCTTGAACGATGGAAACTTCAACACCATTTTGGAGGAAAGTATTCGAGAGGGACGTTGCGAGACTGAAAAAAAAACGACAAATGTGAATTCACGCCGAATCGATAAGGGCGAAGGTGGCTTTAGAGGCAAACACCCGTAGTCAGGGTATCGGAATGTCGGTCATAATATATATTATTGTACGTCGATAAGATTTTCGGAAAAAGACGACGGTGACACTCGATTTGATAGTCTCGTGATAAGAAATGGTGTGTATCCGAGGAGCACCCAATTCTCAACAGGAGTACGAGCTTGCTGATAAGGGATATCGGATCACAATGTATACTCGCATTCAATGTGCATTCTCCCCCGAGCAGAAATCTAATCAGGCTGCCTGAGGATCCATCAGGGCCGGATCAGGGATCAATAAGGCGCCCTGATCAGGTACGCCGTATTTGAGCCAGACAGGGGCCTGAGCAGGGATCAATAAGGCGCCCTGATCAGGCACGCCTGATTTGCGCCAGACAGGGGCCTGAGCAGGGATCAATAAGGCGCCCTGATCAGGTACGCCTGATTTGCGCCGGATAGAAGCCTTATCAGGTATCAATAAGGCGCCCTGATCAGGCACGCATGATTTGCGCCGGACAGATTGGGCCGGAAAGATTGGGACGGTCATCGCCAAAACCGGAACAAAAACTAAACGATCAAGCCAAGTAAAATAAAAACTTAAACTTAAAAAAAATGTTTTCATATGTTTCATATTTTTAATAACGTTAGTAAACTTGATAACGTGTAACTGCGATAATAATTTAATAAATGTTGATCTATTTTTAAACAAAAAATTAATCAAATGATTGAGCCAGATGACACGCATGTCTCAGGCTGGATGAGGCACCTGATCCGGGCCAGATAAGTTGCTTGATCCGAGCCAGATATAGTGCCTAATCCGAGCCTGGTAAGGTGCCTGATCCGGGCCTGATAAAGCGCCTGATCAGAGCCTGATAAGGTGCCTGATCCGGACCTGAACTTGCAAAAGCGTTACATCCCTGATCAGGGCCGGACTAAATTTGCCTGACCCGGCCCGGATTTGCTATTGTGGCAGCCTGATCCGGTCCGGATTTCACCCTGAACAAATTTCTGCTCGGGCCTCTTGTACATAAAAAAAAAGTCCGTGTCGTGGCTGCTTCCTCTTATAAATGGTCGAAACCCTCGTGCTAATAACAAAAATTCAACACCGAAGATGCGCCATAAAATGAGCAAGTTATTTGAAAATCATTGCTTGACTTTAACCCAACCCATTATTTTCCCATTCCATGCAAAGAACATACTTTTTCAATTGTTCGGCTATTTGCAGTATTTTCATAAAAATAGATACAGATATGAAGCAACTATAGTGAACACGCGATCTTCAAGCAGCGTTGGCCAATACTTGGATGGGTGATCGTTCAGCCACGCAGGAGCATGCGTTGCTTGGAGAACAAATGCGGCTGTATTTATCGGCACAGTTTTTCCACTTTCCCTGTGCCCTTCTGTAAATGGCACACCGTATTGCATTAGGAAACGAGTGGCCAACACTCTGCGGGGTCCCTAGGGAACTGGATGTAGTGAGGTGACAAGTGTGAGGTAACGAATGAGCGGGATGGAATCGTTAAAGCCCGCAAAGGGCTAACGAAGGTAGGTAAAAAAATATATGGTATTGCAGTTTGCATCGTTGAAACGCAACGAAAATCATTTTTTTTCTAATTGCCAATTTTCTTTGGCAGAACGAAGCTGCGGCGAACTTGTTCTAAGATCATCATTAAAGGCCTACAACCTAAATGTATCGAGAATGATTTCAGATGACAATAAAAATGGAGAAAAAAAGGGGAAAAAAATCGTTGCATTCCAACGATGCTCACTTCAATAATATAAAAACATTGTATTTTTATTATCCTTACGGGTTTTTGCGTATTACCATTTTCATTTGGAAAAAAATAAAGCTTTGTTTTCCGTCCGCCCAAAGTATATATAAGGCCTTAACGTTATATATTTATGATAAAAAGTCTTACGTTAGTAATGAACGGATCTATATACCTCAACTAATCACGTCCTCGTACTCTGCATAATGGGCGATGCCTCTTGGCGAGAGAATCGCGCACTGAGAGAAGACACGTTCCGGCAAGTTGGGTGCATTCGCTGCTGATACATAGCAGTGGGTATGTACACCCAACGATCTCTATATACAGTACCGGTCAAAAGTTTTCGATTAATTTTGACAATTGCAAAATTGTATTAGAACAATATTATTCATTTTATAGAGCTACATAGTATCATCGTAAAATAAGAAATAAAATTACTTATATTATTGTAATATAATTTTGGCAACAATCCAAAGTGATCGAAAACTTTTGACCAGTACTGTATATATGAACTGTTAAGAGAAAGAAGGACGCAAGCTTCTTGCGTGGAGTTAGAGGTTTGCTCTTCATTCTAGAAGTCGACGTATACATTCGTGGCAAATATAATATGAGAAATAAATGCCTCGTACACGGCGTGTCCGACTGAGATGATTTTTCGAAGTATGAGTATATTAAGTACATTAATGAGAAGCAACTCGGAAGTATTCGTGAGTGTACGCGCGGTCGCCGCAGTGTTTGTTATTATACACGACGATTTACCGTTACGGATATATCAATTTATCACATTCATCGTGATGGGCGACTTTTGTGGCCCGTGACTGATTGAAACTAACTTTTAATCCGAACAACGGTGTTTAGGGGTAGATGGGGAATACATGTAGATGACGAAAAAATAGCCAATTTTGATGGTATTGAAGTTTGCATCGTTGGAATGCAACGAAAATATATTTTTTTCGTATTCCCGTTTTTTTTTCGCACAAAAATCACTGAAACATTTTTGAGAATCTTTATGAAAAACTTAAAACTAAAATTTATATGCAATAAATTATACCTAAAGTTTCAGGAATGTAAAACCTTTTGTTCCTTTCTTAAAAAAATTATCAAATTTGATGCCGCTGAAGTTTGTATCTTCGGAATGTAACGATAATTTTTCTTGATTTTTTAATTTCGTTATTTTTATTATTAACTAAAACCTTTTTTTGCAGCTTTTGGTTTTAAGGTAAAGCATATTTAAACTGTTCAATTAAATTTTTTTATTACAAGTTATGGCAGAACGCAGGGAGGTGTTTTTTTTTAAGTTTGTGGGAAACAACTTTAAAACGAGTTGACCGTTCGTGCTAAAATTGTACACACAATTCAATAACAATATAACCTTTAAGTTTTACTTAAACCTACTTTTTTATGAAAATCACTTTCAAAAAGTACTTTTTTTCGTGCAAAAAATAACGAAAATGTGTAAAATGTCAATTTTTTCTGAATCATCCCATTTTTCTAAATTGCAACTTTTTTAAATGTTTCTTAGATATAAGTTCAGCATTTGGATGTCAAAATACTAAAAATTCTTGGCTCATATATTTTAGATCAATATTGAAGTCGTTGGATTTCCCACAAACGGACAACTGCCGCCAAAACCTTCCTGAAAGTTCACGTCATAACATCGCCAATTTGCAATATTTGTTCATGAATAAATTAATTTATCCAGTTTAATTATGTAATAAAATTTATCTAAAGTATCATAAATGTAAAACGTTTTGTTCCGTTCGAAGAAAAAAAAATATCAAAATTGGCTAATTTCTCGTCGTCTACGTTTATTCCCCCCTTGAGTCGGACCCCCCGTCCCCCTTTGGACTGAGTACGAGTCGCGAAGAAACCTCTGGAAGGCCGGGAAAGAAAGAGAAAATGCGGAAGGAGAGCGAACGGGAGAACGAGAGAACGGGAGAATGTTGTGTAGGGTACGATAAAGGCAGCGAGAGAGAGAGAGAGAGAGAGAGAGAGAGAGGAGAGCAAATATACGAGTACACTAGGATCAATGATGTGGTTGCCGCCCGGAAATTCCAGCCGCGATCTTATCGTCGGATCCCCCCGAGCTCGTTCGAGTTTCTCGCCCATCATAATCGTCTCCTTCGCCTCTCTCGTTGCACATCGCACGATTTACAATAAACTACTATTTCTTCTCTATCTTTCACCGTACGGCAAGCCATACGCGACAAGGACGCGATCCACGGTGTTCAAAGATCCGTAACGGTGTTAACGCAATTTTTAATCACCGGGTTAACGACCCCTCGTGACTCTAATGTATCGAACAGCGCTTCGCGGAGACTTCTGTACTGCCGAAAATTGGTGAAAAGACGAGGAAATGGAACGACTCGAAGGTGGATGTTCGATCGATCCACGTAACGAATATCGATGGAGAGACATGGCAGTTAGACGGAACGTGAAGGGTCGTTTCGCCAAAGCTAAAGCATGTTGAAGGATCTTTTTAGACAAAGTTCATTGATAATTCGACTTGGAAGATACAACAATAAGTCATGACATTGGAGTTTGCCTCGTTAGAGTGCAACGAACATTGATTCTTTTTAATTGCTTAATGTTTTTTTTTTGCCGACACCGGCTGTGCTAAACACTCAAACGTTTTCACGTATTCTTATTAGGGATTTGTGACCTCAATTTCCAAAAGAATAAAATACCTTGGGCAATAAACAAAATAAAGAAATGACAAAAAAAATCGTTGCATTCCAATGATGCGAATTTCCTCATCACATGAGAGATTAAGACTATGTTTGGAGAAAGAGAAATCAGTCCCGTTTATCATCAATCGGTAAGACGCTTGATCGTCCCAACCGAATGGACATACCTTAGCCCCGCACTCTGGTAGGTTCGTCACAACTCCACAGCCCATTCCGCGAGGCTTAGGATTCCAATTTTGGGGCGACAGAAAAATAAAATCACCTAGAATTCCCGTGACTTTTTTCAGCGAGACGTCGACTGCGTAAAACTTTACCGTTTCGACTTTAAAGCCGTCGAGACTGGTGGCACTCTTTTTCTCGCATCGTTCGTTACTCCGTTGAGCGGAAATTTTAATCAACGAACCTCCACGCTTTGCAAACGACCGCACTCTGGACAGACAAGGCGAAGCTTCAAAATCTATCGATTACAGTTTCGAAGAATTGTTCCTGCGAGGCCATTAAATTGGGCCCGAAGACGAGTCTTTGAAGGAATAATCAAACGTTGAACAATAATTTGCCACTGGTGTTGAAGTTTGCAGCGTTGGAACGATATGGAAATTCATGTTGCTTTTATTTTCCGATTTTTTTCGCAGTTCTAGGGTACGATAATGACGCAAACCTTTTTTCGAGCCCGAGTAGATATTCTAAATTAGGATACTTGGTATCGAACTTTGCATCGTTGGAATTCAACGGAAATGCATCATATTCATATGTTTATTTCCTTATTTTTATTAGGATGCCAAAACTTTTGTTGCAAATTTCAATCGCAGGCCTTCCAATAAGCATCTTGAAAAATGATTGAGGGATTTTGGTAGCTGAAATCGGCTAAAAGAAATTTGAGAAGGTCAACACAATTAATTTTCATTGCACTCCAAGGATGGAAACTTCACTCCCGAGATCCTTGTATATGATCTCAGGATCCTTTTACCTGTAATCGAAATTTACAAAACAGATTTTAGACGATAATAAGAAGAAATCAAAAATATTTCCTGACTTCCAACGAGAAATCATATTTTTATTTTTATTTCCTTACTTTTATTACGATACCAGATCTTTTTTGCAAATTTCAATTGCCAATCTCCGAATAGACATTTTAAAAAATGATTGAGGGATTTTGGTGGCTAAAATCTACTATTAAAGAAATTTGAGAAAGTAAAAAAAAATTAATATTCCCTGTACTCCAACAATGCAAACTTTAATCCTACGATCCTTGTCTATGATTTCAGGATCCTTTTACCTCTAATCTAAATTTGCAAAACAAATTTTAGACAATAATAAGCAGAAATAAAAAATATTTCCTGAGTTCCAACGAAAATTCATTTCGTTATATCCGTATTTTTATTATTTTCCCGAATCTTTTGTGCATATTTCAATTATAGATCTCTCAATAAGCATCTCAAAAAATGGTTGCGGAATTGTAGTAGGTAAGTCTGCTAGAAGAAATGCGAGAAAGTAAAAAAAATAATAATAATTTTCATTGCACTCCAACGATGCAAACTTCAATTCCACGATCCTTGTCTATGATGTCAGGATTCTTTTTATCTGCAATCTAAATCTTCCGTTGCGATCCACAGCCGCCTTAAGCTACAATATAACGCATTTGGCGACAATACGGGGAAACTGTGAAAAACCCGTACCAGTATAAACAGCCCCATATTCTTCTGATACTCTGGCGCACAGATTTTTTAATTCAAATATCTACACCAAGCTCTCAGAAGTATTGGCTTTCCGCTAACTGATTGATGCGGTCAAGCCGTTGCACGGCTAAGCGGTCACCACTCCGAGTACAAGCCATTGAGTACGAGGTTTAGTCATTGAAATTAGATGAGCCTGATTTTTCAGCGTTGGTTTTCACGAGTACAAAAACGACCTTGCGTCATTGCGGAGAGACACCGATGCATATACAACGTATAGTGGTCTCTCGATAAGACGGTTGAATATATGTGGAAGGGATCGCCGAGAAGTTGCTAAGTCGTTTCGCTTCGCGGTTAACGTGATACGGAGGCGGGCGGGCGGGGGGAGGAGGGGATCTGAGAGGTCTCTTACAGTGTACACGTAGTAGGTAAGTGTATAGGTTAGAAGACCAGAGACCGGAGTTATTTATACACCTGCCCTCAACACACGTGCCTGTCGAGCAAAAGCTTCGGGTTCGACGAGATTCGCAATTCTCTCACGACTCACTCGCGGATCTGTTTCGGATACTTTTCGCCGATGCCCCGAATTGCTTTCACGATTGCGCATACTTCGGACCGTTCATCGACGCAGTTCGATCGATCGAATAGAGGCTCCATAAAATTTTACTTATGACATTGAAGGAATCAAATGGAAATCAACTTTTTTTCAATTGCCCTACTGTCATTCGGCAGTTCTAGGGTCTGAAAATTACCGGAACGTTTTTCGGTAATTCAGGAGTCGGGTAAGTTGGGCAATCGAAATATCTGGAAAACTAAGCACCGCACGCGGGTGCATCAAATGGCGGAAAGAGAGATATGGGGGAGTGGAACACATCACGCCATCACCCATTGCCACGCGGCGCACGAGACGGTAAACACGGGACGTTTCATTATTTTTGCACCCAGAAGTAAAAAAAAAAAAATGTGATTGCAAGATTTTCTTCTACCATTGTGTGAGAAAAAATATTTCAAAGTTCATTGCAATTAATGTTAATGTTTCAAAAGCTAACAAATTAACAAGCAACCGTTGGTTTATTACTGCATTGTGACAAATCATGTTGCATACGCCTGATTTTTTTAATGCAATTCTTACTTTGCTCAACTTACCTCATACCCATGCTCAACTTACACCACTATCGGGGCAGCTTGAGCAAATGTGGCCCTAGTCATTTGAGAGCGATTATCTGTGAAACAATAAGGATAACAGGAATTTCGTCTACAGACTTTTTTCGCCCAGATAAATTTCCTATTGACCAAAGTAGGGACTGATTTTTTTACGGCAGACTGTTAAACGGTTACGTGGGTTTGCAAATTTCAAAAAATCCATTTTTTAAATTTTATTATCTAATAGTACAATATGTCTAGAATATTCTCCCAAAGTTTCAAATCAATCGGAGTAAAAGTCTAGAAGAGAGAGCCTTTGGGAATTCCCCCCGTTGGGAAAGACCGGCCGGGAGCGACGCAGGTATACGTATTTTTCTCAAAACACTATTTTTGAAGTCGGTGGACACGATTTCTCAAAAACTAATGCACCGATATTATTGAAATTTTGCATACTTCTTCAAAATAGCATTGACTAGTGATTGAACGAAGCTTTTTTCCGATTACAACTAATTTTACAAGGCTATACGTAGTGTAAATTTTACCAAAAATTGAACTATTTTGCATACAACTCTGCCAAAAATTCAAATTTCAATTTTTTTAAAAATCCTTCGTTCAATCACGAGCTATACTTATCTACTAACAGAAAAAATTTGGTTTTATAACTTCAGATAGAGCTATCATGAGTTATCCTGACTACCACGAGGACACTTTTTTTGAGGGGTCTCCGGAAACCAGATCCCACCGGCTGAATTTCCCAAATTTTTGGATGAATTTTTTTTTAATATTGTTGAAATGTTGCTCTTTTATGTGCTTAACATTTTGAATAAAATAACTTATATATTATATTTTAATAAAACTAGAGAAAATATGCTTTTTTTGGCTTCGAAACCCACGTAACCCCTTAAGGAATTACAGGGCGATAATTCCAAACTTGCTCAACATGCCCCTCCCAACCCTACTTTAGTATTAATATTATTTTGCCCCTGTGTTCCAACGTATACCGTTGCGGATTTTTACGTATTATCCTTTCCTATCACTCCTTACCCGTACTTAGCTAATTTCACCTAAGTTCCGTTGCGTCCACAGAGGTCTTAAGCTATACTATACCGCATTTGCCGAGGGTACGGGGAACCTGCGGAAAACCCGTACCGGTAAAGACGGCCCCCTTTCTCTTTTGATTCTCTGGTGCACAATACTTTTACTCAAGTATCTACACCAAAGTATCAGAGGGGTTGGCCTTTCGCTCACTGCTTGATGCGCCAGCCGGTGCATTGCTACGCGGTCACCGCTCCGAGTACTGGCCATGCGCAATGCTGCTTAACTCGAAGTACCGCCGAAGCCGGACCCCGACCACCAGTGTCTGTTATATCTTCTTTACTTGTTTATTTTCATTGTGCAAAAATAATTCCTAGCGCACTGAGACGCTCGAGAAAGACGATATGCACCCTCAATTAAGAGCAAACACACTCGTGGAGCCGCCTGGCTCCGTTACCGCGTCCACCGGCCAAACAAGCGTTCTATAAACTTCACATTTCCGCGTTGCAACATTCTCCAGCGGCAGAATAAAAAAAAAAGCCTCGACTCCCTCGAACGCCGCGTCGACAGATTTTCCTCCGCGCATAAATACATAAAAAATTGCGAAATGTAATATATATTTTTATTGGCCCATTGCGATAAATCGGAGTCCCTCAATAATGAAAAATGGATCCGAAAGACCTTCGATTAAAAAATAAAATATGAGGCATTATATCTCATCAAGCTGGAATCAAGGCGTATCTCTTAAGGCAGCATTCTTGTCTAGAAATTTGCGAAAAAAAACTGTAATTATTTTTAAATTTTATTTTATTTTTCTACACATCTTACTGAATACGTCTGCGGAAGCCGTTTAATGATTCTCATAAAATTAGCGGAATTGAAGTAATTATAAGAAGTACGCTCGGGATGTTATTTAAGTTTGCATCGTTGGAACGCAACGATTTTTTTTCTTTCTTTTAATTGCCAAAACATTTATCTGGCGAACGTAAGCTACGAAAATCAGTGAAACTTCCTTTAGGATCCTCATCAGAAATCTACAACATAAACTGCCAAGAAAATATCTTGGATAATAATGAAAATGAAGAAATAGAAGCATAAAAAAAAAAGAATTTTCGTTGCATTCCAACGATGCACACTTCAAGACTATTTAATTTCTACGATAAGACCTTGCGACGATCTTTGTGACCGAAGGCGCTCAAAGTTTTCACCTCAAAAAGTGATTCTCAGTGATCACCACCACTCCACTCGAGTCAACGACACTCTAATTGGGGAATTAAAAAAAAAAAAAATAATAAGACGCGGCATGCAAAAAAAAAGAAAAGGAAAATCGCGGAACGGATGATACGCTTGGGATCGTTGATCGGCGAGTTAAATTAACGGTATCTCTTCAATGCTGTATTACAGATTCTCGTACGCTTGTGAGTGTGGGCGCTGCGATCGGCGCGGGAATTGTGAAAGTTTCGCGAACTAACCACGTAGTATTTTACTCCCCACAGTTATTTATAATATTCTCACGGGTGAGAAATATGTGCAAGCAAACAGCGAGTGCTAACAAATAAAAATACGTAACTCAAATGATTTTTCAATTATATATATATATATATATATATATATATATATATACACACACACACACATACAGAGAGAGAGAGAGAGAGAGAAATAAGGATAAGAATAATAATGCACTGTTCGTAATCCACCCACGGAGATCACCCACGCATCTCTCGATTCGCGACCAACCGAAGCACGTTACAACGCACCTACGAAGAATTGACGTCCCTATATATTCTCTAGTATCAAAAGGCCACTCGTATGACTTTCGTGGGTGCAGGTCTCACCTGTGGATCTATCTTATTGTACCGTTTTCACGAATTTTCTATTGCTTATTCATTTCCGCAGGCCAACGTTTGAATATCAAGAAAAAAAGAGAAAAAATGAGCAGTGAAAAAAATGAAAGTCACTACGTGACGTAAGGATGTTGAGAAACGATCGTGAGAGGACGGAACGGATGAGTCTTGCCGATACGTAAGAGAATAATTTTGAATACATTCTCCTCGATAAATAACACTTATGTATCTGGAATAACTTGAAGGATTATTTTTTTTTGTATAATATCGATTCCCTTTTTTCGGTGTATCATTATCGTTGTATCATTATCGATTCGGAGGATGTTATCGGCGGTGTGTACCTAAGTATTGCGTGATATATACCGAAGTATTGCGGCAATAAACGTTTACAGCGACTATCCCTTTTTGTGATCTTGAAGTTTGCATCGTTGGAACGCAACGAAAATTAATTCTGTTCAATTGGTTAAATTTCTTTTTGGCCGATTCAGGCTATGAACATCACTGCAATACTTCTACATATTCTCATTAGAAATTAACGACCACAATTTGTAAAAAAAAAACGGGTTTTTGATGATAACAGAAATAAAGAAATAAAAAATTAAGAAAACAACCGCTGCAAATTCGAACCATGCAAATTTCAACGTCGTCCTTTTTTTTCACAGAAGTTGCCAATATTCAGTGGTGTCGAAGTTTGTATCAAAGTGCAATGAAATCATTAATTTTATTTTATTTTTTATTATCTGACATCTTTACGTGAGATTCAATTTGTAGATCTTTGTTGAGGATTGTAAAAAAAATGTTTGACTTCGTATTTTCGTGGCCTAAATGTGGCAAACGAAAGTGTGGGTAATTAAGAAAAAAAAACTGTATTCCAGCGATGAAAATTTTTCAACTCCATAAAATCTACGTCAACAAAAAACTCCACGATACATTCCAAAATTTATAGCACAATGCAATCGTTTTTTTTTTTTACTTTCTTTACGTTGAGAAAATATTGCTTAAAGGGAGAGATATAATTAGGGAGGAAAGAAGAGCTTATGCTTGGAAACGAACGCGAGAAAGCTAAGGGCTCCTCGTGATTACTTTATGACCCCGTAATCGCAGATCAATCGGAGATTCATGTAATCACAACATTTTTGAGTTCAGAAACTTTAAACGCGTTTTCCTGAAAACCATTTTTTTGTGAACCTCGTACAAGATAATTATTTTGAAATTTGGCACACTTTTGGATAATATAGTTACTGTCTATATAAATCGAAAGTTCTCTAAAAATGATTATAAGATGACTTTTTCATTAAAAAATACTATAGTAAAAAATTCATGAAAAATAATAAATTTTTCAGACACGTGTTGTTTTTTTATTTTTAGGTTCACATAAAGCGTATAGGTCTTAGAAATCTAAAACTTCTTGGCTCTGATCTGATCGTCTCTGCAGCAAATGTTGTACAGCCGCCATTTTTTAATATTAAAAAAAATGGTTTTTTTTTGTAAAATCGAAACATGTAATATGTACAAAAAATTTTAATTGTGTACAATAAATAGTTTCGACAGAAACAAATCTTGAAAATTCGCGTATTTTTGACTGCCTAAAGGATTAGTTGCCAACCGATGGTCCGCGAGAGCTAAAATATGGCCCGCGAAAAGTTGAATTCAAAAGAAAAAAAAAAAAAAAATACATTTACGACGTAGATGTTACAAATTTTGGAGAGGTTTGTGGTCATTCCTATGAAGAAAAAAAAACACGAAAGTGGCCCCTGGTCATAAAAAGGTTAGAAACCACTGGCCTAAAGAGATCTCATCCCTTACAAAAATGGAGACCCGATTATCCGCAAGCAATTCTTTATAAAATCGTTTCTGCTTTATTGTAAATTGGAGTATCGTTGTTCATCATGGCAAGCATCGCTGGGATGTTTTTCTTTGAGAAATCGGTCTTCATCGTACCGTCAAAAAAAATTGAATCTTCACGATGCGAGGCCGCGTTCACCGTCGCCCTCGTACACGTTTACCATATTCGCGGGGCCTACCGTTCGGGTAAATTAATTTCGATTGACGTACTTAATGTACCGAGAGGGCACATTAGTAAACTCGAAACGCGCGAAAGTCGGTTCGTGTAAAAGCCGTGCACTTTGACGATTGTCGCGGACCGAGCACCGAGCGAGAGTAGAAAAAGGCGAAGTGAAAAAAAGACAGCATGGGAAAAGCAGCATGGAAAAAGTATTTAACGATGAGCGGTCTGGAGGAGAGACCCCGAGACAGAAATGCTTTCGTAGTAATTTGCCCACCCTCGTGATCTCAGCCTGTACGAGAAGTGAGAACTCCGCATCTTGCGCGTTACGCGTTGTCCCGAAGGAAGTACCAAAATAGAACGACAGCAATGTTTTGTGTTGAAATCGTGACGTTTTTATGGTACCATTTAACATGTTGTCACCCTTTTTTTTGTGCCCATCCGTTTTTCTTTTTTTTTTCAATTTCAGTAAATTGAGGAAAGTAGTGCCGAAAATATGTGTACACGGAGAGAATTAAAAAGTAATTTTTGTCGTGAATTTCACGGTAAAAATTACCGTGATATATTTCAATGTGGTGACAAGTGAGAAAAGCATAATAATTCGTATGCGACAAGTTTTTTTTTTAACTCACGTTACAGAAAATTTCAAATACGTAGGTAAAATTTTACTATACAAGAAGGGTAGCGCGCACGATAATTTTTACCGAGAACACAATACATTTTCCTATAACACTCATTAAATTTTATAATAAATCTTAAAATAACTGTTATAACGACGATACTTTTTTATAGACATTTTTTAAAGGCATAAAATAATAAAATGCACAGTAAAATTTCGCTGATATTATATTTTTTTTTAATTTAAGTTTTGCGTATTTTGTTACACATAAAAATTTACTAGAAAATCTGGTAAAATTTTCTATCTGAAGAAGAAATTTTATTTTATTTTCGTGAAAATCTGTGTTTTACTCAGTAATAATAAGCGAAGTTTCAGGGTTGTCATCTGGTTACCGTTACTGCACGGTAATTTTTAACATTTAATCCTCTCCGTGTATCGGACATTCTTTTCAGATCTGTTCGTAACCCTGTACGATTCGAACGATTAATCGCTCATTCCTTTTTCAATAGGCTCGTAGTTTGCGTCATATCGCGTTAAAGTTTGCATCGTTAGAATGCAGGGATTTTGTTTTATTTTTCATTTCTTTATTTTTATTATTGTCCAAAGCTTTTATTTGCGAATTAAAGTCATTAATCTCTAATTCGAATTAAAGTCATTAATCTCTAACTCGAACGATGCAACCTTCAACGCCATTGCATCGTTGAAATACAAGAAAAATTATACTCTTATTTCTTCCATTTAATCGTTGAGTAAAATCCTTTTTTTTTCCTCGTGACATTTCTGACAAAAATGCTAAAAAAACATTTTAATGATTTTTATAGCCTAAATCTGTGAAAAGCTGGGCGGTACCAAAAACTAAATTTTCATTGCAACCCAGCGATGCAAACTTGATAATCTTTTTCGTTCGCTAACGCCAGTGGCTTATATTTTTTCAATTCTTCCCCAACGATGATCGAAAAAAATCACACTTCTTTTCGAGTATAAGATAAGCTTACTCAAACGACGAAAAAATATTCCGCAATCATGATTATTATTATTTTTTTTTTCACCGACTGTAATTCCGTCTGGATTCTCGAAGTAGAAAAAAAAAACTGTTTCGTTTTCCTTCACGTTATGAATTATAATTAACACGAGTGGTTGTGGTCTGGACTTGTTTTTCTCGGAGCGCCCCACGCGTAGGTAGACTTCATTCCAGGGGCCCACACGCGCTTTCGACAATCCTTCAGTAGTCTCGTAAGATATTCGCACGTGTATATAAATTTATAAATGTACGAGTCAAAAGAACGAAAAAAAAAAAACCAAAAACCAAAAAACGTATTCCAGATATGAGAAAGTATTCTAGCATGAGAACGCGAGCGATTTCAGAACCGTATTTTTATCATTATTATCAATTGTGCAATTACCGTAAAAATGAGGGACCAAAAAATAGTCCGAAATAAAAAAAAGTTTGCTTTTTCAAGAACCTATTGTAGCAACATTGTTGCAGGTTTCATGTCTAATAATACATATTTACGGCTCCTATGATAAATTCTGCTGTGCGAGTAGGAAAACTCGTGATCTATAATCATAAGGAAATTCTGAGAGGAATGGAGAATTATGAATTAACTGAGAGGTAGGTATGTGTCTAATGAATATTTATATATATATATATATATATATATATATATATATAAATGTACGATATTACGTGCGTTACGTACTCTCGTGGAACGTTTTATCCACATATTTCAAGCTCTCTTGGATACTCGTGAGATATCACGGATTTTGCGCTAACGAGAGAAAAATCTCCGGAAAGAAAAGTACCATAAGGGTATTTTCTATGAGATATATATTAGGCCACTTAGGCCACTCTAGAGGCCAAAAAAGGGAATACTTTGTGATTTTTTTTCAGCGAAACCATAAAATAAATGGGAATTACAAAATAGGGGTTTTATTATACACGTAATCGACTGTACAAAATTATTTTTTCACAGCGATACATGTCAAAATGGCGACTGTGCAGCATTTTTCCGATGACGCCTTTATTTCTGGAAGGTCGACGGCCGGACCAACAGCTTCTATAATTTTTGAGTTATGATGAGACACTAAAGTTTTTTCGATTATATATAAGAATAGCTATAGAAATGGGTAGGATTTTTTTGATATATTCTTTTTTGTCAAAATGCCGCATTTCTAAAACAAAATGTATTAAATGCCATGAGAAAATCGTCAGAAAATTGTTTATAAAAAAGGAACAATGCAATATAATTTAAAAAATCCTACGTAATGCCTCAGAAAATGTAGTTCTAAATATACCGTTAAAATTTCAAGTGAATCGGTTGAAATTTGTTTGAGTTATGAGTCCGGCCGACTTGAAAAATGTAGTTTTGAGATAAACGCGTTTAAAGTGAGTAGAAAATCACGACATAAATCAAGAGGGGTTGAGCTAGAATTCGAAAATCGAGTACTTAGAGATTTTTCACACTCATAATCTTTTGGAATATAATTTTATAGGTACTAAGGTACATTCTTAACAAAAACAAACAAAAAATAGATTTTTGGACAATCCTTTGGCTCCTTAACGCGTAATACGTTAAGGAGCCGGGTCTCGATTATTATCGATGTATTCACCAACCGGAAGCCGTGGCTCGCCCAAATATTATGATCCCCCCCCCCTCTCTCTCTCTCTCTCTATCTCCCTATCCCTGAGTTTATAATTTTTGCTCCCCGCCCGCGCACATAAGAACGAACCCACGTCCAGACACATGAACGTCACACAGCCGTGCCTGGTCAAGGGAGCATTACGATTTCGTAACTCGAGTTGTTAGTTGTCCATATATATATATATATTTTTCAGCGGCGCTTATTGCGAAGCATTTGTTTTTTGCATTTTCTCAAAATTATATGTTTTGAAAATTTTTTTTTGGCTTTTCTGGTTTTATCACATGTAACACACAAATGGATTTATACGATGAATTTGAAGTTTGCATCGTTGGGATGAAATGAAAATTAATATTTCTGAATTTCTTTAATTTCTTTTGGCAGATTTTGCCTACAAAAATCCTTCAATTATTTTTTAAGATATTTATTTAGCAATCAACAATGTAAATCGATTAAAAAAAAATGGATTTATATTAAATCGAGAACTGCCTGTGTGCTGTGCCCCTAGCAAATGCCTATAAACATGTGGGCGCATCTTGGAACTCCCCAAACACATTTGTACACGGGATTACGACGTGCATGACGTTTACATCGTTGGAAGGCAACGAATTTTTTTTTTCTTTCAATTTCCCAAGCTTTCTTTGGCAGATTTGAGCTACCATTCTTATTCAGCGATCTACAACGAATTTGCAAAATATGAGTTTTGATAATAATGAAAGGAAGAAATGTAAAAGAATTTTCGTTGCGTTTCAACGATGCAAACTTCAACCACATGGATTACGAAGGGATATTTTTTTAGGAGATCCGACAAATTTTGGTTGCGAATTTGAAATAAAAACTTCTCAAACGATGTCAATGGGGAAATAGCGCGGAATCCACTTAGATTCCAACGCGAACTCCGTACGTGCGACGACTCTATCAAATCCCTATAGGGATGTGGTAGGACCTGCGGACTCCCAACAAATTTATATATAATTGAGTACAAAATTTATGCACCAGATTATCAGGAGAATATGAGGCCGTCAATACCGGTACGAATTTTCCACAGTTTCCCCGTCACCTCGGCAAATGCGGTATATAGTATAGTTTAAAACTACTGTAAGCGCAACGGAAGTTAGGTTAGATTGACGATATGCGGTTAGGGAGTGTTAGGAAAGGATTTAATTTGAAAGCGTAATAAATAAAAACGCGGAAGGACGTTGGAACTCAGCAAATAAAATACACAAATGTATACTCAGCAAATAAAATAAACAATTTACAACTCCAAAAACTATGAGAAAACGGAACACTATACGGACGGCACTGTGTCAAAGACGATGAAACAATAGCTCTTCGGGCAATAAAGCGCACTCGATGAAAAACCATGAGAACTGATACTTTGAATAAAATTCACGTAGAAACCCCCCCCCCCCCCCCCCCCCCCCGGGGGAATACAATACGCAAATGGAAATTATAAGATAATTAAATGCTACGTGAGAGCTAATTTAACGCTCCATTCCCGTATTAAATGATCTCGTCTCGTAAAAACTAATTAACAATAAATTCGATAGAGCTTTGAGGTCGCCAATTACACGAATTACGGAGGGACACCGGCAGCACCTTGACGGCCGCGTTAATTAAAAATTAAAAAGGAACGAGGAGAAATTTCGAAGACTGTCGCCGGAAACTAAAGACAATTACCAGAACGCTATTGTCAGTTACCTTTGACGTTCCCACTATCGCCTATCAGAATATCAGAATAAACCTCGAAATTTAGCTGATCAAACGAATACGGAAAAATTCTATACTTAAGGTAGTAGTCTCGCCACAGTCACGTTGAAAAGTTTATTCTCCGCTCAATCGATGAAAGCTTCGAAATATTGCGAAATATCCTTATAATATAGGTTGTACATCTTATCGGGATGTAAAAACTTATAAAGTAATGATGAAAACGCCTAATATAATGTTTACCTGACCCTCACTTTTGTATCAGACTATCCATTCCATCTATTAATACGTAGATACTCTGCGTATACGGATATGCACACACTACTGTAATCTAGTTCTAGTCTGCTCCAGTCGCTTCGACTGAAGCAGACTAGACATTGCTCAAGGCCTTAGGCCACTATAGGATTTTTCAAAAATCGATTTTTTTTGTTGTTAAAAATGTACCTTAATACCTATAAAATTATATTCCAAAAGATTATGGGTGTGACAAATCTCTAAGTACTCGATTTTCGAATTCTAGCGCAACCCCTCTTGATTCATGTCGTGACTTTCTACTAACTTTAAACGCGCCTATCTCAAAAATACATTCTTCAAGTCGGCCGGACTCATAA
Organism: Ophion ventricosus; assembly: GCA_963932345.1. NCBI lineage: Eukaryota > Metazoa > Arthropoda > Insecta > Hymenoptera > Ichneumonidae > Ophion > Ophion ventricosus. Next base: position 27,354,433 of record OZ010712.1, read on the forward strand.
CTCAAAAAAATTTCAACCTATTCACTTGAAATTTTAACTGTATATTTAAAATTACATTTTCTGAGGGACTACGTCGGATTTTTTAAATTATATTGCATAGTTCCTTTTTTATAAACAATTCTCTGACGATTTTCTCATCGCATTTTATACGTTTTGTTTTAGAAATGCGCCATTCTGACAAAAAACAATATATCAAAAAAAATCCTACGTTCTTCTATAGCTATTCTTATATATAATCGAAAAACTTTTAGTGTCTCATCATAACTCAAAAATTATAGGAGCTGTTGGTCCGGCCGTTGACCTTCCAGAAATAAAAGTATCAACGGAAAAATGCTGCACAGTCGCCATTGTGGCATGTATCGCTGTGAAAAAATAATTTTGTATAGTCAATTACGTGTATAATAAAACCCCTATTTTGTAATTCCAATTTATTATATGGTTTCACTGAAAAAAAATCACAAAATATTCCCTTTTTGGCCTCTAGAGTGGCCTAAGGGCTTAATTTAAATCGCTATATCTCTGAAACTAGACGGTCAAAATTCATGATTTTTTTTTCCCCACTTCGTCATATATTCCTCTGTAATGAGAATTTTTTTTTTATCTGTAGAAAAGTTTCAATGTTATTGCGTGAAATGTGAAATTTTCCACTGCTCCGCATAAGAACACGTGGAAAACCATGAAATCTTTGATTGCCAATATCTCCAAAACGGAACAGTGAATCCTTTTGAAATTTTTCAGAGGTAATCATTTAATAGTGTCCTGAATGAATTCTCAAAATTAAAAAAAAAAGTCGATAGAAAAACGCCTTAGCGAGACTACTACCTTAAGCGATTCTTTTACGTTTTAATGTAATATCTGGACAATGTTGAAATAGCTCGCGGTCTTATCCCCGAGACGTCGGAAATGCACCGCATCAGCGGCAAATAGGATGACGAAGACAGCGATACGAGACACAGCTGTTTACTTGTATCTAATCGCATTAGGCAAACGTTTGATAATCCAATCGGGTCGCGAACGCTCTTTCAGGAAAGTCTTCGGCGCGTCGCGAGGAAAACAAAAACTAAAAATCCAATGTAACACTGCCACTCCGTGAAGTTAAGTGTTAAAAATGGAAAGCGATTGCTTCCAAGAACCTTGGGATCGCACCACTTGGTAGTTGCGGTGACCATGATGGCGCACCTGTATTGACCATCATCATACAGTGGCAACGAGTCTGCGAGCTATACATATATATATATATATATATATATACGGTTACATTGAACGAAGTGTCTGTTACAAGATTTTCAAGGACGTGTAACGAGCTCTCGCCGAGCGTACAAGGGGAGATCCGAGTCCTGTGGTTCATTGCGATACTTGAATTGATGGCTCGAAGAAAGAGACGATGCAGAAGACGTAAAAGAAAAGGAAAACGGATACGAGGGACAACGGAGAGAATATCCGTTCGGTCACGGTGTAAATCGGTGAGGGTTCGAGGGAAAAAGTCAGAGACGCGTTCAAATATCGTATGCATCTACATATAGATCTCAGGAAAAAAAATGTACAGGTCATTTTGAACCAAATGGATAAGTCCTACTGAATTTATTTTTATCATTTTTTGTCGGTTAATCGCGTCTGAAAGAATAAGTTGTTTTGCAAGTGTTTAGATCGAATACCGCTGTATGCCTAACGCTTGTCAAATGGAGGAGTTCCAGACAGATTTGAAATTAGGATGGTTGACTTGCGATAAAAGTATTGTTACTTTATTTATTCGTTTTTATTATCCAAAATCTCTTCCTACAGATTTAGGTTGCAGATGACCAATGAGAAATCGAAGAAAAAAAACGTTCGAATGGTTTTCGCAGCGAGAAACTGTCGAATGAAAATGCGGACAATTGAAAAAAAAGGGAATCTTGATTGAAACCTTGGCCCGCGAACTAATATAATTCTTCAATAGTCGCGATCTTCTAATATCAAAAATTGCAGGGGTTTCTCGTGAATGTTCGGATGAGCATTTTTACATGACCTTACATGTTTGCATCGTTGGAATGCAAGGAAAATTAAATCTTTTCAATTGATCAATTTTTTGGGCCATTCAGGCTGTCAAAATCATTCAAACTTTTTCACGTATTTTTGGTATAGATTTGTGACCTCAATTCGCAAAAAAAGGCCTTGAGCTATAATAAAAATAAAGAAATGAAAAATGAAAAAAATTATCGTTGCATTCCAACCATGCAAACTTCAAACGTCACATTTTTAAAGCAAAATTTTTGAGCTGGTTCAAGTGATACTTTCGCTCACATCAAATGGATTTTAGGCAAACTGCCAATCTTTCGATGATATTGCAGTTTGCATCGTTTGAACGCAACGAAAATACTATTTTTCTAATTGCCAATTTTCTTTGGCAGAACAAAGCTACGGCAAAACTTTTTTTAAGATCCTCATTAGAGACTTACGAAGTACATCGATCGAGAATAATTTTAGATAACAATAGAAATGGAGAAAAAAACGAAGAAAAAAAATGCATTGCATTCCAACGATCCAAATTTCGACAACATATCTTTCATGGAATATCCCGTGTGCACGGGAGAAGTAGTGGTACAAACGAGAAGGATTGGAAAAAAGAGAAGAGAAAGAGAACTTCCGGTTCGACTGGTGCAGCTGCAATTTCCTCTTTGATCCGAAGAAACAAAAAAATACATTTGAACCGCGGGCCTCAACACTGTTTCACAAATCTGCGCGAGTTTTTATCCCTTCGTCTTCTTCTTCTTCTTATACCTCGTAAAAGTGGAATGTTAAACTTTGCAAGACTCACGTAAATGGTAGTGACGGAGGCGTTTCTGAATACATCCCTGACATCGTCAATTTCCAAGTCGCACGACGTCTTTGGCGCCGTCCTCGGCGCGAACATGACCTCGCTAGCCATTTGTTGAAACGAAATAAAAAGAAAAAAAAAAGAAACTGTATCCGTAGTGATATACGTTATTTAAAGATCGATGTATCCTTAGCGAGGAACTTCACGTCATCACATTTCAACAAATCGAACGTTTACGCGCGAACAAGGAGATTTCACCTAAGAGCATTTCGGATTTTTCAAGGCACTTCCGCTACGATCGGAGTAACAATCTCGCACTGGAACGTTCGGCTGTTTTCTCTTATCACTTTCGATCGAAAGCTTGGACTTGCATCGAACAATCGTCAATCGACTCACGACGGCATCGATCCACCGACCAATCAATTCAACAATTTCACGAAATCATTGATGATCAGGGGAGGAAAAAAACCCGATTTGCCGAAAGTTTGGTGCAATTATTGTCGAGCAATCGCGAACTTGAGAACGGCGGGCATATCACCAGTTCGGAGCTCGTTTAAAATGGAAAACGCGGGAGGGGGCTGGGGGGGGGGCGCCTTGCCTCGCGAAACTTTTTTTCAGTGACGGAAGCTCGTGTGCTGAACGTACATCTCGAGAGAACGAAAACGCAGCGCGAACCTCGCAGGAACGGAACCAACTGGCTGCCACGAATAAACTACTCGCCTCCTTCTGCTCGTGAGTTCTGTCTGCTGCATCGAGTTAGGGAAAGAAAAAAGACAGTCGCTCCGAGGGAACGAAGAGAGCGCTTAGGCGACGAGACTGAGAGAGTCGCCAAGAGATACGTGGGCGAGCGAAAGAGAGCGAGAGAGAGAGAGGAGGGGTGGGAGGGGAGGAGAGACAAAGATGCACACAAGGAGAAGAGAGATGAAGCCCAAGAGAGCGTGTGCCGGTCGAGCCTTGATTCTCGAGCAAACAACACCAGCTCATTGTGGTGCGTTCGTGAGTCAGCTGGCGGTGCTTGCCGTGCACGGGACATTGGAAAAAAAAAGAGAGAGGGAGAGAGAGAGAAAGAGAGAAAGAGGAAGAGAGAGGGCGAGAGAGAAACACGCATCCGTATCGCGGCACGCGTAGGCTGCAGCTTTGCTCAGTGGTTTTCATTTCGTTATTTTTTCCTCACTGCTTCGAGACTTTTTGATAAACTTGGACACATAAATATAAGAATGACGATATTTTATTGGTAAAAATAAAAACTATATTTTGAAAATCATTAACAATTATTATAAATGTTTTTCTGGCTCGTGACAAAAAACGATCACAAATTATCTTTTTTTCACAGCCTCGAGAATCCTTGATGAAAATTGAATGCAGAAATGTGAGAAAGATGATACTTTGTCGTCAAAAATAATCACAGCGTTTTTCATAATCACCAACAGTCATTATGAATCATGCCTTTCCATCTCATCACCAAAGAATTTGGTAAATCCCGTGCAAAAATTTCTTAGGCATACCTAAGTTCCGATCGGATCCCGTTCGGGATATGATACGGATACCCTAGAAGGGGTATCCTCATCGGAATCCAGATGGCGCTCACTACATAGCACAAGTACTTTCTTAGTTCAAACGATCTCCGTTTGATTTAAATTTAATTACTTAGAATAAATAACCTATATCACTTTTATCCAGGAAATATAAGTCTTTCAAAGTCGATATATTGTTTTTTCAAATTTTTTAATTAAATGTAAAGAATTTTGCTCGAAGTTTTGTTATTAAAGTATATAAGTTTTGACAGTTATACTGTAGTACCAATTTTTACCTAATCTGTTTCAGATTCTTGAACAAATGATTTCAGGAAACGTCCAGCGTCTCCACCAGATACGGATTGGTATCTCCTAGCGATTTTTAAATTTATCCCTGGAATCCGATTCGATATCGAACTAGATCTTGTTCTAGAAGTTCGGGATTCTAGCCTGGATCCCATGCAAAGTTTCTATTTGAATTCTGACCAAAAGTCCTTAATAGTTCCGGATTACGATTCTGGCTGGAATCCGATTTGCGAGCGTTACATTTCGCTCCCAGATCCGATCCGATATCCGACTGGATCCCGATTGAGAAACCAGGATCCTAGTTCGAATCGCACTGTATCTATGACAATATTTCTGCACGGGATCTTTAAGGCGGGCAACTACTTTAGATGCTTCAAAAAATCATTTTTTTTTTTCATTTCATAAATCGTTAGCAAAATATCTTAAGATTACATCCTGAAAATTTCAAAACGATATTCGCATTCCTCCTAACGGTATGTATATAAATGATAAAGACTCTCCCCGCTCGAATCTCAAACGCGCTCAGGTATCCACGAGCGCTCAGTTAGGTAGTTTGTTTGGGTTTTCATAACCCAAACAAACTCAAAGTCGACCGTTTGGCGATTAATTCCAAAACATCTCCATTCCGGGTACAAAATAATCGAGGTAGCGGCGTTTCTTGCTGTTATTTTATTCAATGAAGGAAATTCAGCCCTACGCATGGTTATGAATGAACTACAAATCGTAGTTCGCAGGTAGGGCTACGGATATGCCGAGCAAATAGGTCAGATGCGCGTGGCTCAGCAAAATAGAAAATTTTTATTAGAGACAAAAGAAGCTCGAAAAGCTCGTAAAGAGGAAATACAAGCTTCAAATGAGTTGCATGCGGAAGAGGAAGGACTGCTGTATGGTGCTGGAATCGCTGATTAATCGGTAAGACACTTTATCATTCGATTAAACACATTTGACTTTGAGTTTTTCGTTTGTGAAACTTTAAACGTGTTTTTCTCGAAACGACGTTTTTTCAATTTGCGGGTATCATAACTCAAAAACTAATTGATGGATCATCTTCAAATTTGGAATACGTTTACATAATATAATTTATTAAAACATGAACCTAGAGTTGGAAAGATTGGATTGTTTAAAACATATTCATTATTGCAAAATGCTGGGCAAAAAATGCTAAAAATCGATCATTTTTTTTTCAAACACATTCCAACATACAATTCTCAATTTTTTTTTCAAAATTTAGGTTTATGTTCTTAAAAAACATCTCAAGAATGTATAAAAATTGTTGGACTATTTCAGATGCGAATTGCGAGCTGCACAGTTCGCGCAAATCGACAACGACGATGAGGACACGCCAAGGGACACAGCGGATTACACCTTAATTAATGCATGAAATAACTTGAAAAAATTACCAGAGATGTATGAAAATATTAATAAATTATTGTGAGAGTTGCGGAAATTTCCGTTTTTTTTTCACAATAATTTTTTTTTTAATCATCCAATTTTCGGTCTCCTAAAGTGGTTGCCCGCCTTCAAACGTGATAAGACAAAGTGAAACAACGCGCCCCTACGAGGATCGAAGTAAGATGTAGCTTTGATAGACATTTTTTTCGTAGCGTCTCGACAGATTTCAAATTTTTTTTTTTTTTTTTTTTTTTTTTTTACAACTATAATCTGTCCCAGGGGACATTCAATGGTTCTGATGTTGGGAGTTTATCTTTGTTTAGGGGGATGACCAGTGCCGTCCCCGCTATCGGTGTCTGGGTTTATTGCGTCATATTTGTCTCTTTGGTAGATCTAAGGGCTTAATGCGTTTGAGCCGTCCGATTTCGTTCCTTCTATCGAGGATTTCTCGGGCCAGTGTGTTTGGGTGGTTCTGTAGCCTTTCTGTGTATCGTGTGCTCGTCTTTTGGATGTTTTCTGCTACCGTTGTTATTCGGAGATCGTTGTGCAGGCTCTTGTTGCTGACGTACCATGGACAGTTGGTGATTGTTCTCAGCATTTTCGATTGGAATCTTTGAATGATTTCTATATTTGATCTGCTGGCCGTCCCCCAGAGTTGGATGCCGTATGCCCACACTGGTTTGATGATTGCTTTGTACAGTAGTATTTTGTTTTCCATAGTTACTTTGGAGTTTCTTCCCAATATCCAGTGCATTTTCCTTAGTTTCATGTCGAGTTCTTTTCTTTTTGTTTTTATGTGCTTACTCCAGGTTAGTCGTCTGTCCAGGTGAAGTCCCAGGTATTTTACGCTATTTTTTGTAGGTAAGGGTTGATTGTTGAGTGTGACAGTCGGGCAGTTGTGTTTCCTCAGGGTAAACGTTATGTGTACCGATTTGCTTTCGCTAGCTTTTATCCTCCATGCGGTTAACCATTTTTCAACTTGCGTGAGCGCTTTTTGTAGTAGTAGGGACGCTTCGGCGGGGTTCTCGTGCTTTGCCAGGATTGCAGTATCGTCCGCGTAGGTTGCGTAAGTGACATCGTTTTCAGTGGGGAGGTCTGCAGTGTAGAGAGTGTAGAGCACCGGTCCAAGAACGCTGCCTTGGGGTACACCCGATTTTATTGCACGCAGAGTGGTTGTTTCTTGGCCGTATCGTACTTGGAACTTCCTGTTGTTGAGATATGATTTTATGATGGGGTAGAATTGAGGCATCTTTTTCTTAACTTTGTATAATAGTCCCTCGTGCCAGACCTTGTCAAATGCTTGTTGTATATCTAGTAGTACAGCCGAGCAATACTTTTTTTCCTCCAGAGTGCTAAGAATTACGCCGTGTATTCTGTTTATTTGTTCTATTGTTGAGTGGGAATTCCTGAATCCGAATTGATGGTCTGGCAATAGTTTATTGTTTGTTATGTGTGGATTCATACGTGATAGGAGTAGTTTTTCAAATAGTTTTGATATTATAGGGAGGAGGCTGATTGGTCTGTAAGATGTTATTTCTGTTGGTGGTTTTCCAGGTTTGGGGACCATCACTATTTGGGCGACTTTCCATTGGTTTGGTATGAATGTTGTTCGCAAGATACTGTTGAAGAGCGTTGTTAAGAAGACTATTCCTTTTTTTGGTAGCTCTTTTAATGTCTTCCCGGTTATGAGATCGTATCCTGGGGACTTAGCCGCTTTTATGTGGTTTTTTATAACACCGTGTATTTCTGACGGGGAGAAATGCTTGATTGGAAGGGCGACAGGTAGAGGTGAGTTCAGGAATTCTTTTATTCTCCTGTCATTTTCTCTGGGTCCTGTATTTATCGACGTGAATACGTTAGAAAGGTGGTCAGCGAAGGCGTCCGCTTTCTCAGCTTCGCTCCTGGCCCACTGGTCCGTTGCGGTTTTGATTGGTGGAATCTGCGATTGGGGCCTTTTAATGTTTTTAGTTATTTTCCATAGTGAGTAATCGGTGGCTTTTGTTGCGGTTAGGTTTTCTAATTTTTTGCTGAAATTGGTGTTGTTGTACGTGTGTATGAGATTTTTGAGTTCTTTGGAGGCTTTGTTGTAGTTTGTTTTATCGACAGGATTTCTGCTTAATTGCCATTTTCTCCTAAGTCTTCTTTTGTCCGTGATTTTATTTTTTATTTCGTACGGGTAGTTGATGGTTATTTCATTGGTTTCTAAACTCGGGGTTGCATTCCACGCCGCTGTTTGGATCAGTCTAGTGAATATTTCTGTTGCACCATCTATTTCTGCTTCCGTTTTGAGGGCTATATTCAGATTAATATTATCGTCTATTGTTTTTCGGAAGAGTTCCCAATCGGTCTTTTTGTTGTGCAGGTTTAGGGTTTTTTCTTTGTGTAATAGTTTTGTACTTATTGTGAGGATCACGGAGATTTCAAATTGTGCCAAAAAAGTATTATCCCCTGTTTACTGCATTGATTTTTTTAATCTATATTTTATGCATCTCTGTACACGGTACAGGCATTGTAATTATGTATCGTAAAATTGCGGCGAGGCTCGTTCCCTCTGCCGAGCCTCTCTATCTGACCGTCGTGAGCATTTTTTGCGTGTGTAAAGTATGTATATATACATACGTATACATCGAAGCACCCACGCGAAGAGTACAGAGCGACTATTAGGCTCAATTGTAGCGGAAGAACATTCTCTCTCCTCCTCTAGACCTATCACAAAAAAATTGACCACGCGATCTAACTGTCCAAGAGTCTGCTGAAATTAAACAGAATCTAGCAAATTTATAGAATCTGCGATATTTGTTATATTTGATTCATTGAATATCGGGCTGGAATAAGAAATTAAAGTTCCGTAAGGGTTGATAAAAAAAAAGAAACAATAATAATGACAATAATGAGGTTCGTTAATAGACGATCTTAAGAGGAATATTTCTCTGAGTCAACTCAGTCGTTAAAAAAAGTCTCGGAGGAAAAGAGACGGAGAGAGAGAGATTCGGTTAGATTAGGTATTTAGCTGCTCTAGGACCAAAACGTCCTCTGACACATGGTATTGAAGTTTGCATCGTTGAAATTTAACGAAAATGTATTTTTTTCGTATTTGTATATTTTTTTTTAGCGCATTTAGGCTTCGAAAGCACCCTTATTAAAAAATTGTAACCAAATACTGCTAAAAAAAAAGTTGAATTATAATAGAAATAAAGAAATGGAAAAATCAAGAGGAATTTTCGTTGCATTCTAACGATGCAAACTTCAACACCATCTCTGACGGACAATCCTCATAAATCGCGGAATACAAAGAAAAAATATAGATACTCTTCATGAACAAAAGAAATATAAAAAAAAAACGCATATTAAATGCGCAATTAAAAAGAAAATCGCCAATAGAAAAGTAAGAAAATAGTACAAAAAATACAAAAAATTAAAGAAACTCTATACAAAAACAAAAGAAATGAAAAAATGAATCTATATTATATAAACATAAACAAAAATAACGCATATCAAAGCTAAAATAAAAATACAAATAGCAATTAAAAAATTAAGGACCAGAAACGGAGAAAGAGAAGGTTTCACTTCGCTCTGGAGTCGGGAACGGTTTCCGGAATCTTTAAAACAAATAATTCCGTAGGGCAAATTGATCCGAATCAAGGATAATGTGGATAATAAGAATAGCAAATAATATTATTGAAGTGAAATTTCTTATACGATGAGGCTCTCGCGTTTAACGCTTGCGTTACTTTCTACCGCCTACCGTGGAGGGGGAAAAGAGAGAGAGAGAGAGAGAGAGAGAGAGAGAGAGAGAGAGAGAGAGAGAGAGAGAGAGAGAGAGAGATAATCGGTGAGTTAAAGGAGAGACGTGCGCATGCGCACTAGTATCCCCGTGGTATACGAAGAATCATACGGAGCGTCACTAGAAATCTTTCTAAAAACATTCTTGCTCTGCTTCTGCTACTCAACAAATGTTTTTGAAATGTGCCTCAAGTGACGCTCCGCAGGCATCGCTTTTTGTTGCGTTGTGCTGTTTACCTCGGTGTATTTACATTCGATTTATAGTGTGGAGAATTTTAGTTGCTGTTTGTTTCATTGTTTATAAAATATTTTGTAAAATATATGAGGTGAGTGATGTGATGTGATGAATATTGAAAGTGACAATTTAAAAAAATGAAAGTGTGAAAAGTGGAAAATGGCTAATAATTGTGGAAATAACCCACCAAGTTCTAGGTTATCTGAAAGTACGTTTTATTTTAACTTTTTCTATCATTCTTAAAAAGCAGGACAACAACTTTATTCTTTATTTCTCTGTTCTCAGAGCTCTCTCTTCTTAAATATCTCTATTCTGGAGGAGGTTTAATCAGAATCATCTCTATTCCAAAATATCTCATGTCTAAAACCTTTCTCTGCCGGAAGATGTCTATTCGTAAAGATCACTATACCACAATAACTCACTTCTGTAACATTATTGCTGCTAAATATCACCATTCCACAATCTTTCTTATCCGAAACTCCTCAATTCTTAAATATCTGTATTCTTCAAAATCTCATGTGACATCCAAAACATCTGTATTACGACAATTTCAGATCACAATATCTCTCTTCTGAAATTCCAAGGGCCATAAATAATAAAAATAAAAGTGACGGCAAAAATTATGAATGAAAATAGTCAACAGAAAATTTATTGTAAATTTCACATAAATTGCTCTTTAAGATTATCAGCTTCGTTATAGGTTAAATTAAATTAAAAATGAGAAAAAATTGAATTCAATTGAATTTTAATTGCAATCGTACGGAAGTCAATCAAGTTTTCAATGAATTCCAAATTTATAATTGAATTATTAAGGGACAACACCACTGTGACGGCTTCAAAAAATCGATTTTTTGAAAACCATCTAGAAAAATCTAAAATACATTTAAGATTAAGATGCCGTTGGACCCAGGTCGAAAAAATAATTATTTTCGGAGATATTGAATATTTTGTGGAGCGGTGCAGCGCTCCGTGACGCTCGGGGTCCCGGCAATTACGCCAGTCTTCGAAAATTTGAGCACAGACGATTTGCTGCAGCGTTGTTTGGGCGGCTTCACGCAAAACAACAACGAAAGCTACAACAGATCAGTTTGGGTAATAGCCCCCAAGTGTCAGTCCGGGAGCAAAAAAATCGTCGATATTGCAGCTGATATCGCGGTATTATTATTCAATGATGGCCTGAGAAGCCGCATGAAAGTTTTGGAGACGTTGGGGATAACTATCGGCCCAAATTGTTTCAATTTTTGCGTTGAAACCGACGCAGCGCGGATCGAGCTGGCGGAGCGCTCGCTCACAGACGCTGCAAAAGAGGCAAGAAGAGCCTCTACAAGTTCGAGAAAAGATGCTAGGGACAATCATTTGCTTCTTGAAGGCCAGCTATATGGTGCCGGCATCGCTGATTAAAGGTAAAAAAAATTTTTTCCAATTTATCGCATAAATTAACAAACCTAAAACTTTGAACGCGTTTTTCTCAAAACCACTTTTTTGAGTGCGGCACGCAGCAGAACTCGAGCAATTTTTATCCGATCGACTTCAAATTTGGACTGCATCAATAAAACTAGATTATCTAAAGAAGTACATAGGATTTTTTCGATATCTCAATAATAAATAAAGTTATAGCCTATTTTCGACGAGAAATTTTGCTCGAAAATCGTCCTTTAATTTCAAAAGCGTGCCTATTTTTTAAAAATCAATATTTTTTCAAATCCCTATGTACTTCTCTTCAAAATATCATATTATTAACGAAAACACTCGGTATTTTTTTTCAGATCAACTTTGAAAAGAGTTCTGCTGCGTGCCGCGAACCACTGCAGAGGCAACAGTACCTGACGCGGGAGCTTCCCCAGCGTCACCATGGGGCGTGAAAAATTAAAAAAAAAAATTTTATGTATCTTCAATAAACAACGAACAAAACAAAAAAAAAAATTTCGAATATCTCTTTTTTTTCCCACAAAAAAAAATTCTTGAAAAATGGCAAAAAAACAGGGGGTCACAGTGGTGTTCTGCCTTAATGCTGATTTAAGTTTTTGACCGAAAATGAAATGAATAAAAGTCAATCTTGTAATGTTGCAATTTAAGAAAATTCAATCAAATGTTTTATATTTCTTTTCAGCACAATCTGGTATTTCCATTCATCAGTGACATGAGTGTTTGAAGTTTCACTTCTAACGTGCGTGGCTACCACGCATACAATTTTTTTATTTCGTTATCTAGAAACACTCATTTATTTGTAAATGAATGCTTTCCTTTGCAGATCGTACTCTTCGGAATGAAATAGTCATCGCGAATAAGATATACTCCGCAACATTTCTATCCGCATGCAAATACAAAGTATGAGTTCCAAGCTAGCTGTTATCGGGCTTACATATTATTTTGTGAGGTTACGTAGGAAGAACCATTATTTAATTCTATTTCGCGTAAAAACAAAACGCCACGCCTGTGTTAGGAACGCGCGTTAATTTTCCGCCGGTAATTTCATACGAAAGACGAAGTGTATCGTCCGAGCAACGCAGGCGTGCGTAGAACGACACGACGAGCGCGGATAACTCGAGTCCGTCGGAGTTTCGTTGCGAGCACGTGCGTTCTTCTCGAGAGAACGAAACGATTATGTAAGTGAGAACACGAGAAGCGCAGCAGGTTCACCGGCCGGCGATGTTGGAAATTCCACAACCATACTTTCTGCATTCGCGGACGAAAAAGAATTATTACTCGGAACTTCTATTAACGAATAGTTCCATGGGTCTGAAGTTTGCATCGTATGCGAAGCAATGAAAAAGAATTTCAAAAATGATTTATTATAATTTCTTGCAGAATTAAGGCGGGCAACCACATTAGGTGTTTCAAAAAATCAATTTTTTTCTTCTATTTCATAAATCGTTAACAAAATATCATAAGAATGCACCCTGAAAATTTCAAAACGATATTCGGATTCCTTCTAACGGTATGTATATAAATGATAAAGACTCTCCGGTCGACTCCCAAGCGCGCTCAGGTATCCACGAGCGCTCAGTTAGGTAGTTTGTTTGGGTTTGTTTGTTTTTTTGGGTTTTCATAACCCAAACAAACCCAAACGGGACCGTTTGGCGATTAGTTCCAAAACATCTCCATTCTGAGTACAAAATAATCGAGGTAGCGGCATTTCTTGCTGCTATTTTATTCAATGAAGGACATTCAGCCCTACTCATGGTTATGAATGAACTACAAATCGTAGTTGGCAGGCAGAGCTACGGATATGCAGAGCAAATAGATCAGATGCGCGTGGCTCAGCAAAATAGAACATTTTTATTACAGACAAAGAAGCTCGAAAAACTCGAAAAGAGGAAATGCAAGCTTCAAATGAGTTGCATGAAGGAAGAGGAAGGACTGCTCTATGGTGCTGGAATCGCTGATTAATCGGTAAGACACTTTATCATTTGATTAAACACATTTGACTTTGAGTTTTTCGTTTGTGAAACTTCAAACGTGTTTTTCTCGAAACGACATTTTTTCATTTTGCAGGAATCATAACGCAAAAACTAATTGATGGATCAGCTTCAGATTTGGAAGACGTTTACATAATATAATTTATTAAAACATGAACCTAAAGTTGCAAAGATTAGATTGTTTAAAACATATTTATTATTGCAAAATCCCGGGGAAAAAATGCTAAAAATCAATCATTTTTTTTAAACACGTTTCAACATTCAATTCCCGATTTTTTTTTTCAAAGTTTAGGTTCATGTTCTTAAAGAACATCTCAAGAAAGTATAAAAATTTGTTGGACTATTTCAGATGCGAATTGCGAGCTGCACAATTCCCGCAAATCGACAACGACGATGAGGACACGCCAAGGGACACAGCAGATTACACCTTAATTAATGCATCAAATAGCTTGAAAAAATTACCAGAAATGTATAAAAATATTAATAAATTATTGTCAGAGTTGGAAAGATCGGCACGAACCGCGGTAGGAGATAGACGGTACCCGGTGTAGCGCGCGATAAAAGAGAAGGACTGAACGGATGGAAAGCGCGAGGGAGATAGAAACAATAGAAAAAGTAAAAGTGAAGTGCGGGGAGTGAGGGGAACATATAGGATCAAAGTGAAATGGGAGGAAAAAGAGCATACAAAAGACCAAAAGCGGCAAGAAAAAAAGTGAGGTTAAGTGAAAACGACGCCAGGAGTAAAATGGAAGATCGAGAAAAGAACGACGGGGGCGCCAGCGAGGAGCAGCGGCGTGAAGAGAAAGGCAAAACAGAGTCGGAAGCAACAGTCGGTAAAAAGAAAAGGGGGCGACCACCCGGAGCGCTAAACAAGAGAAGGAGGGAGATAGCGCCAAGGAACAGCCTGAACAAGTTTCTAACACCAAACTGGATAGAAAAGGAAGGGGAAAAGGAAGAGGCGCAAATGGACGACCCAGACGACGAACTGGAGGCCGAACAGGAAAACGAAGCCTTCAAACCAAAAAGTAAGCTGTTGCGATCACCCGAAACCAAAATAAGAGAAGGGACGGGTAAGAACGAGCAGCGTCAAGAGACGCGAGAGAAGGATGGGGAGATAGAGGTAGCGGTAGAGGAGTTCGGAGAGGACAATTTAGAAGCGAACGGTGAAACGACAGGGGAAAAAGCAGCAAGTGAAAAAATAATAGAGCAAGAGTGCATCAACAATAAAGGAGGAGGGGAGGGGGTGGAAAATTATGGGACGTCTCCTAAGCAACTTCAAAGGGACGAATCCCTTGAAACGGAGCGAAGAATTGAAATGACTCTCCTTCGATGGAAAAGAGAGTGGGAGATAGGCTGGAAAGAAACGTTGAAAAAGGAATTAAAGGGAGTAGTAGAATCAATGAAAGAAATTCTGGACGAAAACGAGAAACAAAAGGAGAAGCTAGAGGAAGAACTGGTGCAAATGCAGGCCAAACTGTGGCTGGAACAATCAAAATGGGAAGTACAGTGTATGAACAGAGACTTGAGAATAAGTGCGTTGGAGAGGAGAATTGAATTTCTCCAGAATGAATCGATGGTGGGAAAATTAAACAGGAGCACGAGCAACCAGGGAAGGGAAACTGCAGAAACAGAAGACAAGGGGGAGAATGAAAATGAAAAATTGGGACAAGAGACAGACAAAGACAGAAATATCAGAAACAACAACAACAACGAAATACACGACACAAACAACGTGAGTTTCATTAGTGATACGGAATTGCCGTTCACTATAACTGGAGAAGAAACCGGGGGCAGGAGGAAGAAAGAAGACGCGGGGTGCACGGACCAACGGAACGGGGGATACAAGAAGCATCCAGGAAGAATGAGGGAAGACGAATGGGAAAGGGAGAAGGAAGAAAGGAGGAGAAGAAGAACGAATATTATTGTCCGAGGAATAAGAAGAGGGAACAGGTA
This sequence comes from Ophion ventricosus, assembly GCA_963932345.1. NCBI lineage: Eukaryota > Metazoa > Arthropoda > Insecta > Hymenoptera > Ichneumonidae > Ophion > Ophion ventricosus. The sequence goes on from OZ010712.1 coordinate 27,369,829, forward strand.
CACGGAGTACGAACTAAAAACAAGGATTTACCGACAAACAGGGGTAAGACCGATTATAAAGGAGTGGACATGGATACAAAAAGGAATACTTGTAACCCTGGGTGGAGTGAAAAATAAGGCGGAGATTATGAAAAGCAACTATAAGAGAGGGGAAGGAGAACTGGACATCACGGACGATTGGACTTACAGAGAGAGGGAAGTCCAAAAATGGATTGAGACAACAGCGGAGACAAAAAGGAGAGAAGGGGAGGAGATACGAACGGGACATCAAAAAATTAGAATTGAAGGAGAATGGCGCCGGTGGAACGAGCTGGAAGGCGACTGGGATCAAGAGCACAGAAGATTGGACGGCCAAGGGAGGGAAAAGCGAAATAATAAGGGGGTGCGGGGGTTTCGCGAAGAGAAAAGGGGGAGATAGAAAATACGAGAGGAGCGATTAAATTAATATCGTGGAATATAGCGGGGGCGAGAAAAATAAGCGAGGCATGGGATTTTCTGGAAAAATATAATATCATTGCAATACAGGAAACATGGATAGAGGAAAAGAATGAACATAAAATGATAAGCGGGCTAGATAAACAATTCAAATGGTATACGAAACCGGCAACAAGAAAAAACAAAAGCGGAAGGGCAATAGGGGGGCATTTAGTGGGAATAAAAAAGAAGCTGGCGGAGAAGGTGACGGTTACAAGGTGGAAAGAAGGATTAGTGATAAAGGGGATACAAGTAGGAATGAAGAGAGGAAAAATGACGGTTATAACAATTTATAACAACTGTGGCATCAGTAAACTAATCCAAGAATTGACAGAAGTGGTGAGAAAAATAGAAGAAGAGAGTGAAAATGTGATGATAGTAGGAGACTGGAATGCAAGAACGGGGGAAGACGGTGGTAAATTGAGAGAAGAAGATGACGTAAGAGGGGAAAGGAGTTCTAAAGATAAAACAAAAAATTCAGAGGGGAGGAGACTGCTAGAGTTCTGTGATAACAACGGCTTCATAATAATGAATGGAAGATGTGAAGGGGACTGGGAAGGACAGTATACATACGTGGGGGAAAAAGAACAAGAAGGATCGGTGATCGACTACCTTATTATAAATGAGGATAAAGATTACCTGATCACGGGTATGAAAATAGAGACGAGAATTGAATCGGACCATCTACCATTAACACTAAGTATAAACACGCAACAGACAAAGAACGAGAAAATAAGAAAAGAGGGAGAGAACGAAAGTCAAGTAAAAATACTTAGGTGGAAAGAGGAACTAAGAACAGAATATACAGACAAATTTAGTAAAAACTGGAGGGAAATACACCCCGTACAAGGGGGGAGAGAAAGGTGGGCAAGACTAAAAGAAATCATAGAAATAACAGCAGAAGAAATAGGAATGACTACGAGGATAGGTGGGAACAAACAAGGGCCACATAAAATCCCAGTAGAAATGCGGGAACAGAGAAAAATAGTTTGGACATGGCTGAAAAAATACCTACAGCGTAAAGGGGAAACAGAAAGAGCGAATTTAAAGGCAGCAAGGAAGGAGCTAAAAAGGATAAAAAAGAGAAAACAGAGACAAAGTTTGGAAGAGAAATGGAAGATAGTAGAAAGTTGCAGAAATGTAGGGGAGTTATGGAAGGCAATCAAGCCCTTTAGACCGAAACGAGCGAATGTAGGTAGTCATATTAGCAAAGAAGACTGGATGAGTCACTTTTATGAATTATTAGGAGGAGGAGGAACAGAAGATAGAGAGAGGGGAAGGGGGGAGAGTTTAGAGGAGGAAGAGCAGGAAGAGGACATATGGACTACAAGAGCAAACAGAGACATTGATCTAAAGGAAATGAAGAAAGCACTAAAAGGCATGAAAAGTGGCAAAGCCGCCGGGGAAGATGGAATAACAATAGAATTTTTTTAAGACATGCCGGAGGAAGGGTATAAGGAGCTGGGAGAAATTTTGAACGAGTTATGGAATGGGGGGGAGTTAGCTAAGGGATGGGAAGTAGGGAGAATCTTCCCGATACACAAAACAGGAGATGTAAACTGTGCAAAAAATTATAGGGGAATTACACTCCTGAACACAGGATACAAACTGCTAGCTAACATAGTCACAGGACGTCTTAGGTACTGGCTGGAAGGAAAAGGAGTGCTAAAGGAGAGCCAAGCGGGCTTCAGGAGCGGGAGGGGGACTAGAGACCACGTTTTTGTCTTAAACGCTCTGGTAAATAACAAACTTAAAAAAAAGGGGGGGAAGTTATTTGCAGCTTTCGTCGACTTTAAGGCGGCCTTCGACACGGTAGATAGGGACCTGCTCATAAAGAAAATCAAGAAAATAGGGATAAGAGGAAAGATGCTGAAAATGATAGAAAAGATGTATGAGAAAACTATAAATGAGGTAATTTCAGGGGAGGGAACAACCGGACGTTTGGAGACAACAAGAGGGGTGAGACAAGGGTGCCCTCTCAGTCCATCACTTTTCAGCCTATTTATTGAGGATATGGATGACATATGGACGTCAAGAAACGAAGGTGGCACGGTTATAGGAGGTGAAAAAATATTTGCGCTCAAATTTGCGGACGATATAGTGTTGGTGGCCGATGAAGAAGAGGGATTAAGGGACATGTTAAAGTCACTAGAAAAATATGTGAAGAAAAATAAACTAACGGTTAATATAAAAAAGACAAAAATTGTAAGATTCAAAAGAGGCGGACGGAACAAGAAAAACCAGAAATGGAAGTACAACAAACAGGAATTAGAAATAGTAAAAGAATACCGGTATCTGAGAGTAGTTTTTTCGACAGGAAACACCTTCGAGAAACACATAAAAAATATAACAGAAAAAATAAGAAGAGCCACAAACGCGACATGGGGAACATTTAAAAGGGCCGGAATAAATAGTTTGCGAAGAAGACTATATCTGATGGACGCGATTGTTAAAAGCGGAATATTGTACGGAACGGAAGTATGGGGGTGGAAGAGACGGGAGCTAGTGGAAAGACTCCAAGGGGGATATGTGAAAATGGCCATGGGCCTGAATAGGAACACGCCAAGCTACATATGGCGGATGGAAGCGGGATGTAAAGGTATAACCGCGGAAACATGGAAGAGAGCGGCAAACTATTTGATAGAAATAATGAAGATGGGGGAAGAGAGATGGCCGAAGAAATGCCTCAAGGAGGAGGCGAGAGGAGTTTTAAACGGAAATCCAACAAAATGGGGAGAAGAAGTCAATGAAGCAATGCAGGAAGTAGGAGAGGGAAACATATGGAGAGCAATAACAAACGACGATATAAGGGAGATGGAGAAAATAATAGAAAGGGGGGCAAAAACAAAAGTAGACCAAGAAATCCAACACGATTGGAATAAGATAGAAAAATCGACGTATTGCCCTCAGTACAAAAGCAGGAAGGATACCATAGGAATAGAGAAGTACTGGGAGGACGTAGATATAAGGGGTGAAACGAAAGAAACTTGGGCGAGACTGAGATGCGGGAATGTGGGCAAAGAAGGCAATAAGGGGTACAGTGACAACAAGTGCAGGGTATGTAAACAGGAAGTGGAAAATCTAGCGCACATATGTACGTGCAAGAAAGCTAAGGAAAAAATTAATAAAGAAGTAGTAAACGATCTGGAGAAGTGGATAGGGGATAAAGAAGGAGAGCAAATCGAGAGGAAAATACAGACTGCGTTAAAAAAGGAGCCTGTGACTGAATTATGCATGTACATAAACCACTTTGAGAAACTGAGCGGAAAAATCGCAAAAGAGGAAATGAATGCGGGAGGAAACGATAGGCAAAGCGGCAATAGAATATAAGTTAGAGATAAGAAAAGATTGTAAGGGGAACATATATGTAGGGGGGACTAGCTGTGTAAACACCCTGAAGGGGTATACCTGAAATAAATATTATCTATCTATCTATTGTCAGAGTTGCGGAAATTTCTTTTTTTATTCACAATAAATAAAAATAAAAAAAAATCATCTAATTTTCGGTCTCCTAAAGTGGTTGCCGCCTTAGGTTCTGTTTCTTAAAAAATATCGGACGATATTTTTTTATGTTTTTAACCTATTTGGTTAAAAAAATCGAAAATTATTTCCCTTGATTTCTTTATGCAGTTAATCTTATTTAACTCGGAAAAGAAATAAGTGCCCGTGTATGCTTAGAATATCCTCGTGTATACGTAAAATATCTTCGTGTATACGTAGATCCTCATACATCCGTGTAAAAAAAATGAAAATGCACTACGCTTACGGAGAAAAATGAAAATAAATCATTATTAATTTTGTCAATGTTTACGAAATTGTCGGGTTTATAAAATCACTAGTTTATTAATTTAACAGCTACATTTATAAAGTTACATATGACGATGCGCGCACGAGTTCTAAAATTTCATGAGTCATAAGCACGAAATAAAGCAAAGCTGTTTCCTATTTTAAATTCTGCTCGCGAATATCCATCAACAATTCCAGCACATCACACGAGGGACAATTTGACGAAAGAAAAAAAACTACGTTCTTCGTTAAAATGAACTAAAATTACCGTTAAAAATAAACGATATTGTTGAATTTATGGTATTATTTCGTTTTACTAGTAATACTTCAAAATTTTCTCGCGATATTGATCAAGATAGAGCCCTTCAAATACCGTCTTCGAATTGTTGGCAAAATTTATCTCATAAGAGCATTCGTTTTATCGAAGTCAATTTCTTTTGGTCGCTTCACTGTGCGTTTCACAAAAATGAGGAAATCAAGTTGTCTGTGACCTATTGCCAATTTGAGGTTGCCTCGATAGCAATAAAACTCACGAGCAGCTGCGTGCACTGGGGCACTGTTCGCATAAGGATACATCCGCGGCGTTCGAATGCCCGACTTATTCAACGTGTCGCCGTCAATGCACATACAATCGCACACATAACTACAGTAGGTAAAAAAAAGCTCAATACTTTTTTTTCGTAGAATAATTTGAAAAACACGTGGTGTGCAAATACGTTTTTTACCCACTGTACATACAGTGGGTAAAAAAAGTATTTGCACACCGCGTGTTTTTTCAAATTATCCTACGAACATTTTATTTTTCTTCTAAAAAAATGCTAAAGTATTTTATTTTGCAGGATAATTTGAAAAACACGTGGTGTGCAAATACTTTTTTTACCCACTGTATATATATATATATATATGTGTATTTCCTGAGTTACAACGTACACCCTTGTGAATTTTTACGTATAACCCTTTCCTATCATTTCGTAACCGCACTTCGCTAAACAAATCTAATTTCCGTTGCGTCCACAGCCGTCTCAAGCTACGCTATACCGTATTTGCCGAGGCTACAGGGAAACTGTGGAAAACCCTTACCAGTATAAACGTCCACATGCTCTTTTGATTATCACACTGAAAGAAAAATCCTTTTGATATTAACCAGATGCGTCTATTTGATTTTTTTAAATTTGATTTAATTAGATTTTTCGTGAAATCAATTTTTTCCTATTGCATTCCATTATTAAAATTATTTATTTGATATATATTTATTTATTCAGATCAAGGTCTATTTAATATCGTCTAATAACTAAATATTTGTTTTATTCCCAATAAATTTGTGATTTGGTTTCATCTGGTAGTATAAGACAAAAGAGACAGACGGAAAAGTGGTAAACGATTCAGTCTTAAAAATCTCATGACTTTGTTTTCATTAGAAGTCTGTTGTAACATTCTGCAGTTGAGAAAAAACGTAGAAAAACGTGATCGTCTATTTTGTGTCGTCATAGGTGGACATTTATTTCGTTTTACATTGACAATCGTATAATTATGAAGTGGAATATGGAATAAAAATAATTCAATAGTTATTGTTTTCTCGCTCGATAAAATACTGAAGTATATGTTGAAGATGGCTTTAAAAATTGGGCGCAAGGTCGAAACCCAATGGGTATGTCCAAGACCGACGGCGGACACTCCCATAATGCTCCAATTTGAAACGGGCCGTAGATCCGGCCGCGCAACAACGCTTCTAATTTCTCAATTAATTAAACGCCAATGCCGAGGCTTCGTGGGTTGTTGGAATCGAACAATAAGTTTGATACATTGCGTGTGAGAGTGGGGGGGGGGGGGTCGCCGTACATAAAGATGTTTAAAAATAGACCGCGATTCAAACTTGAAATTTCGTAGAATTGCGAAAAATCTTTATAAATAAAAAAAATTGATTAAATAGCGACAAGCCGTGAAATGCTTACGAGGAAAATGCCAACATATCCGTAGAGCGCTATTAAGACGCACCGATGTTCAACGGGACAGATCATCCTAAGAAACTGGAAATAATGAACTAACAATTTTGAAGTGACAGGGAAAAGGCCATCCTTTTCACTTTTTCACGCCGCAATGAGTCCGTGAAAGCCCGCAGAGAGATACGAAGAAATATTTAATACTGATAGAAATAATAATAATAAACTTGCAAAATAAATGCTCCCGTGTATCTTATTAATCCACATTTTCGTTCTGCACTGTTTTTTCAACTTCTTTTCAACACAAATGGAGTCTGATGGATGGATAAATAAATGACCATAATATAAACAATAAGAACAATACGAATTTATATATTAGAAAATTTTTTTCTATCAATCCTGCTTTTTTACACCAATGAAGTGCTATATGGGACAAATAAATGGTAACGGCAATGAAAACGGCAAACGTTAAGCAATAATACACACGATTTCCTCGTTGGACGGGAGAACTTCGAAATTTCTTCATTTCAACGGTGGGAGAACAATACTTCAGTCCCGACGCCCCCAACCGCTCGATTGGTACAATTCGGCCACCTTTTCATTGCTCCTCACATGTATATATTTTCGAATATACAGGGTGTCCTATTTTTATTCCAAATTGTAAAAATGCAGTCGGACACAGAACGTTTTTTAAAGAGGGTTTAGAGGGTGACATTCAATCGAGTTGTTAAAAAAAAATGTTCTATGTTTTTTATTTAGAATTGATCTTTTGTGATAATTAAACAGAATGTCAAAAGGGTTTTTCTTTGAAATAATTCTGAAGATAATTATTAATTGTTTTTATGTCACGATAATTCATATAGTAGATGTTGGCGCGAAATGCCACGCTATCGGCGCTGGCACTTGTGACGTCATCGTTCAAACGCGACCGAATAGGCTATGTATACGGCTTGCACGCAAGTGTACACAAATTTGAAATTTGGTGTAATTTTACATCTGAAAACAATTCGAGCATTCTGAAAAAGTCGCAAACTAGTTTAATTTTCATGCAACGATGTGTGAAAGTGGATTTGTGAAAGCAAATTCGAGTCATTTACCGACCGTGGATAACTGAACATTTTTAGGTTAGTAGAGGCTTGATAAATTGTGTCAGTTATTATCGCTACGTATCATAAGCATTTTGAGAAAAACGTATTAAAAAAAAAATTCAATACAGTTTATTTTATAACACGTTTACACTGAAACCAAAGTAGTCCTCACATAAAAAATAAGTGGATTATGATTTAGAGTTGACACGTCGTGCCGCATCGAACCACTTGTGGCACATTCAGAAATACGTATTAGGGGCACTTTTCGTCGTATTTATAGAAAGAGAGACGGAAAAAGGCTTATACGATTTTGTCGTTGCCATCGTTAACAGAATACTCGTATTACATGATTAGTTCGTATACCGGCTTTCGAACGGTGACGTCACAGAGCGCTCGGGTAACTTCAGATGCTTTCGGCGCGTTTTTGCCGAGCCGAATAGAACAACAATTTCAAAGTGCTATATCGTTGTTAATCATTGAAAAAAAAGAAAAATACTTTGCTTTAAAAATCGCACAGGATCTTTACAATGAAAAAAAAAATCATTTAATGACCCAATTAAGATATATTTTTTTAGTTCGTCGATGCGTTCGTGAGATCTCGCAGTAAACTTTTTATTTGTTCAAGCTATTCTGTTTAAATATTAAATATATTCAAATTAAATAAATAAAAATAAAACAAGATATACTGCATGAATACGAGAAAGGAATATATAGGTTCGTGACATAAAAGTGCGGTGAAAAAATATTAAATTATTTTTATTTTTTTTCACTAACAAGGCTGAAATTTTGAGAAAAAAAAAGTATCGTCGTACTTTTTATTAACAGGCGCGACTATTTATGTATAGGATGACTAACCCTTTTTCTCAACTGCAGAATGTTACAACAGTCTTCTAATGGAAAAAAAGCCATGAGATTGTTGAGAGACTGAATCGTGACCTATGTGAAGCTGGCAACCGACTTTATCAGATAAAAAAAAAATCTTAAAAAAAATCTTTAAAAAAATCTTAAAAAAAAATGTTTTATGGTACAAACGGGTACAAACGATTCTCTTCGCAATAGCATTAATAAAAATGCCCTATCTACAAGTCGGCTGCGGGTCATTTTTCGATACCCCCATATTTTTCTCCCCCTTAAGGTACAAACAAAATGAAGGGCGGTACAAACGGGTACACACCGGGTAAAAACGATTGCAAAAAAAAAAAACGATATCTGATAAAGTCGGTTGCCAGCTTCACATAGGTTGAATCGTGTACCATTTTTCCATCTGTCTCTTTAGTCTTATACTACCAGATAAAACCAAATCAGATGTATTAGGAATAAATAAAATATTTTATTATTAGACAATATTAAATAGATCTGGATTTGAAAAAATACAGACATTTAAAATAAATCATTTTAATAATATAATGCAATAGGAAAAATTTGTTTTCACGCAAAATCTAGTTAATTCATATTTTAAAAAAATCAAATTGACGCATCTAGTTAATATTAAAAGAATTTTTTGGTCAGTGTAACGACCCGAGCTACCGGTAACCCAATGTTTTTCGAGTACCACAGCTCTGTTTTTACGCTAAAACGACGGGATTTTTTTCATCCGATTAATTTAAAAATCTATTATTTTGAGAAATAGAAAGATGGTATTGAAGTTTTCGTCGTTGGAATGCAACAAAAGTTTTCTTGTACATTTTTACTTTCTTCCTTTTATTATTATACAAAATCTTTTTATTGTAGATTTCTATCATAAATCGCTACATAAGGGTTACTAAAAATGGTTAAGAGATTCTTGTGGGCAAAAAATCTGCCAAGAAAAATTATAGAAATTTATAAATATTAATTTTGAGGGCATTCCAACGATAAAAAGCAAACTCATATAGTAAGTGTGCGGTCTTAATTAAAATAATAAAAGTCAGCACGAGTCCTTTGAACGTGTCGACAAACAAAAATGTTAATACCACCACAAATCACCCCCCTTCGAAATTATGAATCTTTTGAAGGTAACGTTTTTTGATCCATCTTCGTTTTCGAGATTTATTTTCGTCCGAAATTAAAATGAAACACCCTATATAATTGCGACAGAAAAGCGAAAACAATTATACCGTTAGATACGTGTATAAACCACCTGTACAGGTGGCCGGTGTTTGGCCCCGGCTGAATTAGACACCGATAAGTGAGTGAAACGAATTCGAGTCTGCAAATGAACCAGATAAAAATGGGAGGAAAAAACTGCGAAGCAGAATAGATGGCCTCTAACTCCAGCAGAATAGATGGCCTGTAACTCTAACTGATAATAAACAAAAAGGAAACAAACCTTCGCTCTCTTTTACTATCGAATTTCATCTGGTCTCTCTCTCTCTCTTACTCTCTCCCTGTATCGATTGCCCCCCCCCCCCCTCCGATTTTGGAGCGACAGACCATTTTAATGCCAAAAGAATATTACGAAACGATACCATATTCGACGTATCAAAAGAAAAAGTTTCCTTGTTTTTAAGACGTTTAGCGTCGACATAAAAGAGCCACGATCCCGCCTTCGTGGCTCATTCGAACCGTATTTTTCTACTATTCTTCATCAACAGCGATTTTCTTTTTATACGTTTGTCGAGGACTTCTTAGGATAGGGCCCGACTGTACGAAGAGTTCGTGAATAGTGCCTAGGTGAGTTGCAAGTTTTGCGTTTGATTCAATACGGTAAAGAGCTGCGGTACCATTAATTATTGATTATTACTGCGATAAGTAGCACAAAATGAGAATAATTGCTTATTATCGCGGCACTGGATGGTGAAAATGCGTATTCGTGATTGCGATCATGGACAATGGAAATACGATTCCTATATTATCGCCATTAATAGATATTTGATATGTGAATCTTTGTTTATTATCGCAGTCATGGGTAATCAAAATGCGAATTATTATTTATTTCCAAGGTGGTGAGGTATGGGAATTCGAAAAATTAACTATCGTATTAACTACTAAGAAAAAATGCTGATTATTCACTAATACCGAAGTAATGACCCGAGCACAAATTTTCGTAGAGATCCAATTGAATTCCCACACTTGTCCCTACACTAAAACGTCACGCTCGTACATTGGATTCTAATCGGGATTCCCCATTCAAATCAAATTTGAATTTTAAAGGATTCCCACATTATTGAACAGAATTCAATACGATTCTTGATGAATCCTATCGCATTCTGTACGTTGAATTTTCTAAACAAGATATATAGATATACAAAATGAGTGAATCTTAAAAAACATCAACAACGATATCTTAAAGATCGATGTAAATCAGTTCACTGAAAATCCACTGTAGTTATCGTTTGATATTTATTGCACGTTGACATAATATCATCACACACGTACACGCTCACGAAGCGTGCAGGCTGTTTCAACACGCCGAGTTTTTTCTCGTGACTCTTTACGTATTTCCGATTCGAACATGGTAAGAATTGTCAAACGGCATTTATCGGGGAAGAGTGCAGAATCCAATTGGCATTGCGTTGTAACCAGGAGAGATCTAGGGTAGGCTCGGACCCCCCTAGAAAGCCTGGTGACCCCCCCCCCCGGCGGCGCAAATCATGCGTGCCTGATCAGGGCGCCTTATTGATACCTGATAAGGCCCCTGTCCGGCGCAAATCATGCGTGCCTGATCAGGGCGCCTTATTGATCCCTGATCCGGCCCTGATGGATCCTCAGGCAGCCTGATTAGATTTCTGCTCGGGAGAACGGAGAGATTTTCGTCAGTAATTTATAGGACAATTTTAATAATTGATACGTAAGCCGTAAAAGCTTTTAGAAAATTTAAAAAAAAGCATATCAAAAGGGAGTACTGCCCTAACTTATGTAAACTTTTCCAAGCAGCAATAGTACTCTCAGTGAGCTCCGTCGGGTATGAGAGAAGTTTTTCTGCTATGAGGCGGATAAAAATGTGGCTTAAAAGCACAATGCTTCAGGAACGATTCTCTCATATCACTGCTGGATATGGAGAATGACGTTGTTAAAAAAATTTTAGCTGAAAAAATGTTGGGCCGACTCGCAGAAAAAAAATAAGTCTTATTTAATTGAGTACCTATGAAAGTGAAGTTTAAAGACTAGTAAGTGGACTAGAGAATAATGAAAAAATAGTTGATTTTTTTAGAGGTATTGCAAGAGTTTGATATTAATGTTAACATGAACGTGTGATTAAAGCGAGTTTCAAATTTCATGCGTGTTGCGTGAATACCGAAAATTATGTAAACTTAATTTAAAAAAGAGATAATTGTGATCAAAACCAGTTTTTGTCGGGCCTCTCCAAGCCCCCCCCCCCCCCAAATTCTGACCACGCGAATGCCAATTACACCCCAATGAGGACTCCTTAACAAATCCCTATAGAGATGTGGGTGCAGTTTGGGACTCCCCAGAAAATTTGTGCACGGAATCACGAAAATATTTTTTTGGCAATTCCAACAAATTCCGTTTGAGAATTTAAAATAAAAAAATTCAAACCACGTCAATGGAGTAATAGCGTGAAATTTACTTGGATTCCAATGCGGACTATCAAATCCCTATAAAAATGTGGTAGGATCTGGGGACTCCACAGCAAATTTCTGCAAGGGAAGTAGTAGAAATGCGTTTCATTACCTATTACCGGGGCATGAGTAGCGCAAAAGTAAAATATCATTCATTACAATTAATTTTTATTACTTAATTTTTCTATATCCAGAGTTCCACATTGTTCGAACACATCAAGCTGACAAAATGACTGCGCGTCTTTTACTGATCGCTGTCATCAGCTGTATCCTCCTTCACGTTGACGCACAAGTAAGTAACGAAATGCGCAAAACAAAAAAAAATGAAAGAAAACAGTAAGGAAAATAATTTTAAAAACCCACATGTTCCGATTGGCGAGAAAAAGAGAATACGGAGATTATGCAGAACCGAAAAAAAAATCAAGTGAAAACAAGTAATAAATTTAAATGTAAATAGAATATACTTTTTCATATGACTACAATTCATCTTTCCCTATATTTCGTCATAGAAATTAAAGCCTATCTCAGCAAAAGTGCACTGCAAACTGATAAAGTTCGGTCTCACAACTCTCTATTTGAGAATAATTTTTCAGATGGGTATTTGAACAGGATTTAAATTATCTTCTGAGTTTTATGATCCTTTAATTTTGAACGCGACTGTACATATGCATACATACACATATATAATCTAGTACTATATCGGATTTATATACAATATTCGCTCTCATTGTTAACTAGAGCCAGAATGGACCGGTCATTTTTACCCTGGACTACGTTATGGCAGTAAGTATATATACACGAATAATTTTTGTCCAACTAATGAGAAGTGATTTCGGAAGGATTGTTTTTTTTTAACTCTCGGAAAGAAACATTTGCAAAAAAAACGAAAAAGTGATAAATCATCACCTTCACGACAAAAATGGAAATACGATTAGTGCTACGACTAACAAAGCCTCTCTTCGTTTTTTTTCGCAGGTCCGCGGGAACCCCGATATCAATCGAAGAACGGCATTGCTAGTAAATAGACGACAAAATTAATAAATAAATATATACGTTCGTATAGTGTCGCATTTAAGGAGTTACAGAATAGCCGATCTTTAGTGAGAATTGGGGGGGGGGGGGGGGCAATTCACGCAGTCCAGTGAAGAAAAAAAAACATTTACATTCCATCATTAAACCGAATCAACTTTGAATGATATACGTCAAGTGTCAAAAATAAAATATATCACTTCTTTTTGAAAATATGTGTTCATTGAACGTAGAGCTGCGCTACGGCGATTAGTGGTTATCAAAAACACGCGCACCATTTAGCGCTTATGCGACGTTGTCACACTTCGCCTCTACGTTTCGTCGCTGGGGGAAAAACTGATCGTTTTTATGTACAAAAATGTCAATAATTAATAAACGGTGTACACGGTTCATTTAATTTTTGGATGACATAAATGTCATAATGTACTGGGTGGTTCGACAGTTTTCCATAACATCCTTAACATTTTTTCATACTATTTCGCGCATAAAACCGTCAAGCAATGATAAGTGTAGATGTCACCCTGTGCTAAAAAGTTTTTTTTTTAATTGTAAACTTTATAGAAAGGGTGTATGCAATCGATTAAAAATTTGAAGGATGCATTCAATATATGACAAAGAATATACTGTATAAATTTGAATCAAAAGGTAACATTTCTCCGCTAGTGTCGAGACTCCTTAAAGCGAGCCATTCGAACATTTTTGAAACTGTTGATTAAAGTAAAATATGTTCCACAATTTTAATGTATATGCAATCGCTCTTATTTTTAGTTGGACCCCGCCATAATACCCGCCCGACTGAACGCACCGTTCGTCTTAGCGGTACGTAGATATATAAATATATATACATACGAATCGTTTTTATACGACTAATATTAAGGCGGGATCCTGAATTAGCCGGTTCGAAAAATCGATATTTTGAGGAATTTTTTTCGGGTAAAAAAAAAGCAAGTTTAGCGAAATTTTCAGATTATTTTATTACATGTCTGAACATAAGAAAACAATTTTTTTTAAAGAAAAATATCAACAGGCAACCGATTTTTATGCACATTCGTGCCACTGCTGTTTCCATGCGGCGTGACAAATGGAGCTCGTAATTTTCATCTGAAACAAAAAAACCAAAAACCATTTTAATTGTGACATATTTTTCTTCTATATGAACTAAAAAAAACGAAAAAAATTTTGAAATTTGAATGTTTTTTCGGGTTTGAAGTAGAAAATGTGCTTTTTGTGAAAAAAAAAATTATTTCAACTTGCTAAAAAAATGGTTAAGAATTTTTTTTTCGACAATGTTTTTAGTTCAAATAGAAAAGAAAACGATACTGAAGCGAACAAGCTTTGGTTTGTTTCGATTGGACTTCTAGTTTTTTTGTAATCAGTTACGCCAAATTAGAAAAATCGTAAAAACGAAAACTCGAGAAAACGGGCGCCCTAACTGCCCGAGCGCCCGTATACCTGCTCGACACTCCACTACGTTCAGTGCTGTATCTTTGGAAATATTTCGAATTGGGCTATAAAACGTTGTCTAGACATTCTCAGATACATCAGGAATAGATTTAAACAATTTAAAAAAAATCGATTTTTTGGACCTTCTAATTCAGGATCCGGCCTTAAGTGGACTCTGAACGTTTACTGCTTGAAAACTTTTGATAAAAGAATAGCCGAGTAAATTTTGTTCAACTAATGATAAGGGGTTTCGGAACGTTTGTGTTTTAAAAAAAAAAAAAATTCAGAAAGAAATTTACAACAAAATAACGAGAAAGACATGAACCATAGACTTCAAGACAAAAAAGAAAATAAAATTAGTGCTACGACTAACCAAGCCTCTCTTTGTTTTTTTTTCAGGTCCGAGCTAACCCTTCTGTCGAAGAAAAAATTGCAGCGGAAGTAAATAGACCACAAAATAAATAAATTAGAATATACGTGCACAAAGTGTCGCATTTAAGGGGTCACAGGACAGCTTATCTTTAAGGAAAATTAGGGGGAGAATTCTATTGTTCTGAAGTAGGACGCCAACTTCTATACACCAATATTGCGTTCGAAAATGACACGTTTACTGTAATAAATTTCGAGTCGTGCATTTAAGATTATTTTTAGACAAACATATGAATAACGTGTTTTCAATGTTATACTAATGTGTATTTTTCGATTATTTAATACTTAAAAAAATTTCATAAATTCAGCGACAGCGCACTGTTTGTATTGCGAGTTTGTTTTTTCACGGTTGGCGTCACTTATTTTGTTACTGAGAATATCAGCGAGCGCAGCAACTCGTGCAGTCCATTGAAGATAAAAACTTTGATTTTTCGTTATTCAACCGAATAAGTTTTAAACGACAAATGTCAAGTGACAAAAATAAAATACATCACTTCTCTTTGAAAATATAGGTTCACTGAACGTAGAACTTTACTACGGCGATTAGTGGTATTCAAACACGCGCACCATTTAGCACGTATACGAGGTTGCCGCATTTTGTCTCTACGTTTCGTCGCTGGGGGAAAAGTGATCGTTTTTATTCACAAAAATGTCAATAATTAATAAACCCTGTGGACGGATCATATAATTTTTGAGTGACATGATTATCATCATGTACTGAGTCGTTTGATAGTTTTCCATAAAATTCTTAACATTGCTTCACACTATTCCGTGCGTAAAAGTGCCGATTAACGATGAGTATAGGCATCTCCTTATTTTAAAAAGTGTTTTTGAATTTGTAAATTTTATGGAAACGGTACAGACGATCGATTTGAAATTTGGATAGGACATTCAGTATATGGCAAAGAATCTGCTGTATAAATTCAAATCAAATGGTAGCATTTCTCCACCTGTGCTGAGACTCCTTAAAGCGAGCCCCTCGAACAACTTTGAAACTATTGGTCAGCCTAAAATATGTTCCACAAGTTAAACTTGTATAAAATGGCTCTTATTGTTAGATGGCTAGCAACGGAAAATTCGTGCTGGACCTACCATTTGTCATGACGGTAAGTACATATATATATATATTAACGAATAGCTTTTATACAATTAATATAAAGTGGAATTGGAACGTTTGCTCCTTTAAAATTTTCGAAGAAAAACATGTATATAATACAAAAAAAGAAATAAATCATCGACGACAAAAACGGAATAGAATTAGTATTATGATTAACAAATCTTCTATACTTTTTTTCAGATCAGAGACAGATTAAATCAACCGGGCCAACCGACAGTGAGTAAACCAAAAAATTAATTAATGAATATATACGAACCCTGGGATACCTCGTTTTGAACGAGGTACACAAGCATCTTCAAAACTGTCGTTCACATGGAAATACGTTTTAGACAACAGTTGAATGGTTGAAAGATGCAATTTACAAAAACAAAAACAACAAAAAAGAGATGAATCATAGACTTCGCGACAAAAAGAGAAATAAAATTTTTCTCATGACTAACAAAGCCTTTCTTCGTTTTTTCAGACTACTACAACGGTCGTGCCCACTTCACCTACTCCCTCGGCGGTAAATAGATTATAAAATAAATGAATAAATATATACGAACCCCGGGGTGCCTCGTTTGAAACGAGCTACTCGAGCATCTTCAAAACTGTCGTTCACATGGAAATACGTTTTAGACAACAGTTGAATGGTTGAAAGAAGCAATTTACAAAAACAAAAACAACAAAAAAGAGATGAATCATAGACTTCGCGACAAAAAGAGAAATAAAATTTTTCTCATGACTAACAAAGCCTTTCTTCGTTTTTTCAGACTACTACAACGGTCGTGCCCACTTCACCTACTCCCTCGGCGGTAAATAGATTATAAAATAAATGAATAAATATATACGAACCCCGGGGTGCCTCGTTTGAAACGAGCTACTCGAGCATCTTCAAAACTGTCGTTCACATGGAAATATGTTTTAGACAACAGTTGAATGGTTGAAAGATGCAATTTACAAAAACAAAAACAACAAAAAAGAGATGAATCATAGAATTCGCGACAAAAAGTTAAATAAAATTTGTCTCATGACTAACGAAGCCTCTCTTCGTTTTTCGGGTTGCTAAAATGGACGTGGGCTCTTCACCTGCTCCCTCAGCGGTAAATAGATTATAAAATAAATGAATAAATATATACGGACCCCGGAGTGCCTCGTTTGAAACGAGCTACTCGAGCATCTTCAAAACTGTCGTTCACATGGAAATATGTTTTAGACAACAGTTGAATGGTTGAAAGATGCAATTTACAAAAACAAAAACAACAAAAAAGAGATGAATCATAGAATTCGCGACATAAAGTTAAATAAAATTTGTCTCATGACTAACGAAGCCTCTCTTCGTTTTTTCAGGTTCCTAAAATGGACGTGGGCTCTTTACCTCCTCCCTCGGCGGTAAATAGATTATAAAATAAATGAATAAATATATACGAACCCCGGGGTGCCTCGTTTGAAACGAGCTACTCGAGCATCTTCAAAACTGTCGTTCACATGGAAATATGTTTTAGACAACAGTTGAATGGTTGCAAGATGCAATTTACAAAAACAAAAACAACAAAAAAGAGATGAATCATAGAATTCGCGACAAAAAGTTAAATAAAATTTGTCTCATGACTAACGAAGCCTCTCTTCGTTTTTCGGGTTGCTAAAATGGACGTGGGCTCTTCACCTGCTCCCTCGGCGGTAAATAGATTATAAAATAAATGAATAAATATATACGGACCCCGGAGTGCCTCGTTTGAAACGAGCTACTCGAGCATCTTCAAAACTGTCGTTCACATGGAAATATGTTTTAGACAACAGTTGAATGGTTGAAAGATGCAATTTACAAAAACAAAAACAACAAAAAAGAGATGAATCATAGAATTCGCGACATAAAGTTAAATAAAATTTGTCTCATGACTAACGAAGCCTCTCTTCGTTTTTTCAGGTTCCTAAAATGGACGTGGGCTCTTTACCTCCTCCCTTGGCGGTAAATAGATTATAAAATAAATGAATAAATATATACGAACCCCGGGGTGCCTCGTTTGAAACGAGCTACTCGAGCATCTTCAAAACTGTCGTTCACATGGAAATATGTTTTAGACAACAGTTGAATGGTTGAAAGATGCAATTTACAAAAACAAAAACAACAAAAAAGAGATGAATCATAGAATTCGCGACATAAAGTTAAATAAAATTTGTCTCATGACTAACGAAGCCTCTCTTCGTTTTTTCAGGTTCCTAAAATGGACGTGGGCTCTTCACCTGCTCCCTCGGCGGTAAATAGATTATAAAATAAATGAATAAAACTCCTTAAAGCGAGCCACTCGAACAACTTTGAAACTATTGATCAGCCTAAAATATGTTCCACAAGTTAAACTTGTATAAAATGGCTCTTATTGTTAGATGGCTAGCAACGGAAAATTCGTGCTGGACCTACCATTTGTCATGACGATAAGTACATATATATATATTAACGAATAGCTTTTATACAATTAATATAAAGTGGAATTGGAACGTTTGCTCCTTTAAAATTTTCGAAGAAAAACATGTATATAATACAAAAAAAGAAATAAATCATCGACGACAAAAACGGAATAGAATTAGTATTATGATTAACAAATCTTCTATACTTTTTTTCAGATCCAAGACAGATTAAATCAAACAGCCCAATCGACAGTGAGTAAACCAAAAAATTAATTAATGAATATATACGAACCCTGGGATACCTCGTTTTGAACGAGGTACACAAGCATCTTCAAAACTGTTGTTCACATGGAAATACGTTTTAGACAACAGTTGAATGGTTGAAAGATGCAATTTACAAAAACAAAAACAACAAAAAAGAGATGAATCATAGAATTCGCGACAAAAAGTTAAATAAAATTTGTCTCATGACTAACGAAGCCTCTCTTCGTTTTTTCGGGTTCCTAAAATGGACGTGGGCTCTTCACCTGCTCCCTCGGCGGTAAATAGATTATAAAATAAATGAATAAATATATACGAACTCCGGGGTGCCTCGTTTGAAACGAGCTACTCGAGCATCTTCAAAACTGTTGTTCACATGGAAATACGTTTCAGACAACAGTTGATCTTTCACGAATTCACAATATCTGGTTGTTTGTGTTGATTTCTTGTCGCCGTTTGTTTGTTAAGTTATGGTAATTATAATTAGTTAGAAAGTGCAATGGTAAGTAGCCTCGGACGTATTCCTGACCCGAACTATGTTTCTGTGGAAGTTTCATTGAAATCTATCAAACAGTTCTCGGGTTATAAGCCCACAAATGTACAGACAAACCGACAATGTTTTTGAAAAATGCGATTTTTCTACTCGATTTCGTTCATATAAGTGATATGTGAAGAAATGTTATGAGAATCAAAAAAATTGCAGACGAAACACTCCTTACAGTTTCAGTGTACGAAGTCTGTCCGGAATGTATTCGACCCTATGCTTTAACATTTTACCTAGGTTTGCTATTGCTATAAACACATTCATCGTTTAGGGAGAACTTTAATGAGTGCCCTTGCTAAATAGCACTGCCCTGTATATCCTCGGTCGACAACGGTAGGCTGTTAAGCAAGTCGCAAGCACCGTGACTGAACGCATCGAACGGAGTACGTCCATAATTCATGAGTGATACACAGATTAAAGAGTCGTTTACGCGACTTGAAGTGATCTTGCATCATGTAAAAACGACCCTCGCTCTGGCAGGTACACGACGGCAATAATTCGGTTTTTTTTCGGCCAGGAAAGAGTCATTCACCAGGAAAAACTCCAAAAGGTTAGACGGTAGAGAAATGGTATTACGAAGAAGATTTAAAAAGTTCACGTGGTGCAGTGAGAACGAAACGGCAAAATATGTGGAAAGGTGACGGCTGCGTTTGAATTACAACAATGCACCTGGCTATTCATTGCAACTTATGTAGCACTTTCTTGTGAAACACGGCATTTTTTAGCTTGGTCAACCCGTATAGCGTTGACCTGATAGCATGCAACATCTGTCTGTCCCCAAATTAATCCTTTTGAAAACAGAAGTTTCAACGAAGTGATGGAAATAAGAAAAACGACGCAGCAGCCGTTAGCTTTTCCGAAAGCTAAATACAAGGAGTATTGTTGGAAAAAGGGTTACGGTTTCCAAAGGGGAGTATTTCAAAGGAGACATTATCGCCATCGACCGAAATGGACGCTTCCTCATGCTACACCACAAGGTCGGATACTTGCCAAACAAGCCTTGTTGATAAAGACGAAATAGGTCCAAAAAAACACCTCCTTTTCATTCGTTAACGGCAAAGGGTGTAGTAGGCACCAGGACTGACCGCAGCAATCAGTGTCCTGTTTTTCTTAAACTTTACGTACGTGTGTAGTTGAAAAAAAGCAAGAAAATATGGATTTGTTTCATTAAGAAATGTTAGGACGTTACGTTTACAATGGAACGTTCAGAACTTTGTGTACGTTACACGATTAACTCTGAAATAAATCAAAAACAACATTTTTTAACGAGAAAACACGAAAAAAATGTTCGAATGGCAGATCTACAGATGCCATTGCGCAAACGTATATACGACGGTTGTTCATATGATTGACAAGACTGAGTAGAAGAGAGGTCAAGTTCAAGTCAACAGCAAATTCGTTCATATAGTGACTGGAGACATAAGAAAAATTTCTGCCGACTAATAATGTGGGCTCAGAAAGTGTTTTCTGTGAAAAAGTTCAAAAAAAAAGAAGAAACAAATAATCGACTTTACGACAAAAGAGGAAATATTTTTCTTGTGACTAACAAAGCCTCTCTTTACTTTTTACAAGCCACACAAGGCACCCAGCTCGCTCGATAAGTAAAATCAAAAGTAAAAAAAAACTAATATATACGTATACGTGTTTCGGCTAAAGGAAACCAGTCGAACATCTTTGAAAATCTTGATTACACTAAAATATGTTCCACAATTTGAACGTATTTATATACAATCGCTCCTGTTAAAAGGTTGTCAATGGAGACTTTGTATCCGACAATCGAACATATCAACACATATCAAATATACACAAATTTCGTTGCATCCGGAAATCTGTGTATATTTATATATACACATACGAGTCATTTTTTTGTAGAACTAATATTAAGTGGACTCTGGAGAAAATTAGAAAATAAAAGACGATAAGATAAATTATCGACTTTTTGACAAAAAAAAACATGAAAGTTGTCGTATGACTAACGAAGGCTGTTGTCTGTCAAGTCCGTAGACGCCGGAGGCTTAAGCGGCTATACGGGAGGTGACAACCAGAGACATGGCAACCAGGAAGATAACAACCAGCGAAATGGAAAGCAAGAAAATGGCGAACAGGACGGAAACAACCTGGGAGATGGCAACCAGAAAGATGGCAACCAGGAAAACGACAACCAGAAAAACGACAACCAGGAAGATAACCAGGAAAATGGCAATCAGGAATCAACGAATGAAAAAGATGATGATACTTGCATAGAATGATGAATATCTTTTTGCCAGATTAATTGGTATTGAAAATCGACCATATAATTTTGCAAACGGCGATTTTGGATAGCGACAAAAATGGATGAGTAAAAGAATAAAACCGAATTTGCATCGCATTCCAACAATGCAAATGTTAACGTCATTGAAAAGTGACTTTTAAGTTTGCATCGTTCGAATGCAGTGAAAAACATTTCTGTTCAGTTAATCATTTTTGATAATGAACTTGTTGCTTTGTATATTCGACACTGTGCACGCATACATATATAAAGGAAATAAGGGGCCAAAGGTAATTTTATCCCCCCCAAAAAACTGTTCAATTGTGTCAGAAATTTAATAAAATTATGTAAATTAATGCCGGAAGATTGCATTTTTAAAATTACTTTTACTTATTCCACATTTGGCATCAGATGCCCCAAAAACAACCCAAAATAAGTTTCAACCATTTTCACATCGTAGAACCCACCCTTAGGCGGGAATGAAAACATGAAAGAAATTTCGTTACTTTGCAACGATGTAAACTTCCAGACCGTATTTTTACACAAAATTACGACACCGAAGTCTTTGATTTCACATTGAAAGACTACTTACAAAATTCTTCCTGGGTTAAAAAACTATTCCGTGGTTTCATATGAAGGTGCCCATTGTTGGGCGAAAGAGAAAATAGTGGTTCAGTTGCAAATCACCGAACTGGTTTATCCAAAGTATTGCATATCGGAATAGAAAACCTTGGCCCAACTTTTGGCAAATAATCGAATTTCACGAAGGAAGAATTCGGTTTCATTAGAGGCAACCCAGTCATCTAGCCATTTTTTTTACTCCTTCGTACGAGGTGAAGTGCTGTGCTGTAAGCGCTGACTACATAGACCGGAACAAATGGTGATGGGAGGAAGCAACGTCTGGGGAATATGGCGGGATTTAACAGTTCACTCCTTCTAAGTATTTCTTAACCGGTTAAGCACCGTGCGTCCCGGCGTTGTCCTGTTGCAAAATCAACTTATGGCGATTCTATCATCCCGGTTTCTTCTCGTGCCGAGCTTGCGTGAAACGCATCAGTCAATAACGATTCCCAGTGATGGTTTCCGACGCTTTCAGCAGCTCGTAATACTCGGCACTTCTTTTTTCGGTACTTTTCCGCGGTACTTGCTTCCACAGAGGAATGATCACTTTGGAAGCAGCGAAACAACTCTTTGCGCGTTGTACTCGATGGAGCATGTTCGGCATCAGGGAGGTGACACGCCGCACTGCTCATATGCATTAAAACGCCCTGTGCAGAAATATTGTCATGGATACAGTCCGATTCGCACTAGGATCCTGGTTGCTCAATCGGGCTTCAGTCGTATATCGGATCGGATCTGGGAGGGAAATTTAACGCTCGCAAATCAGATTCCAGCCAGGATCCTAATCCGGAACTATTAAGGACTCCAGTCAGAATCCAAATAGAAAATTTGCATAGGATCTAGGCTAGAATCCCGAACTTCTAGAACAAGATCTAGTTCGATATCGAATCGGATCCCAGGGATGAATGTATAAATCACCAGGAGATACCGATCCGTATCAGCCGGAGACGCTGGACGTTTTCTGAAATCATTTATTCAAGGATCTAAAAAAGATTAGGGAAAAATTGGTGCTACAGTATAACTGTCAAAACTTATATATTTTAATGACAGAATTTCGAACAAAATTTTTTACATTTCATAAAAAATTTCAAAAAAACAATATATAGACCTTGGAAGACTTATATTTCCTGGAGAAAAGTGATATAGGTTATTCATTCTAAGTAATTATATTTAAATTAAATGGAGATCGTTCAAACTAAAAGAAAATATGTATTTAATTTGCTAAGCAAAATGTATTTAATACATATTTGAAGTACGTATTTTTAATTTTTTCCACCACGTCTCCGCCTTGTGCTGCGTAGTGGGCGCCATCTGAATCCCGATGAGGATACCTCTTCTAGAGAATCCGTATCATATCCCGATCAGAACTTAGGTATCCCTAAGACATTTCTGCACGGGGCTACGCGTTTTTTCCGAATTTCATAACTCTATCTCTGACCTGTACGTGTTACATCATAACCTAATTATTATTCTGCGCCGGCACGACGACCGCAAGCTGCAAGACGCACATTTCGAATTTCGACATTTGGGGCATTCGGAGTTCGAGCTTTTATTTTTGCCGTTTTTTATAATTGAAAGTGCTAACCGTGTGGTGGGGTCACTCATTCTTTTACGCATCTATGCATTTGTCCTTTTATTTTCGTGTGAATCGTTTGATTTAGAATATATGAATACCCTTCAAGTGAAAACATACTTTATATTCAAACAGTAACGTAGTAACGTAAGTACTTAATTATGTTTGGGTTTGTTTGGATTGGGTTGAGTGTAAGTATACCGTATACGTACGCCAGTCAACAGTCATGAAGGTACGTGTGGAAAATATAATTATTTATTGCAAAATAATGAGATCCTTAAAACATTATTACTAAATAAACTTTTAAAAGTACTCTAGTTCTTCTGGAATAAACATATAATGAGAGCTAGAGTGCTTTTCTCAAATTTGGTCATTATATTTTTATTTAGTACCGAATAGTTATATTTTTCATATGTATCTCTAAGATTCCTAGCATCGTCATAACCTTATTGGGATATTGAACAACTTCTCGCTGTTTTTTCGTAATATACTTTATTTTTTAAAAATTAGTTAAAAACATGTCACTGAAAGTATTGTCCATCGCTAGTCACTACTTTTTCCCCATCTTTCTGCAGCATTTTAATTCGACGTCGGAAAAACTTCACGTTTTTTGAGGGTATCCGCGAGTCAACCCATTTTTTGGCATTTTCATAAGAATGGAAATACTGCGCAGCCAGCCCATGTGCCATCGATCGGAACAAGTGATAATCAGAAAGGGCAATGTTTCCAAGTAGGTTTTCACCGCTTTTGCAACGTGTGGCCGAGCGTTGTCATGCTGCAAAATCACTTCGTCGTGTCCTCTGCTCGTATAGCGGCCGTTTTTCCTTCATAGCCCAGTCATTTCGTCGAAAAAAAGGGCAAATAAATGCAAATGAAATTAGATAGCTAATTTTTTTATATGTTGTAGGGGATACCTAGAAGAGCTTAACTTGAGATTTTCGACCAAGATTTCATGGACGTTTTAGCCGCCATCTTGAAAAAAGGGGTAAAATTTGTTTTTTGGCAATAACTCGGCTATCCAATGAGATACGAAAATTTTTATGAGAAACTTTTTTCCAGCTTTTTTTGTGCTCTACAATTAAGTCTTAACCATTTTTAGCGTATCATGCATCGTTATCGAGATATCGATCGAAAAAGTCAAAAATTTAGGACATAACTTTTGTTTTTTGCTATTTTTTTTTTTGGTCATAAATATCGAAAAAATTGCAAAAATGAAACTTGTAGAGCATATTCAGACCTACAATTTCCTTTTTTATTTTTTTATTTTGGACAAAAATTACGATCTCCAGCGCGCCGCAAAGTCGGTGAATCCACGCTCAGCGTCGAGCGAGCCGCTCGCTCGGTTGTATTTACACGTCGAAACGGATGGAAAGTTGTTAGGGGAATTAATGCGATATAAAATAAATTAAGAAAGCAACAAATTCTGGATCACGCACAGGTAATTTATTAAACAAATAATTGTTTTTTAGTAAAAAATTTAGAAAATGAAATTTGGTTTTTGCAATTTTTTTTTCTGGTAATAAGTTTCGAAAAAATGTCCGCGGTGAAACTTGTAAAGCGTATTCAGCCTTACAATTTTGTGTTTTATTATTTTGTTTTGGACTAAAATGACGATCTTTAACGCGCTTCAAAGAGCGCACCTATAGAGCGTCCGTTCGAATTTGAGAGCGTCACAATCATTTCACCACTTAAGCATTTTTGTTCGAAAGATTGTAGTTGTCGCGTCATCATTAAAA
Organism: Ophion ventricosus; assembly: GCA_963932345.1. Classification (NCBI taxonomy): domain Eukaryota; kingdom Metazoa; phylum Arthropoda; class Insecta; order Hymenoptera; family Ichneumonidae; genus Ophion; species Ophion ventricosus. The sequence goes on from OZ010712.1 coordinate 27,395,005, forward strand.
ACGCATTACTCTATTCCATTAAAAGTTCCATTAAAGTACCTCATTGAGAATCTTATTACTAAATAATTGAACAGTCTCACAAAGGGTCTCATAAATGCCCTAGTATTAAGATGTTTCTCGAACACGTAAATTGCTTACGTCTTAATAGCCGATATTCACAGACAACGAATAACTGACGCGGTGATTTTTATTGGCAGTACGCACTAGTGGGCAGGACGTACAATCCTTAATGACATTTTCAGCAAATCGGGCAATGCTTTGCATTCCCACTCTTAAGGACCGCCCCTCGAACCGAATTTCCTTCGTCAAGGAAATTCCACGATGCAGTTAGTCTATCTTCGAGCGCGCTCAAGTTAGTATCGTATCGTATCGAGTCTTTGCTGTGTATAGTGTAAATCGAGGGGTCCGATATTCTGGACAAAAATTTCGACATCTAGTGGGCCGCAAACTCGCTATAACGGAGTGCCCGTATAGAGCGTCCGTTGGAGTTTGAGGGGTCAGGTATAAAGGGACCCTTTTTTTTGGGTCTTCGGGTTGAAACATCTGCTCCTTTTCGTAGCATTCCAGTCAGTTGCCTCGAGTCTTTCGAAGTGAGCATACATGTTTGAACTATTTTGTGACCATGGAAGTGTTTTATTTGTAAAAAAACCGTTAATCAACGACATTTGTGTTGCTAAAAAAAAGCTGTTCGAACTCTCTTAACGGCGAGTGAGAAAAGAGGGCATGTGGACCATCAACGCATGCTACAAACTGTCGATTCTGTGAGTGTGCATAATGCGTGCTATAAGAATTATGCGAACCAAAGACTCGCATCGTTTGCCTCTCGTCGAACGAAATCAGTCTCGGAAGAACATGAACCTGAACCGGAACCGGAACCCGAACAACAACAGCAGCTCGAACACCGTTTCGATTTTAAAAATCAATGTTTGTTTTGTGGACTATCGTTATCCGGTGAAACAAGAAAATCATTGCATAAACGACACAAAATTCATTCGGTTCGAGAAAAATCCATGAAAGATAACGTCCTAAAATATCTGCTCGGACGTAACGATGAATTTGCCGCTTCTATCGTCAAGCGTGTCCGCTCGGTACCTGATCTCATCGCCGTAGAAGCTCGCTACCATCACGAATGCATTTTTCGTGTGTACAACCCGCTACCTGAGGAGGGTACGAAAAGAGGACGACCGACAGGTAACAAAGTCGACGAGGCAATGGAGGGGATTTACTCGTTTCTGAAAGAAAATTCCGACGAATGTCAGTTTTCGATGACTGAATTAATGAGTCATGTAAATGGAAATTTTGTTCCGGACATCAGAACAATTAAAACACATTTACAAGCTAAATATGGCGAGGACATTCTGATTATCGAGAAACAAAAGCGAGATTGTGTCGTTTGTTTTCGAAACACCGGATTCAAAATTCTTGCGGATAAATGGTACGAGGAAAAAAAGAAGGACTCTCACGAGGGAAGACTCCGAGTTATTCGCGAAGCTGCTGCCATAATCCGAGAGGACATAAGAGGTGTCGTTTACGACAAAAATAATTACCCTCCCTCGGATGCATTTGTACGAGATGTCGAAGCCGCTGTTCCGGAATCTCTACAAGTTTTTCTTTCAACAGTAATAACGAAAGATAAACGTGGCGCACCTGGACTCGTGGAAAAAAATGCACATCGATTGCTCACGCCATAATTACGGCTGTGCGTCCTCGTTCTTTTTTCTCTCCGCTGCAGATCGGTGTTGGAGCTTATCTGTATAAGAAATTCGGTTCCAAGAGCCTCATCAACATTTTATCGGCAATGGGGTTCTGTGCACCGTATCGAGAAATAACGATTTTCGAGAATTCGTGCATTCATCGAGCTGAAAGTGAAATTCTGGAGAATTCATTCAGTCAATTCATTCAGTCAAACGACGATGTTTGTAACGATGATGATGACGATGCTTTCAACGGATCAGCATCATTTCCAACGTCTCAACAGACACAACAACTCGAAGAGTGTACGGAGGACGAAGACCTTCAGCCTGGACCATCCAAGCGAAAAAAGAAATGAAAAAAGCCCATCGTTCGTGTCTCGAGTGCACAAAAAATTAATCAACAAAAATCCCATGCGTTTTTTTTTATTCCATATACATTTATTTTGTATCGAAAAAATTTATTGAAAAACCTGTCATCCGTTTTAACGTGTGTGTTGCATTTTTTTTATGTAACGTGTGTTTTGTAATTTTTTTTTTTTCGCTGAAATGTACTGTACAACCTTTTTTTTTATTGCAAAAATGTATTGTAAAACCTTTCATTAATTGCAACGTGTTTTGTATTTTTTTATCGCCCAAATGTATTGTAAAACCTTTTATTCCTTTGAACGTGTGCATACAACCGAAGCACGAAATATATGGACGAAATATTCAATCCACCTACGATTTTTTTACTGCATAAACAAATTATTTGTTAAATAAATTTCTTGTGTGTGATCCAGAATTTGTTGCTTTCTTAATTTATTTTATATCGCATTAATTCCCCTAACAACTTTCCATCCGTTTCGACGTGTAAATACAACCGAGCGAGCGGCTCGCTCGACGCTGAGCGTGGATTCACCGACTTTGCGGCGCGCTGGAGATCGTAATTTTTGTCCAAAATAAAAAAATAAAAAAGGAAATTGTAGGTCTGAATATGCTCTACAAGTTTCATTTCTACAATTTTTTCGATATTCATGACAAAAAAAAAAATTGCAAAAAACAAAAGTTATGTCCTAAATTTTTGACCTTTTCGATCGATATCTCGATAACGATGCATGATACGCTAAAAATGGTTAAGACTTAATTGTAGAGCACAAAAAAAGCTACAAAAAAGTTCCTCATAAAAATTTTCGTATCTCATCGGATAGCCGAGTTATTGCCAAAAAACAAATTTTACCCCTTTTTTCTAGATGGCGGCTAAAACGTCCAGGAAATCTTGGTCGAAAATCTCAAGTTAAGCTCTTCTAGGTATCCCCTACAACATATAAAAAAATTAGCTTTCTAATTTCATTTGCATTTATGAATGTATATAATGACTGGACTATCAATGCTTGGCCCAAACGCATCAATTGTAGTCGATAGCGATCTCCCGTGATGGTTCCGTTCGGTTTGAGCAGCTCAATAAACTACACCCAGCCGATCCCACCAAATGCAGCGCAGAAGCTTGGAACCATGGATATTCGGCTTTGCCGACGATGTTGATGCATGGCCGAGCTTACGCCATGATTTTCTACGCTTAAGGTTATCGTAGTGTATCCATTTTTCATCACCAGTCATGATACGATGCAAAAAAACTTTTCCTTTTCTGCCGTTGAAGCAGCTGTTGACACGTGAAAAACGCCATTGGACGTCTCTCAGCTTCAACTCGTACGGCAGCCAATGTCCTTGATTTTGAATCCTTCCTAATGCTTTCAAACTTTTTGAAACCTAATGATTCTGCAAGTTGAACTAGCGTCTGACACGAGTCTTCATGAAATAATGCCTCCAATTCTTCGTCTCCACACTTTTTCCGTGCGCCAGAGCGTTCTTTATTTTTAACATTAAAATGATTCTTTTTTAAGCGTCTAAACCAATCTCTGTTCCACGGACCAGAGTTCGTGGAACCAGTGTTCCACGCATCCCACCATTCGTTCAAAACGGAGAGCGTGATAACATATTTAAGCATAGCTAGAATTGAACCTTTTACAGGGTGTCCAATAGGAAGTTGCTGAAACTAATCGGCTGTCATTTCAAAACACGTGCACAGAATCAGAAAAGCCAAATTGCTTTAAATAGAGGAAACTCTGCAGTTTTAAACGCACATAAATAAAACCCAGTCAAATATTTTTTATGTCAATTTATTACATCTTATAAAAATAACGAAAAAGTACAGTGATTAATGATAGATATTTTCGAAGTGCGAACCGTTAGATTGTGCACAAAAATCAATTCTCTTTTGAAAACTGTGAAAAACTGTGTCCAACATATCGTTCGTAATGCCGCGAACCACTTCCTGGATGGCCGCGATCAGTTCTTCTACTGTGCTGGGGTTTTTAGCGTAACAATGATCTTTAATGTAACCCCACAAGAAAAAATCACAAGGGTTCAGGTCCGGTGAGTACGGAGGCCATTCTAGTCCGCCTTGAGCAAATTTAGGGTACCCCAGACCGATTACTCGAGTCCCATATACGCGATGAATAGCTTCAAACACCTCATGAGTCCGGTGCGGCGTCGCTCCATCTTGCATGAAGTAAAAAATTTTAACCAGTCCCCTCTTTTTTGCATAAGGGAAGAATTTCGTTTCCAAAAGCTGTTTGTAACTCTCTCCTGTTACCGTAGATTCCAAGAATTGCAAATAAATTCCTTTTACTGAAATTGCTGACCATGCCGTCACTTTCTGTGGATGAAGGGACTTCGCTAGCGATATGTTGGGATTTTCCGTTCCCCAAAACCGGTAATTTTGCTTGTTTACGTACCCATTCATCCAAAAATGTGCTTCATCGGAATAAATAATCATTTTCTCATTAAGTTCTTCGGCTTCAAACATTCCCGTAATAGTGTTACAAAATTCGATGCGTTTCGTCATGGCATGTTCAGTTAACAATTGATGAGTGCTTATTTTATACGGATGAAACTTTAAAAAATATTTCAACATGTTGTGTAATGATGATTTGGTTATTTTTAATGCTTGAGCAGCTTTCCGAATCGAATCATTTGGATTTTGTTTGAAATAATTCTCAACTTCGTTAATCTTCTCTGGTGTAGTCGCCGTAACAGATGGACCTGGCAACTCGTGCCTACGGTCCTGGAGTGTACCATACTCCACGAAGTTATCGATTATCCTACAAAAATTAACGTAAAATGACTTCAATGCAGTTGAATTGAATTGAAACACAAGTTGTGTGATAGATGAATATGATTAAATATTAAATTCTTACCTTTTCAGAGTGTTTTCGCTGGCAAATCTATGAGTTCCAAACTTAGTTCGAAACCCTCTATACGCATTACTATACATTTTTCCCCTCGAGAAGAAGCACTCAATAAGATATACTTTTTCTTCCGTGGTGAGCTCACTCATTTTGACGCGCGCGTACTTGCTTCAACCACGGCTGAAATAAAACTGCGGGGCCTCAGGTATGCGCCTTAGAAAAAGGGACCCCTATTGAATTCATGGAGGGAAGAGACACTTATTTAGTTTTAGCAACTTCCTGTTGGACACCCTGTAGATATATCTATTAAACACTTTGCCGCCTGTACATTTGGTATTGTATAAAATGCCTAGGTAAAGTATGGAATAAATTATATTTTATACATTGCGTGAACGTTTTAGGTATTCTATAGAATGCCTAGGTATTCTATAGAATACCGGATTTTACAGATTGCCGGTAACACATATATGGCCGCAGCGCGCGGGTGTGCTACGTGATAGTACGTTATAGGTAGCGCTACGAGTGGCAGAGTGTAATACTAATAAATCCGGACATTTCGCATAGCGAAATTATCGGGCGTTGTCATACCCCTGTTCGTCATATGGTTCCTCTTGCAAACGATACGTTTGCGCGGCCGATTTCGTCGTCAGGCAATAATGGACTATAGCTTGCCGCAAATGTGACTTATTCGGAACAAAATTTGCGATTGTAAACACAATTGAAATAGATAATGTTAACGCATCGGACACATGACACCTATGGCGTCTCATCGCGTGCACTGCCAATATTTAAGGGGCCAGTCCACTTTGAAAATTTCAAAAAATCGATTTTTTTTTACTGTTTTCGAAAGTACATACATTCAGAAATATTGTGCCAATATTGTGTCAATATTGCCGATTGAGTTTAGGTAAGAGATAGATAGTATAAACTTCAAACGCGTTTTTCTCGAAACAACGTTTTCAAAATCTAGCTCCATCGTATCTCTAAAACTAATAAACCGATTCTCTTGAAATTTGAACCACATATTGTAAACATGATTCGCAACAAGATGACCCTCGATGGTTTTAAAATTTTTATTTTTATTCTTTTTTTTTGCGAAAAACTGCGAAAAAAACGCGTTTTTTTTTACTTTTTTCGTTTTTCATCTGCCATTTTTTTATTTTTTGATAAAACTTTATATCCGAGGGTCATTTTGTAGCTGGTGTCATACTGAATCTAATGGATTTTGATTTTTTTTGTTTCAGACAAGTCGTTGCCGAGTTGTGACGGAGCTACCTAGCCCACCTATTTTTGAGGCGTTACGTTAAACTATAGTTTTTGTACTTAAAAATGAATAAAAATGAATTAAATTTTTTTTTAAATGTATTTCAAGACTTTATTTATCAAGCCCAACAACATTTATATTCATATCTTTTATAAAATCCTCAAAAAAAAATCGCGAAAATAGCCTTTTTTTCGTGGCTCCAAAGTGGACTGGCCCCTTAATTCAAGAAAATAGTGAACCGGAACGCCGTCTATTGCCAGCGGGCGGTCATAATATACAACCGGTCATAATATTATATATATGAATAACGAATTTCCGTCAATTTTGTTTATATTATTTGCAACAATATTTTTATTGTTTATAAACTAAATTTTGATATTTTTTCGTTATTATTCAGTTCTTTTACGTTTGCAAAGTATTTTTAAATTTTATTCACTTTATATTAACGTTAAGCTGTCTTTTAAATTATTGAAAAATGTTATTTGATTAATTTCTAAATTATCTCTTTAGAAACGACTCGTCTCGTCCGTTGCATACAACAATTAATGGTTCAAAATCATTTCTGTCCGCAATGACGTTGAAGTTTGCATCCTTGAAATGCAACGATATTTTTTTCTTTTAATTTCTCAAGTTTTCTTTCGCAGATTTATGCTACGAAAATTACGCAAACATTGTTAAAGATTCTTATTTAGCGATCTACAACAAATTTGCAAAATATGACTTTGAATAATAATTAACCCTTCGTAACTCAAGAACATAAAAATTTTCAAATAGTTGACTTTATGGTAGTTTTTAATAAATAAATTGAAAACCACGTATTATTTAGTTCTTGAAAAATTTAATCAGGGGGCTAGTTATAAAGCAATAAAAGGCGTGTGACAGACATGTTACATTGTGTCGTAACATTCCTCTATAATGTATGGAACGCTTTCAATCAGTTGTTTTGCTTGTAGCCCAAACCCAAACAAACACGTAGTTTTTGTCATTTTTATATATTTTCCGATTATTCGCAAACTTCACGCGCACTCGAATCGTGCAATTTCGCGACAAATGAATTTCGAACAAATTTTGAACCATCTAACGCCATCTAGTTTGCATGAATTACACTAAAAAACCATAGAACGGTTTGTAACCGTCGTGTGACATTGGCTTAAAAAAGGATTAAATGTCAATATAGGATTTTTCGAGGCCCCAGATGGTGTGTTACACAACTGTCGCAGTGATATAAAGGGTTAGAATAAAAAAAAATCGAAAAGAATCTTTGTTGCATTCCAACGATCCAAACTTCAAGCCCATTACAAGTAATGAAAAGAAAGGAGGATAAAACTATCGAAAACTCACCAGTCTGGTGTCATACGCGTCAATGAAGTGTTCCGTATCGCCGGAAGGTCCAATTTGTTGATGCTGTTGTTGTTGGTGATGATCACCGTGAGCACCGGCATTCCCTTTGCGTCTTTCATCGCCCATGTTACGTTCCATCGGGACGAAAACATGGACAGATGGTTCTTTAGCCAACGGCACCCCGTTTTCGTAGCACTCACTCTCTATTCGACTTACTCGGTACAACCTTTCTTCGCGATCCTTATCAATAGCTTTCGGTTGATCGTTATTTCTTCTCGCCTTATACGAGTCCCCTTGCCGTGCGGCTCTTCACGAGGCGAGACACAAGAATTACGATAAAGTCCTTGATCTCTTCATTGCCAAGATTAGAATTTAGTTTTTCCTGTTCTTTTTTTTGCTTGATGTTTACATCACTTTCAGCGCTCCTGCAACTTTACGAGCACGCGGTACATAATTGTTTAACGTAAATCGTTGAGGCGAACAATTTTATAATCCTGAAAAATGTAAAAAATTATGATTATGGCATGTTTAAAAATTATGTTTTTGGTTCGGATAAAACTTCGGTGAAACATGATTAAAATTTTTAATAAAATTGTTATTTGATCATTCTTGGGCTTTTGTGTCACAACTTTTCATTTTTTTCGGATATCCGGCTAATATCTTGTACAGGAATAGTGTAACGTGCATGATATAAATGGATAAATTTTTGGAAAAGTTTGTGAAAGAATTCAGATTTTTAAAGGGGCTCGAATTCTCAATACAATATTTTCACTGTGCAACTTTTTGCAAAATTGAGATACGTTCATAAATTTAGGCCCATAAACAGAGTACTATTGGAGAAACGTAACGGAAATCCGCAAACAAGCTTCGAATTCAAGAGCGATTGAATTTTTTGAATAATTTAAAATCCAAAAGGAAGTTTGACGATGAAATTGTTTTAGATAGATAAATTAATGTTGCATTTTATTGCAAGAATTGAAATTGTGCAAGTTCGACACTTGCGCCATGCCATTGCGTTAATTTATTCCGCTTCAAAACTGAACACATGAGAGAGTTTGTTTCTTTTTTTTATTTAACTCAAGCTCAAGGACAGACGATTAAAATGCAGATTTACAGTGGTTGCTTCGTATTTAAAAAAAAAAACGAATGTGCTCGTTATGTCAGCTTTGAGACAATTACATCGAAATAAATGAATGAAAAAGAAAGAATGAAAATGGTGTTTAAATTTGCATCGTTGAAATATGAAGAAAATTCTTCTTGGTTTTTTCATTTCTTTATTTACATTATCTAAAATCTTTTTTCGCAGCTTTTCGATACGTATAATAAACATTCTCAAAAATATTCCAGTGACATTCGCAGCCTAAGTATATCAAAAAGAAAAATTTGGGAATACAGAAGAAATATGTTTTTGCTGCATTCCAACGATGCAAACTTCGATACATCAAGAAAAGAATTTCTTTCTATTTGCCAATTTTCTTTGGCAGAACAAAGCTACGGCAAACATTTAATCTTATCTTCATTAAAGATCTACAACCTAACTCTCTCGTGGACGCTGAAGTTTCCATCGTTGGAATGCAATGAAAATTCTTTTTAATTACTTAATTTTTTTTGCCAATTTAGGCTGTGAAAATCGCTCAAACATTTGTATGTATTTTAAATAGAAATTTACGATCGCGATTTACAAAAAAAAACCTCAGATAATGAAGAAAATAAAGAGGTTAAAAATGAAAAAAAACAAAAATCATTGCATTGCAACGATTGCAAACTTCAACATCATCTCTATCGAGAATGATTTTAAACAACAATAAAAATATAGAAAAAAACGGAAAATAGACGTAAAAAATGCGTTGCATTCCAACGATGTAAACTTCATCATTTATTTTCTATTTTTCTTCATTATTGACCACGAATAAACGAATTTTCCCTAATCACGAAGAGCCCGTATCACGTTTTTATATGTTGAGCAAACCATCGATCGAACGTGTGACGAGTGAAAACACAAGAACGTTAAGTGCATTACTCGCCAAGCGCCGTTCATTGACCTGAGGTACGATCGAAATATTACAGCCAAAAAATGTGCGCGACACACGGGCTGAACAAATATTTATTCGCGTGTCAAACGTACGAGGAAATCTTGTTACTCCTTGTATGTTTATTGCCATATCTCTCTCTCTCTCTCTCTCTCTCTCTCTCTTTTTCTCTCTCTCTCTCTCTCTCTCTCTCTCTCTCTCTCTCTCTCTCTCTCTCTCTCTCTCTCTCTCTCGTCACTTCCAATGCACGTATGATCGATAACTGGATGTGTATACACGTACATGATCATACAACTCGATATGCACACATAAAAACGCATTTGCATCGAGTCATTCGCGAAACCTTACGTAAATATTGACAAGCTTTCGCACTTGACAGGAATAGCGCCAACAATAACGATAAACAACTATCATTCCATTATGACAATAGTTTCTTATTTCTAGTCTCGAATTGGCAATGACACGGGAACGGTCGATGAGGCAGTTTCCTAATCTCGCGCGAAAGAGAGAGAGACTCTCAAGTATAAAAATAAAATAAGCAAAGCCCGAAAGATTCATCGAACGGGTTGAGGCTCGTGACTCTTTTTTCAATGCAGGTGGCGGACGTCGTCATCGCAAAAAAAAAAAAGGAAAAACCGACGCCCTCCCCTGGTCCGTACATCGTGCGGAATAATAACGATTCTTTTTCTTTGCCGTCTCTCATTCTCATTGACGAGACATAATTCTATCCGGCTTCTCGAGTACGCAAAATCGCCGGAACGTCCACGAGATACCGACCGAGCATGATTAATTTACGCGTAATCGACTGCCGCCGTAGGGAATTTCTTTTTGTATTACTTTCTTTCGCACTTTCGTCCCTGACGCAACGTCGAACGCATCCCCGATCAAAAACAATCATCTCGATTCGTCGATGTCACCGTTTTTTTTTTTTTCTCGCACCGACGCCGTGTCATTCGTTTGGGATAAGCGCGATACGCGGAAGGGGTGAACAAAAAAAAAAAGAAACTATTTTTATCAACAAGTACGTCACGGAGAACGAGACAACGACGAAGAGAAACTCGTGTTGCCTCGTGGAATGTGCAAGCTCTATCGATTTTGCGCCGAAAGGAAAAAAGTGGCACGTTCTGTGTCGCGAACCCCCGCCCTCTGTACGCCGATCCGCTCGGCGGAGAATACAACCGAACAATTTCCAAACGAATTCTCAAGAACGCGCAGAAAAACATTGCAATTGTGGATAATGTCGAGAAAAGTAACAAAAAAAAAATTAAAGTACAATGAGCGAATTTCCGCGACTCACCGTACCACGAAGGGCGAAAAAGAAAAAAACGCGCGTCAGCTGCGGCAATTGAAAATGATTTACCGGCGGAGAATTCGTACAACTTATTCCGAAAATTCCAACGTCACGAGTCACGCCTCGTATTAATGTAACGAAAAAAAATATAAAGATTTGTACACTGGTGGATGAAAAAAAAGTGTGTCTGGATTCACGAAAAATGGCACAGTCGAAAAATTGACAACCCCCGAGACTCGATTAGAATTTTAATTTGGAAAAAAAACGAGGGCATGTTTCGGCGAATACTCGAGTGTCGTAGCCGGTAAAAGTGTTGCGGCTAAGAATTGCGAAAATGTTGGAGAGAAGACAAAGAAAATGAGAATCGTACTGATCATTTATCGTTGGGCGAAAACGCTTCGAGTCATTGAAACGGATCGAGACGAGCTGGCGCGATATCCCCCCGAAAGAAAAAAAGCGCGACGTCGAACAACCGCAACAAAAAAAATTGAATAATTACGCGAGATCGGGAGGAGCTCTGACATCACGTGAATATCTGTATCGTAGTTAAGAAACGAAAGAAAGAAAGTAGAAAAAAAAAAGATAGAAAAGAGAATCGCGATGAGGCTACGCGCAAATGGGCGTACCTGTTCGCGACACTTTGCCTCACACCGAGGTTAGAAACGAAATAGTATTTCCGTATGACACGACACGTAACACTTATTCCGATCAATATTTGCTCGTGATTATCGAGCAGCTTCTTTTGCCAGTCGGATTTTCATAGCGTTTACGAGACAATTGACAGCGCTCTCGAACGCGCATTAGGAGGAGACAAACAAGACCGATCTTCCCAGCAGCAGCAGCACAGGACACAACTTCGAGGATCTCAAAACTCGCGCACTCGGTGCACAAAAACATCGAACAAAAAATATTCCGCAATTAGCCAAAAAGTTCGTGTGCAAAGCTCGAATAACTCGTTATTCCTCGTTCTCCGATGAATTCGATAAAATCCCCCGAAGCTTTGGCACGTTCGTTAAACTCGAGATGCTTTTGTAAGCTCCGAATACCACGAGACACGAAAGAACTCCATGTTCATGGCACGTTAGCCGATCGTCGTGAAAGAAAAAAAAAACTCGTTCGCTGCGCCGCAAGGGAGCGCGGCGGCAGATTGGTGCACTATTACCACCACCACCACCACCACAACCGCCGTCATGAAAATTCAATCGATAAGCGTCGAGAGATCGATTCCGCGATTATACAAAATCGACAACGCTATTGCCGATAAAAGCGTGGATCGTATTGTTTACTTTATCGAATTGTTTTTCGAGAGTCTACGGTGAAGCGACGCTCCAGTTTTTGAGCACTCAACAAATTACGAGTTCTCGAACGTCAGATGAAACGATGCGAGCGCCAACTTTGGAGGATGCGCGCAACCGTTAAGGTTACGCCGTTGGTATCAAAGACGATGCAAAGTTTCTACGGTATGGCAGAGGATAGAAGCGAAAACCAACTTATCGACTGTCGGTAACTACGTGGCTTTATCATTTGTATTGCCGACAATCGAACTCGCCAAAATATCACAAGGAATGTTTTTTAAACCCTCTTCTTTACCGATTCATCTTTTTATCGACGGAACGTTAGGGAAATTTTATCGCGCCTGGGGGAATAAAATAAAACGAATATTTCGCGTATTTCCAGTATCGGAATACTTCTTAAGGTCTTGTTCTACGGAAAAATATCTCGAAATAAGGATCTTTTTTAAACTTTCGTCTGTTCACTGCGAAAAAAATTATGAAACCGAATGCTGTATAATTCGAATTGTAAATGCAATGAAAATGATGATATTGAAGTTTACATCGTTGGACCGCACATTTATGCCACGAAATGGACTGAAACACTTTTGTGGATCCTTGTTAAAAATGTATACCCAAAACTTGAATAAAAGCGATTTTATATAATAATAAAAATAAAGAAATGAAAAAATCAAGAATTTTTGTTGCATTCAAACGATGCAAACTTCACCATCTCTGGGATATCTTCAATGTGTCACATTATCATACGAAATTTCCTCATTTTTATAACATGTAATCGAACATATTTACATCTACGTATTTACAGTATCAGTAAGAATACAATGGTTGAAAAAAAAACTCATTGTCTGTACACCTCGCGCAGATGACTATCTCGTTCGAACGACACTTGCATTACGAATGACAGTAAAATAATGTTCCCACGCATTAAAATATAACGTTAATCATTGATACTCGACTGGTGCATTGAATGGTTGTGACAGATACAACTAAACATTTGATTCGCGCCAAAATTAAAATGGCAACGTTTCTTAATCTTTCTCTTATTCTTATATGCGTTCGTCTTTCTCACACATAGACTCTCTCTCTCTCTCTCTCTCTCTCTCTCTCTCTCTCTCTCTCTCTCTCTCTCTCTCTCTCTCTCTCTCTCTCTCTCTCTCTCTTCGAGTTTTCATACTCTATGACTATATATATATATATACTTAGCTACTGGTCACGATCCCGTGAAAGGGTTGTAGAATATGTGTTTCGCTATCAAATAACCCAGTAATGCTGTACGAAAAATTTAACCATTTTCGGGATATTATTAGTTGTATTTTTTAAGTGAGGTGTAAGCAACTTTAAAAATTAATTTAAAAAAAAATGTTGCATGCAATAAAACGTTTTTTTTATTATTTGTAGTTTGAGGACACAATAATATCTCGAAAATGGTTTATTTTTGCATAAAGCATTACTGGGTTATTTGGTAGTGATAAACGTGTCCTACAACCCTTTCACGGGATCGTGACCAATAACCATTAAGCCCTGTGTATGTATATATATATATATATATATATATATATATATCATTTAATGGCAATCTCGATTATTATTTTAATCACTAATGATGGACGGTAGATGGCCTCTTAAAATTATCATTAAAAAAATTTCGACACTCTTTTCTCCTATCGGAGTTTTGATTGTTATCGGGTATTCGAGCCCCCTTTCGAGGACCACCTGGACACACATGCACCAATACCAGAAAATTAGTACTCTTGGTAACGGAAATAATACGTAACACGATTATTTTAACACTCAACTCGCAACGAAAAAGCCAAAAATAGAAACAATTGAAAATTATATTTTAAAATGACGTTGAAATTTGCAGCGTTGAAATCCAACAAAAAATAATTTTTTTAATCGCTCAATTTTTTTTTCTGCCAATTTATGATGTGAACAATTCCTCATACGTTTTCACGTGTTTTTATTAGATATTAATGACCTCAGTTTGGAAAAAGGCCTTTGGACAATGATCAAAATGAAGAAAAAAAAATCTTTGCACTCCAACGATGCAAACTTCAACGTTATGTTTAAAAAATGGTGAAACATTCTCAATGTTGACAATTTTTCGCAATACCAAGATGTTTTTCTAGATCTTTCACAAAATATTCACCCACGAATGATTTCTTTCTCAAACGAATACGATATAAAAAAAAAGGATCTAAACTTCAAATCCTTCCTATTCTCTGTTCAAACTTCCCCGGCAGAGACGAGCATCCGTCGAAATACCAAAGTTATTTATTTTCCTACAATCCACCAGTTTCCAACTATCGTATAAAAATCACGCAGGAAATTTTTATCCGCGCACAGTAGCTCGGCACTGCGAAACGTATGCTTTCTGTATTCCTTCAAGAAAATTAAAAAAAAAAAAAAAAAAATGATACGCGAATAGAACGAGTAACGAAAAACGAAAGAAAATTTAACGGCAAAGAGATTGAATCGCTTCGCAGCTTTTGTAAATTATTTCGTTTTTATTTTCATCCAATTCACTTGGGAAAGATTATGCGGCTGAGAAAACGTAGGCAGAAATACCGCAGACGACTGTTCGAAGATAACGAAGGCGGTGTTGAATTATTGTAAAACGTTGAAGCTTGCGTCGTTGGAATGCAAAGAAAAGTCTTTTAAATTTGTTGCATTCCAACGATGCAATGTTGAACGTTATTTTTTTTTTTCTTCATAATTCCCCCAGAGTCTATTATCTTGAAAGCCTCCTGCAGTATTTCTCACCATTTTCCGAGTTACTTTTCTATTAAAGAAAAAAATATCACAAAAAAATCCTCTCTCTCTCCCTTATGAGAATCCTCAGAAGCCTTTAAATGACAAACATATACCTAATATGCCAAAAAAAAAAGTGCAATTGCAAGAAAGTGACTATTGCATTTGATTCCAACGATGTAAATTTGAAAATGATGAAAAAGAGAAAAGCGATGCCCGTCTCTGGTCGGTGGCACTAATGACAGCCGCAGCTTTTGACTACCATGTTCTTATACTTTTTCAGGATAACATTGCTCTCGTCGAGGAAATAAAGTACGGATATCGGTGATAATTTCGTTGGTGCGCAACAGGGCTTGGGTACCTTGCCCGGATTAACGAGATGAACGAGGGTCTGAACAATCGCGTGATTCGTCGCGTTCATGTGAGCGTTCAATGGAAAATTGCATTCACCGCTGCAGTAATAAGCATCGTAACCGTCCGGCGCGATGATCCAGTCCTGCGACGGAGAAGAGGAAGCAGAACAAAAAAAAAAACTCATTAGAAAATTAATATTCCTCGTCGTGCCACGTGTCCCGCTCTTATCTTTTTCTTCTTTACTCAAGTACGCGTATGTGACTTAGCAATGGGAAAAATAATTTAAAAAAATAGTGATACAATGTTGAAAATATGCGCGTCGGGAGATGTCGAATGTTGTTGCGTAATTTACCTGCCACTGGAGATCGCGGAAGCTCACGTAGAGTGTCTGAATCTTGCACGTTCTCGAGTTGTACTGTATCGCTGGGTCTGCGTGCAGAAAGAAAGAAAAAAAAAAAAAAAAAAATCATCGCGTTAGAATCCCTGTTCGTTTACGCAAGATCGAGTAATATTCGAGCTTTGGAAAAAGGGAACGAGATTATTTCAAAATAACCTTGCGGTTATATCAATATGGAAATATTATCGCACATCAATATCTCCTTTTAAAGAGTTTCGATACCGATCTTTAGCTGCAATAGTGGCGATAGAAATACAATAAGTTTTTGGCAGCCTGGCAAATTCTTGCGAATAAAATTTGATGTAAAAATTATTATTTTGCAATTTCCAACTCATAATATTGTTGAAAAATATTTCTAAGCTTAAAAATGATATTGATATTCATTATTTTTGCAATTAAATATAAATATTTTTCAGTTTTCTTCATGGAAAAATAATCGATAGACTTAGCAACAGCGGCATTTTCTGCCGTATTGGCACGAGTGAATATCGCTAAAGTATCGTCAGCTCCAGGTTAATTACATGGTGAAAAACCGTTCAACGTACAGCGTTTTATAAAGACTTTTTCATTCGGAAAAGTCGAAAAAAGGTTAAAAATGTCGAGCGGACGAATAAATACATTCTATTATAAAGTTCAGAAGCTGTAATACTATGTAGGTTTTAAACATTCGCCGATTTTGATATACCCGCCGGTTAATGCTTGACTGAGGGGCTCACCTGGCAGAGTCAAATAACGCGTTGTCGTTACGTTTAATCTGCAAGTTTCATTAATGTACGAAAACGAACCGTTTGAGCTTAAAATTCACATTTTTTTATCGGGTATTATTAATTAACGAAGTAGAGAAACTACTTGATTATTTAAGATAATATTCCTATCATTATAATCACGTTGTTCAGTTTTATTAAATATAAATCTCTCTTTATTAAATCTAAAAACTGGTGTTCACTAGGTGTAATGTGTATTACCAAATGCAAAAAGGTTCAACTTGAACATTAAAAATCTCCGAAACTATGTTGTGAAACCGATTGATTTTTGGACAGTTTATGCATCCTAAATTAATCTCTCGGCTATATAAATTTCAACTATCGACAAGTATTTCAATTTTTGTGCCAAAACTCCTTAAGAGCTTGAAAATATCGATTTTTGGTTTTCGATGGATTCTCTGCAATATTTCAATTCGTTATGGGCGTGTAGGCTCCGCGAACCGGTGAACTTTAAAAGTGTTTTTTTTTTTCAAAATGAATTTTTCAATCGGTGACCGCAATATCTCAAAAATCACTGCACCGATAAACTTCAAATTTTACAAGCATTTACATATCAAAAAGCAGTGCATGAACGAAAGAATGTTTTTTCGATGCATAGTGTTTTTTTTTTTATAAACGAAAATAGAGGGATTTTTTCAGTGAAAATCGATACTTTCACTTTGGACTTCGGCCATATTTTTTTAATCAATATTTTAAAAACCTTCATCCAAGCTCCAGATAATTTCATGCAAAAATTAAATGCGTTTTATTTTATTTTTTACCGCGAAGGAAGTTTTACAAACAGCGGTCCGCAAAAACTATTGTATTTACCATGTATATAAATATTTTCCAGTAAAAAAATTGTAAAAGATACTTGAAACCATACTCTTTAATGTAAACAAAAAAAAAAAAATTGAAAACCTGCCCACGTTTTCCCAGAAAAAATTTACGAAAATTTTTCTTTCTTCCGGCCACGAGCTAGGTGTAACCCGTTAAAAAAATATCTCGCAAATAAAAATATGAAGCACGATCATATAAAAGACAGAATTGCAATATTAAATTGGAACTTCATTGCACTAAAAGCGTTCGGAAATAATTATGTTATTCGCTGAACGACGATATCTCATGAATATCGATTGTCATCAATATTTGACATTGACATTGTCTATATATTGAATATATATTTAAATAATAATCCAAATATCTTACCCGAATAAGGATTATTTCTGTAATCGAGACTCGACGAGTCGCTCTTCTTTCGTCTTCTAGCCTCGCGCTTTTGTCTCGCTTTGGACTCGCGAATTCCCGAACTCTTGAAGAATCCTACCATGAATGGTTGCTTGTCGGCATCGCCACGAAAACCAATTATTCCTACGTCTTCCGGTCTCATTTCGTGTACTGTAATCACGTGAATCAAGGCAATATGTTATTACAGTTAATATCAGTTATTGTATACCTCGACTTTCGCACACACATACATATGTATCTAAATCTTTTACATATTTATACTTGAAAATTAATTCCGAAAGATGAAAAAAAATACCAAGAAAACTGTCGTACGTGGAGAAAAAAAATATTTTAATTTCTAATTGACAATTGGTTTCGAGTAAAAGTACTCGAGAATTTTTTTTCATCCATACCAATTAATCATAGAGGATTTCCGTAAATTGATTTTTTGTTTCATATACATAATGCTTTCTCGAAAAAATTCAGATAAAAATTGAATTAATTAATCAACAGAAATACTACAAATTGAAATATTTTGGTCGTTTTTCAATAATGCTCCAGCGGAAAAAAATAACTTTGTTCGGCCAGCCAATATCGTTCGTGGTATAATATTTGTTCAAAAGCAAAATTCGTATGACGCAAAAAACATTCGGAATAACGGCACTGACGTAATATTCTCAATGTCCATTCTGCGATAGTACAGGCTTTCAAATCTTAAGAAAAAAAAATTAAAATGAATTGCCAAGGTGTGTTTGAAACGTACAGGATTAACGTGAACCCTCGCGTTTCTAACGTTCTATTGGAACGTCGAGAAACCGTCACGTGCGGATTTATTAATAGTCAACCTTCATGAATATTTAAGCATTTGAGGATCTCGAAAACCCCTCGGGGGGGGGGGGGTGTATTAACGAGTAGTATAGGCGTTCGATTCTGATTTTGCTCTCCTGTTGGCCGAGACTTTCAGCATCCGTTCATTGCTCGGTTTGTTCTTTATATAGTAACCAAAGACCACACTTTCAAGATCGCTTATCGTACAATTTTTCGCCACAAATCTGCAACTGAAAAAGACCGATTCTTACAACATAACGTTCTTTCTTCCGACTTGAATATGTTCAAGATAAATCGCACTTGGAAGTTTCCGTAAATTGCGCTGCATCGTTACCAAAAAAATATATATATGTTATTCACGATCAAATCTAAGCAATTTAGGACAATTTCTTATGCGAAATCGTGAATTACATTAGCATTGCTGTGCTAATGGCCAAATTTGATATGCCTGCGAAAGATTTTAAGGGGTATCACAACCACGTTAGGCCAAAAGGTGATGACGGGCTTTCGAGTAAATTTAAAAAAAAATCAATTTATAAATATTATATATATATATCAATAGATGATACATTTTTGAAAAATTATATATATAAAATGTACAATTCAACAAATAAACTTTATTTTTGAAAATGGACTATTGGATCCCTCAAAATATACGCGTAAAAGAGTACAAAGGAATTTATTTTTAAAAATTTCAATATAGAGCGGTGAAAGTCTGGCAATCTCTCCAAAGTTTGCGAAAGGCATTCTTCCCATTTTTAGAATTACTACCCGGAGTCATTACATTATCACGTTGCAAACACAGTACGAACGGTTTACGGTTTATCGGTTCAACTGATTTTAAGAGCTCTCTCTCTCTCTCTCTCTCTCTCTCTCTCCTCTCTCTCTCTCTCTCTCTCTCTCTCTCTCTCTCTCTCTCTCTCTTTCTATCTCTGTCTCTCATTTATTCTTTTTTTTTTGGAATTCTTCATTCGTACATTCTTCTGTTTCCTTGTAGAACGGTACGAGAAGCGATAGAAAAAGAATACAAATATGATTTCTTATACGAGATAATTTTCAGAAATAGTATGAAGAAGATCAACGCTTTATTTGAACGACCAGTAAAACGACATACAAAACTCCGAATATGTAATACTAAGCATGCCACAAAATTCTGAATTTTTTATTATAGAAAACGAGCTATATCAGAAAGTTTAAATATAATAAAGGCTAATAAGAGATTCGTCAGGTTCACGAAAGTTTTAAACTCCGGAAATCATAGCATCGATCATCCAGTTTGCGAAAACTGAAGTTTAAATAGTGTAAGATTCCTATAAAGAACGTTCAGAACGTTCAAAATTCCAAAAACTCGCACTCACAACTCAAAACTCATAAAGCAGATAGCAAGTTAGCCTAACGCGTTTAGATGGCAGCACCACTACTGTAGCGCATGTGAATGATGTTCAGATTTTCGGAGTTTTCGTCTTTCGGGTAAAATTCTTTTGGAGTTTTGATCTTTCGGGGTAGTATTCTTTCGGAGTTTTGATCTTTCGTGGTAGATTTTTTTCAGAGTTTTGATCATCCTTCACGTTTTATTGTGAACATATAATGTAACAATGCTTAGCCATCGATGATTCTTATCGATATTCTCATTTTCGGAACTTTTCCCTGTACAAACCTTCGCCATTCAGGAACTCGAATTTCTAACACTATAATTTTTCGGAACTGTGGACCCTTTAATTATGGGATTGTTTTATATGCTGTGTTTTCATGTCTACGCTTTATCAGTCGGTCCCATGATTATTGTCATTTAATTCCTTGGTGTACTATTATTTTCAGTTATATGATAATCCTATTTACAAAATTTTGGAATTACATATTTCCAGAAGTATCGAGTACTAACTAATAAATTCGGAATTTTGAGCGTTCTGATCATTCAAAGTTCGGAATTTCAACCCAGCCCCAAAAAAATATATAAGATACATACAACGTTATATATAAATGTAAACAATATCTCGTGCAGAAATTGTTGTATAGATTCAATTGGATCCCCATACTTGTCCCTACTTCATGATAAGGATTCAATGGGTCATCGCATTGGATCCCTATTGGCTCCATGCAGAGTGTAGGGTGAATATAATGATATCAAACGTAGCGCCCGCAGTGGACAAAAATTGCCATAAACTCGGCTATTTATCTGTCAAATATTTTTGCAATAAAGTTTAAAATATTGTTTTATTAAAAATGGGCCACGACAGTTGCTGCGTAATAAATTGCAGAGATACCGGAAGGAATAGTAAATGCAAATTCTATCGATTCCCTGCAGCAAATTGGAAGTTAGAACAATATCACGAATGGATAGCTACAGGTTTGCCTAATGACACGAGCTTGAATGATTAAACTTGAAAAATACATAGAACAAAATAAACATTCAAATTTAAAAAAACCAAGATACGATAAATATAAAAATACATAAAAGAAAAGATAGGAGATGAAGAGGGCGAGCGAATCGACAGAACGATACACAGATAGTGCCAAAACAGGAGCCTGTGACTGAACTATGCGTGTATATAAAGCATTTCGACAAATTAATTAGAAAAATTGTAAATGTAAAGAAAATTGTCAAAAATTGTAAAAATTGTAAATTAATAAAACATAACTAAAACGACACAAGAGTATAAGTTTAAAAAAAGGAAATTTTGCAAAGAGAAACATAATGAAAGGGGAGGATTTTCTGTGTAAACACCCTTAAACGGTATACCCGAAATAATAAATACTACTACTATACTACTAAATAAAATCAAAGAAATATCCAAACGCTAAAAATCCAACATACGAGACTCCGGAATCTTTGTCAATTACATCGGCAAAAATGGCCCGAGGTAGATAAAGGATTGCCTCTCATTCGCAAGGATTCCAATCGATCGAGCTCGGGATTTTTTTTTTGGCCGCGTCTCCGTCTTTAACGCACTCACGGACGAATTGTTCGTAGCAATTGGCGAGTCGTATATAGAACTGGGCGAGAGAAACATTTTGCCCGTATGCTAATGATATTCCCGCGTTTACTTTGCGTCCGACGGGGACGCGCATGCCTCGCGCGCTCACGGAGCTCCGGCCGCGAACGCGCGCGCGCGAGAGGCGAGTTCGTGAAAGCTGGTAAATTGGCCGCGGCGTGGAATGCGCATTTGCCGTGATTGCGGACACCTGCCTCCGGAGCCCGTTACAACTTTGCTTCGAGAACTCACCGCGAATCCTCTACACACATACACACACATATACATACATACATATATATATATATATATATATACATATATTAGATGAAGTAAAAAGTTCTGAGCGTTTTTTCGCTTTATTTCGTCGATGAAATTAACATAGGATTATCCGATTTAGATAAAATATGCGCCGTTTTGTTCGATAACTTTTGTCCATTTTGAAGGCAATTTCATAATTCCGCGATTGAAAAAGTCCTCGTCCCTATTGGTAAAAAACTTGACCGGCTCGTTTTCATAGGCCTCTCTTGAGGCCAGTTTTGTACCATCAAGAAAATTTTGCAAATGCTTGAAAAGGTGATAATCGCTTGGTGCCAGGTCTGGACTATACGGCGGGTGCGATAGAACCTCCCATCCAAGCTTTCGGAGCTTCTGGCGCGTCGTTAAAGATGTGTGCGGCCTGGCGTTGTCTTGATGGAACACAACACCCTCCGTATTGGCCAATGCTGGCCGCTTCTGGTCGATCGCCTGCTTCAATCTGGTCAGTTGTTGACAGTAGAGGTCCGAATTGAGTGTTTGGCCTGATGGGAGCAGCTCATAGTGGATGATTCCCTTCCAATCCCACCAAGCACACAGCAAAACCTTCTTGGCCGTTAATCCGGGCTTGGCGATCATTTGGGCCGGCTCACCGCGATTGGCCCACGTTCTTTTTCGGCTGTTATTCTCGTATGTGGCCCATTTTTCATCGCCAGTCACCATCCGCTTAAAAAATTGGTCAATTTCGTTACGTTTCAGCAAAGAATCGCAAGCATCAATTCGGTCCAAAAGGTTCTTTTGCGTCAATTCGTGTGGACCCATACATCGAGCTTCTTCTTGAGACCAGCCTTATGCAAATAGTTCCAAACGGTTTTCTGGCTAACCTTCAGTTCTTGGGCAATGGAATAAGTGCTCACATGCCGGTCCGACTCGACGATTTCCATGATTTTATCGACATTTTCGACTATTGGCCTACCAGAGCGTGCCTCATCTTCGACGTCCATATTGCCAGAACGGAATCGTTGGAGCCACCGCTTTGCTGTTGCATTCGATACTGTATTGGCTCCATAAACAGCACAAATTGTTTTCGCCGTCTGCTCCGCCTTTTCACCTTTTTTCTCCATTTTTATTATTTTCTAAAATCATTCTCTATAGACATAAGTTGTAGATCTGTAACGAGGATCTTAAAAAAAGTTTGCTGTAGCTTTGTTCTGCCAAAGAAAATTGGCAATTGGAAGAGAATTATTTTCGTTGCGTTTCAACGATGCAAACTTCAATATCCATCTTGCTCCGTCAATTATGAGCTGGGCATGCACTAATAAAAATTTGAAAAACTAAAAACTACTATGCCAAAATTATGCATTGTTATTTTCGAAGAATAACGTACACCAATTTTTCGATCACCTATTTTTTTTGTCATCTAATCATACAATTATTATTAATAATAATAATTTTTTCCGTGCATTTTTCTTTCTTAATTGATTGGACCAATTGTACGATTGATTGTCAAGTTATTTTTATTAACGAGGAAATAAGGATTCGTTTTGTCCTATGTGATGTGTTTTTTTTTTATATATGCATGTAGAAAAAAAATCAAATTCGAGATTTCGACATCTTCGTTACGTCTCTTTTCGTATTGGAAAAATTAACATCTAAGCAATTTAGTCCAATGTCTCATGTAAAATCGTGAATTGGGCTGGAATTTTAATGTCTGCGATCGCGATCAATACGTTCGAGAGATATCTGGAACTTGCGAAGATAGTGTTGAAGTTTGCATCATTGGAATTGCAACGAAAATTCTTCTTGATTTTGTCATTTCTTCATGCGTAAAACGTCCATTATCGTACCGAGTGGAATAAATGTATTTTCATGTGTATATATAGTGAATGTTCGAAATGAAGTCGATATCCCATAATTAATTAAATGAATAATAAATGAATGAATAATAAAACTTCGTATTAATACCGTTTTTCATATAGATAACTTTATATCGTATTTATAAGTATTTGCTCGATTTTATTTTCAATCCAATATTTCAGATACCACATTCACACATGCAAATATATATATATACATTTTTTTAATCTCCTCAGTTCCAACGTCTAACCCTACAAGTTTTTACGTACTACCCTTTCTAATTTAACCCTTTCCTATCAATCTTTACCAGCATTTCGCTAATCTATCCTAACCTCTGTTGCCGTCTTAAGCTACACTATACCGCATTCGCCGAGGGTACGAGAAAACTGTGGAAAACCCGTACCTGTATAAAAAGTCCCATATTGTTTTGATTCTGTAGTGCACAGACGTGCTCCAGTATCTACACCAAGGTGTAAGAAGTATTGGCTTTCTGCTGACTGGTTGATGCGCCAGCCGGTGCACGGCTAAGCGGTCACCGATCCGAGTATCAGCCGTGCAAAACGCTGCTTAACTCGAAGGACTGCCGGAGCTGGACCCTGGCTGCCCATCCACTAGTGTCGATTATATATATATAAGGTGTAGTAAAAACAAATCCATTATTTTTGCATGAAATTGAAAGTTTTATTCAGCATTGTTAGAATGATCCGATTTAGGTCTAATATGCACCGTTTTGATCGATAACTTGTTGCCACTTTGAAGGTGATTTCATTATGCCTTTCTCATAGAAACCCTCGTCCCTATTGGCAAAAAACTGGGACAGTCGATTTTCACAAGCTTCTTTTGAGGCGAATGTTTCACCAGCAAAATCTTTCGCCATAGACAGGAACAGGTGGTAATCACTTGGTGCCAGATCCGGACTATAAGGTGGATGCGTAAGAACCTCCCAACCAAGCTCCCGGAGCTTCTGGCGAGTCACTATCGATGTGTGTGGCCTGGCGTTGTCCTGATGGAACACAATTCCTCTCCCATTGGCCAAAGCTGGCCGCTTCTGGGCGATCGCTTCCTTCAGACGGTCCAATTGTCGACAGTACAGGTCCGAATTAAGAGTTTGGCCGTAGGGGCGCAGCTCATAGTAGATGATTCCCTGCCAATCCCACCAAACACACAGTAAAATCTTCCTGACCGTCAATCCTGGCTTGGCCACCGTTTGCGCCGGCTCACCGCCATTCGACCACGACCGTTTTTGCTTGACGTTTTCGTAAGTGACCCACTTTTCATCACCGGTCACCATCCGCTTCAGAAATGGGTCGATTTTGTTGCGATTCAGCAGCGATTCGCAGATGGAAATTCGGTCCATGAGGTTTTTTTGCGTTAACTCACTGTAAAAACCAAGCGCGTTGTTTTAACACGTTTCCCGTGTGTAATCTTGTCGCTCTTTTCGACACGGTAACTCGTGTGTTTGAGGTAACGACACATCTTACGCGTGTTGTTTCAATACACTTTAGGCGCGTAAACGCTTGTCGCCATTTTCAACACGTTTAAAATATATCGAAGCCTAAATCAACACACTTCAAGCGTGTTATTGTCGGCCATTATTCGGTTTACCTTTGTGGGACTTTCTACACGCTTCCACGCGTTTTTATTTCTGCAGCACACTTTTTGTGTGTACTTGTAGACGCTTGGGAATGATACATATGACGTCACGTAGGCGTACGTTCTAAAATAAATTAAAAAAACGCCTTTTCCGATACGGATATTTTATTCCGATGGTGTACTTACCATGTTACATGGCTTCCAGTCGTCCTGAAACAGATTCCTGCGAATAAATTTTATCATTAACCTAGCCGCGAACCTACCTACTTCTAGACCTAATGTACGTACGCTAACCATTATGCTATTTGCTACTTGAGGTTTTCTCATGATGAAAAGGGATAGTATGCGTACTTCGAACGAGGGGAGTAATTAAAACCTTTCACATTTCACACACACACACACACACACACACACACACACACACACACACACACACACACACACACACACACACATATACATACTTTTAACCCAATAATGCTTTATGCAAAAGTGAACTATTTTGAGATATTGTTTTATTATTATTTTTTTAAAGTGAGGGTTCGGCAACTTTAAAAATTAATTAAAAAAAACGATTGTATGGAATCAAACTTTTAAATTATTTGTAGTTTTAAGACACAGTAACAAAAAATTATTTAAAATAAAATAAGAATGATTTGCAAACATTTTTGAATTAGGCATCCAAAAGTCTGCAAGTCTAATAATTTTCTTAATTTTCTTCAACAGAAACGTAGGTTTTATTTAAAAAATCACTAACTCACTTAAACTCATTGAAAAAACAACTACACATTATTAGCTATCCAAAGAGAATTCCATATAGCAGTTTTCTTTAATTAAAACTAATACATTTTATATTTCTATGTAAAAGACAAAAATGTGGCGTTTCACATAGCGTGAGCTCTCATAACATGTAATGTTTTATGCTGAACTGTTGCATAGAATTCGTGAGCTCTGAATTTATATGCAAGAAATAGAGTCATTACTTTTAAAACTGCGGAACCATTTTCCACAAGGGGTTATCCTTGCTAGGAATTCTGCTAGCGTAACTGGTCTACACAAAGAATTCTTCTAGCGTAACCAGTCTACGCAAGGAATGCTTGTAGCATAATCAATCTTCCCAAGCAATTCTTCTAGCGTAACTAGTATACGCAAGGAATTCTTCTAGCCTAACCAGTCTACGCAAGGAATTCTTCTAGCGTAAGCAGTCTTCGCAAGAAATTCTTCTAGCGTAAACAGTCTTCGCAAGGAATTCTTCTAGTGTAACCAGTCTATGCAAGGAATTCTTCTAGCGTAAGCAGTCTGCGCAAGGAATTATTCTAGCGTAAGCAGTCTTCGCAAGGAATTCTTCTAGCGTAAGCAGTCTTCGCAAGGAATTCTTTTAGCGTAACCAGCCTACGCAAGGAATTCTTTTAGCATAAGCAGTCTTCGCAAGGAATTCTTCTAGCGTAACTAGTCTTTGCAAAGAATTCTTCTAACGTAACCAGTCTACGCAAATAATTGATCTGGCGTAATCAGTCTGCGTAAAGAATTCTTCTAGCTTAACCAGTCTACACAGATAATTATTATGGCGTAACCAGTCTCCGCAAAAAATACACTAAGGGATACTAACTATGCAGAGGAACAAATTAGAGTATTTTATGTTCATCCTTTGCAAAGAACAAATATGCTCTGAATTTCTATGTATGGGACAAAAATAAGACAAATGTCACTTTTATAGTAGATCACCGTTGTTCACAAAGAATTATTCTCACGTAAACTCTTTCGCACGTCCGTCAATTATGTAGTGAGGTTATGAAAAATCGCCTTATTGTCATATCAACTCATTTGACGCGTGTTGTTTGTGGTACACGCGTACAAGTGAGTTGTTTTCTGACGCGTTGCGCGACGAAATGTGTCGTTCGCGTCGCGTGTAGCTGCACCAAGTGTGTTGTTTCGAAAAAAATGCGTTGATTCAACACGCTTTATGTGTGTTACAGTAAGTGTGTTCTCTGGCAATACGTTAAAATCGTGTTGATGCCAAGAATAGTAGAGATGCGTAAAAAACGCATTGTTTCAACACATTAACCAGGTTCTACACACGCTGTAGGCGTGTTGTGTGTTGTTTCAACACACCGACAACACGCTTATTTTTTACAGTGCTCGTGTGGCACCCATACATCGAGCTTCTTTTTGTATCCAGCCTTATTCAAGTGGTTCCAAACGGTTTTTTGTGCAATGTTTAGCTCCTGGGTAATCGAAACAGTGCTTACATGACGGTCGGACTCGACGATTTCCATTATTTTATCGACATTTTCGACAATTGGCCCTCCAGAGCGTGGTGCATCTTTGACATCAAAATTACCGGAACGGAATCGACGAAACCAAAATTGCGCGTGATTGGCTGTTACAGTATCAGGACCATAAACACTATTCACATTTTCAGCCGCCTGGCTTGCGTTTTCGCCTTTATCGAAGAAAAACTGTAAAATATGGCGTATTTTCACTTTGCTGGTGACCATCTTTGACGCGCGCTCAAAAAATATTGAGTCAAGCAATCACAAAACTGTCTAAGATGTTTATTTTAGTACGAAATCTTATCTTTCTAACGCCATCTAGCGTAATCTGATCGCACTTATACAACGCGAGATACAGATTACTAAAGCCATCTGTTGCAAAAATAATGGATTTCTTTTTATTACACCTAATATATATAGGGGTGAGTAAATCAATTATGCAATATCAATAAATTTAGATGAAAAGAAACGTATCCATAAATCTCAAATCGTTAATACCGTTTGAATAATTGTTTACGTAAAAAATCTCAAGCTCCACCCATTGTATGCAAATGAGTGTACATACACGCATAAACACACATAGGCACATATGTATTTATATAAGTATATATTCGTCCATATTCTAAAAATAAGATCGCAACGGTATCATTGCGTCTCTGTATAATGTTGTCATAGAGCACGAGGTACGGGGAATAACTCTCATTTATCACGGCCAATGAATTATACATACATATATATATATATATATATGAGTGGCAAATAAACAAAGTGCAATATGTTGCAACTAAAACGAGAGGGCTGCGTGATCTCGGGTCGATTCCTGCGAGATATTAATATAATACACGTGGGTGGTTCGACTGTTGGGAGGTGTGATTGCGTTGGGTGTTAGAGGGCTTCTCACTAGGTGTTGGTCGCGAGCAGATTGCGCGAGTGTACGTCTGTATATATATATATATATTCGCATGCACGCGTTATCCTGACATATAGCCCGTTTTACTTTCGAAAGCGATCACGCGCGGCGAAACGGCACAAACGGCAAACCTCTCCCGCAGGTGTGATAATGCATAGCCTCTCGAATCCGCGAATGTGAAACTATTTATGGAAATTTCCAGAGACTCGGACAAAAAAGTGCGATTGTTTTTTTTCTTCTTTCTTTCTAATGTGGGGCGTGGCGGGTGGAAAACATAATGGCACGTGAAAAAACGAGAGATTTTTTTTTTCAAAATCACTAATACCGTCGTTCATGCTCCAATACCTGTTGTAATTGTGCTGTGCGGCTCATTATCGCTGTTCTTTATTTATGATACACTTGTGCGTTTGGGTATATACGGGCAGTACGAGTAATAACGAAATATGGATGAAAATTCGTATAAATCGCTGCCATCATGATCATTCTGTATATACGCACACAAATTTATATATATATATATATATATATGTTGAATGATCAAAGGTAAACCGGTTGCCCGATGAAGTCCACCGGCACGTCGGCTTCGCATGGAGGGAAGTAACGTAAAAAACGAAGTTATAGAGAGAGAGAGAGAGAGAGAGAGAGAGAGAGAGAGAGAGAGGTCGGGAGGGAGAGAGAACTAGCGGCCAACAGCAAAGACTGAGCGGAATGATGGCAGTGACGGACTCTTTGTTGGTATGCAGCAAAATATTCTCTCTCTCTCTATAGATATATCGACCGTGAGAACATTTCGCGCACATCGTGTGACTCCGGGTGTGTGTTTGATATGGAAGATACAGTACCGGGTTGAAGCAGCCAAAATATGAAATTCTCGAAATACTGGTCCTCGATGTGAAGTAGAATCAGTAAACGGCACAATGTTTGGACGGCGACTGGAACTCTTTTTTCCGTTATTTTTTTGTTTACTTGTATTCGTTAATGTTTCATTTTATTGCGGCAAAGTATTAAGAGTGAATATGTGACGCATTAGCCTAGCGAGAAAATAAGCAGATTTTCGGTACGTTCGAATTGATTACTCTATAGACGCGTAGTGAGTGAAATTCTATTTAATGTTCCTTTCGTGCATAAATTACAGATGAGAAAGATATCAATTTTGGAGAATTTTTTTACTACGCTTTTTTCCCTCATATCCAAAAGTAAAACAACGTCCCGTAAGAACGCATGTAAAAGATAGTATTGAAGTTTGCAATCGTTGGAATGGAACGTATATACACTACCGGCGAAGAGTTTCCGGACAAAAATTCAAAAAAGTTCCGGAACGATTTTTTATATCATTTCGCCAATAGTTGACATAAATGAATTTAATAAACGGCATTTTGAAGGGGAGCAATTCACCTTAATTCCGTTTGTTTTAAATTTTGTACTATTTTTTTATGAGTAGTACCCTTTTTCAAAAACGACCATTTTTCGCCTTTTTTGGTCCTTTTCTAGTGGACCCAGATTACAGACAAAATGTTTTTTATGCATTTCTTTGACCGGAATCATAGAGGGAGAAGCTTAAGCTTCAATTTTGTTTGTTTTATAAAGATTCGTACGTTTTTTTTTTTTAAAGATATTTTTATATCTTTGAAAAAAGAGACAATTTGAAAAATAACGTGTAACGTTGTCCGGAAACTTTTCGCCGGTAGTGTATGTATTTTTCGTATTGTCGTATTTTTATTGGCACATTCAGGCTACGAAAATCATTGAAACATTTTTAAGAATCCTTATTAGAAATTTATAACCAAACGCTGAAATAGATAATATATTTTCGATTTAAGATAGATTCGTTTATTAGATTTATAATTTTATAAATATAGATTTTATTACAATAATTGAAATATAGATTCATAATCTTATAAGATAAAATTTATAATAGATTTGAAATAATAATAAAAATAAAGAAATAAAAAAACCAAAAAGAATGTCGTTGTATTCCGACGATTCAAACTTTGCAAAACACTTTGCAACACCATTGCAAATGTACCGCATATCAAACGTGTCATAATGACATTAAAATTTGTGTCGTCAGAATGCAACGATTTTTTTTTTTATTTCCCAAATTTCCTCTGACAGATTTGATCTACGAAAGTCACGCAAACATTTTGTAGGATTCGTATTTAGCGATCAACAACAAATTTGACAAAATATGATTTTGCCGAATCTGAGCTCAATCGGCTAATTGGTTAGCAAGATATCGTGGTCGCCGATTGGAAAAACATAGTTTCGAGAAAAACGCGTTTAAAGTTTTCCGCGTCTCGACCGCGCTCCCCGAGCGCACTCCTTATGGTTTCTATAACTCTGCTAATTACATGAGCATCATTAAACGGTTTTCACATACGTAGTCAGAAAGCTCTGTAGAATAATAAAATTAAATTTAAAAAAAAACGATTTTTTTCAAATTCCAGACATCAATATTGCCTTAAGGCGAGTAGAAGGTCCACTACGTGACACATGAGTGAGAGAGACATACATATAGTACGTAAGAAAAAACAAAAGTACAAGAAGAACATTGTAACGTAAACGTCAAGTTCTATATTTTATGTTGTCCATTTTTCATTTGTCCAGGGACGCGACTGTGAGGTTGTCATAAAAAGAAAATGCGCATCCGTACATAATAGTACATTATGACACGAGGACAAAAAAACGTTTTCTAACGAGTGTGAGTTTGCAGCACGAGCCGAAGGCAAGTGTTGCAATTACACGAGGTTAGCCAAAGTTTTTCGTCGAGTATTATACGAAATTTTATTGTACGCGGTGTGAAAATGGGGGTTCAAAACGCCCATTATCTGTATCGTTGGAATGCAACGAATTTTTTTTTTAATTTCCCAACTTTCCTCTGACGGTTTTGACCTACGAAAAACACGCAAACATTTTCTAGGATTCGTATTTAGCGATCAACAAGAAATTTGACAAAATATGATTTAGGATAATAATAAAAATAAGAAATTAAAAAAAAATTCCTTCCATCCCAACGATGCAAAATTCAACCCCAAGTGTCATAAACGATCGGCAGATCGATTGCATGTTCTGCATACGTCCTCATACGAACCAAAAATGTATCCAATTTTCAATGCTATGGTGGTATTTCGATACGTACATCATCAAATAATTTCGCCAAAATACACTAAAACTAATCAAATAAACGAAAGCGCTATCGAAGTAAAATCAATCAATGAATAAATTGTTTTTATAGTCCTGCAATACCCAAATATCGCGGATTCCATTTTACCCCCTCTCTCTTTCTCTTTGCCTCTCAAGGGTGTCGAACGATTCCGCGAGAACGCGTCATAGGAATTGAAAATTGCGCGTTCGAGACGTGCGAATTGTTTCCGCGTGTGTATAGAAAGCTCGCGTTCGACGGAGATGGTAGAGATGTTTGGTAGCGAGCGATGTGCGTTGCCCGCGTAATCTCGTGGCGCGAGGGCCCTTTCTCCAAGAGGGACACACGTGAAACTTTTACGGCCACAGGTAGGTGTATGTACAACGAGGAACACTCGCGGGCTTTGGCTCGCGCGAGCTCCTTCAATTATATTCGGCCAGCTGGCCACGGGAGGCTATATTTAGAGACCGATCGAGAGAATTTCGATGCGAGACTCGTAGGCGTTTTTACCTTCACAACTGTACATACATATATACATGTGTGTATATGTATGCATGTATTTCCCCCCCCCCCCCCATTTCCAAAGTACCTTTGCGGGTTTTTACATATTAACCATTCCTAATTGAACCCTTTCTTATCAATCCCTACTTGCACTTCTCTAATCTAACCCTCACTTACGTTCCGCCGACAGCCGCCTCAAGGTAGTAGTCTCGCCAAGGCGTTTTTCTATAGATTTTTTTTTTTCGAGGACTCATTCAGGACACTATTAAATGATTACTTGCAAAATTTCAAAAGGTTTTACCGTTCCGGTTTCGAGATATTGTCAATAAAAGATTTCATGGTTTTACACGTGTTGTTATGGGGAGCAGTGGAAAATTTTACATTTTACGCAATAACTTCGAAACTTTTCTACAGATTTTTTATGTTTTAATTCACAATTACAGAGGAACATATGACGAAGTGGGTAAAAAAAAATCATGAATTTTGACCGACTATTTTCAGAGATATAGCGATTTAAATTAAGCAATGTCTAGCGACGCTAGCGCCACGAAGCGTCTGGAGCAGACTATAACTAAATTACAGTAGTGTGTGGATATTCGTATACGCAGAGCATCTACGTATTAGTAGCCGGAATGGATAGTCTGATACAAAAGTCAGGGTAAGATAAACATTATATTAGGCGATTTCATCATTACTTTATAAGTTTTTACATCCCGATAAGATGTACAACCTACAGTATAAGGATATTTCGTAATATTTCGAAGCTTTCATCGATTGAGCGGAGAATAAACTTTTCAACGTGACTGTGGCGAGACTACTACCTCAATCCTGGGGAGATCCTTTTATAACGTGAAGAAGAGCTTGTGGTAGAAAACGATCTACACGAGGAAGCTGAGGGACGACTTTGTGGCCCTGAAATAGCAGATTGATCGGTAGATCATTTAGTCATAAAATTTCAAAGTCTCGTATCTTGAAACTCGTTTTTCGGAAAACCACTTTTTCGTGAACCTCGGACAAGAAAGCTCAAAAATTATATAATCGATCATTCTGACGTTTTTCACACTTTTTCATAACAGAATTATCGTGTCAGTGAACCTAAAGTTTTTTAAAAATTATTTCATGAAGCTACTTTATTATTAACAAATATTACAACAATAATTTCAGGAAAAATAGAATCTTTTTCAAACAATTACCATTTTTCAAATGTTCTCTTTTCATTGGATTGCTTTGGTCCACATGGAACGTGTGGGTCTTAAAAATCTAAAACTTCATAGCTCTGCTGTTTCAGATCAATGCACCAGACGCTAGGTTGTACGCCGTGGAATAACTCAGGCGGAGACCGTCTCTGAAGCAAGTGTCGTACAGCCGCCATTTTTACATATTTAAAGGATATTTTTTGTTGGTTAATTAAAAGAAGCAATAATATGTACATAAAATTTTAATTATGTAAAATTAATAGTTTTTACGTTAAGAAATCTTTTAAATTCGCTTAATTTTGGCTTCCTAAAGCAATCCCCCCCCCCCGCCTTAAGCTACAGCATAAGTATAATGCATTTGCCAAGGGTACGGGGAAACTGCGGAACCCCGTACCGTCATAGACGGCCCTATATTCTTCTGATTCTCTGATGCACAGAGGTTTTTCTCAAGTATTGGCCCTCTGCTGACTGGTTGATGCGCCAGCCGGTGCACGGCTACGCGATCACCGCTCCGAGTATCGGCCATACATAAGGCTGTTTAATTCGATGTACCGCCGGAGCTGAAACCCGAACACCCATCCTCCCGTGTTGGTCATAATTGTATTCATTTCTAAATCTTCGAACGAATTCCTGAATGAGCAATTTTTGTATTCGTATTTTTACAATGACAATTTTGACAATTCGTATTTTTACAGTGGCAATTTTGACAATTCATATTTTTTAAATGACAATTTTGTCGTCTTCATTTATGTTCAATACACATTTATATATATATATATATATTTTTTATAAGGAAGTTTGCAGTGATTTGGGTTTGTTTGAATTTATCTTGACCTGGCGACAACTCCGGCAATATTCGCAGTAGGGTCAATTTTTTTCCCCTTTGGACTTTTCTTTCATCAAACAGCAATTCCAGATGCTGAAAAATATACTTCCCTTTAAAAAACTAAATGCGGTGTTCCGCCTTGCCGTCTCCACCGACAAAGTTGGCGATCACCATCTTATTTGACTGTCAAAATCCCAAAACATTCATTCGAATTTTAAACCTTGCCCATTACATGATTACATTTTGACGAATCACTCGACGAATATTGAGCAAGCCTATAGCGACAGATTAAAGTGATCCGCGTGAGGCGGATAAATCTTGCGTGATTGACTTACCGGAACGATCGGCTGGATGAACCGACAAATAAAGTCCTCTATTGCCCTCAGGATTGTTGACCCAATGCTGAAGTGGTTCCGTCACATTTAACGTCAGCCATCCCTCTCTGCCCACTGTAGTATTTGTCGAATCTACGTACTGCAACTCTCGAGTGCTGGTGAGTGCAATGGAATCGAGAAAAAAAAATATTTGTAATAATAATAATAATATTAATATTAATTTATCATGTTTTAATGTTAACATGAATATATTAATTTATTAATATTAAAAATGGAATTTTTATTTCATTATTAATGTTGGAATTTGGCAATTCATTTTGGCCAATAGAGATTTCATTACCAGTTGCACTTCCTATTAGGGGTTGTTTCGAAAAATCTCGAAATATACGTTTTATTATTTGTTTTGAAGAATATTTACACCAAGTTTCAAGTTGATACACGCAAGGAATACAATTTTCCATAGAAAGTTTTACAGCCCATTTTACTCCCTCAAAAGTTGATTTTCGAAAAATCCTTTCTTAGTGCACCTCTACACTTTCTAAGGAACATATCTTCCAAATTTTATGTTTCTATCTTCAGCAGTGTAGGCTGTGCGTTGTCTATATTTAATTGTTAGTCACAAAACTGCTTTATATTTATAGATTAATATTGATAAATAAATTATTTATAATAACGAATAATATTATTATGAATATTGATAATACTCATTTAATCAGCATAATGATAATGACCGATTTTTTTTGGGCTTGCATGTAATATTATATGAAAATATAATAATGATCAAAGTAATAACTGCAACGGTAATGATACTAATAATGATTGATTTCTTATAGACGTGTATATTGTTTTATAAAAAATATTATAATAATCAAAGAAATAACTGCAATAACCATAATACTAATGGTTGAGAGAAAACATGATGCTCGACGTGCGGTCTTAATTTCTCGTCAGTTATGTGCTCGTAACGACAGATACGTCTTATGCAATGAAAAAAACCTTATCCTCGTACAAAATTGCCATGATTCGCAATGAATCACAGCAATCTCCTAGATATTTCGCTGAGATATTGTGAATTAACAGGAAGAAAATTAAATATCTCGCTATTGATTCATCGCGTGTACGTTCTTAAAATAAAAAAAATAAAAAACGAAGAATATTTTTAATCCGGAATTCTTTTTAATCCGGAAGGACTTGAAAATTTTGGGTCGCCAAAACCTTGCGGCTGAAAATTTCGGACCTTGGAGAAGTGAAAAGTTCGAAGGGAACGTCGTAGAAGGGTGAAAAAAATTGATCGAGACATTTCAGATTGCGTTCGTGGGTCTGTTGCAACAGGAGGATCTAACTGAAATGCCATTTGGGCAACGGTAAATTTTGTACAACAGGGCTTTCCAAAGGCATGCAGAAAGAACAAAAAAAGGGTCGTCGTGTCGACAGTTCGTCTCGGTAAAGGCGCAAAAAATGGCAGGACATTCTTATGCGTTTGCACATGTATCACATATATATATATATATATATATATATATATACACTACCGGCAAAAAGTTTCCGGACAAAAATTCAAAAAAGTTCCGGAATGATTTTTCATGCAATTTCGCCGATAGTTGACACAAATGAATTTAATAAACGGCATTTTGAAGGGGAGGAATTCACCTTCATTGCGGTTTATTTTGAAATGTTTTTACTATTTTTTTACGACTAGTACCCTTTTTCGAAAATGACTATTTTTCGCCTTTTTTTTGTTCCCTATCTGGTGTACCCCGTTTACAGACAAACATTTTTTAATGCATTTCTTTGACCGGAATCACAAAGGGGGAAGCTCAAGCTTCAATTTTGTTTGTTTTTAAAGCTTCGTACGATTTTTTTTCTCAAGCTATTTTGATTTTCTTGAAAAAAGAGACAATGTAAGAAAAAGTTGAAAAAAAAATTCTCGCGAACTTAACGAAAACCGATTCAACTTTTTACTATCTTGAGGTTTTCCTTGAATCCTTGTCGTTTTCGTGTTACACGTTATTTTTCAAATTATCTCTTTTTTTTAATCAAAATATCTTTAGACAAAAAATCGTACGAAGCTTTAAGAAAAAACAAAATTGAAGCTTGAGTTTCCCCCCTTTATGATTCCGGTCAAAGAAATGCATTAAAAAAATTTTTGTCTGTAAACGTGGTTCACCAGAAATGGACAAAAGGCGAAAAATGGTCGTTTTCGAAAAAGGGTACTAGTCTTAAAAAAAATAGTAAAAAAATTTAAAAAAAACGAATTCAAGGTCAATTCCTCCCCTTAAAAATGCCGTTTATTAAATTCATCTATGTCAACTATCCGCGAAATGGTATAAAAAAATCGTTCCGGAACTTTTTTGAATTTTTGTCCGGAAACTTTTCGCCGGCAGTGTATATATCTGGATTTATAAACGATCGCTCATTCGAAGAAAATATGAACGAACGTATCAAGAGGGCCAAGGGGCAAGAGGGAATGCCAAATATTTTTAGCGAGAAAAATGGTGCTTCGAAGATCGACGGATCGCCTTTTACGAGCGGTTATAGTTGTAAACAAGGAGGCAAAAGAAAAGGGGAAAGACAAAAAAGGGACGCAATTTCGTGGAAGTGTAAGATAGATTGGTGATACATATATCTTTTATAAACGGGAGAGAGCGGTAGGATGTGCCACCCTTGTTCGTGAATTTAACGGAAGATCCTTGAGGATCCTAAGCGAAAAAGGACGACGGTGGAAGGCAGAGAGAGAGAGAAAGAGAGAGCGAGAGAGAGAGAGAGAGAGAGAGAGAGAGAGAGAGAGAGAGAGAGAGAGAGAGAGAGAGAGAGAGAGAGAGAGAGAGAGAGAGAGAGAGAGAGAGAGAGAGAGAGAGAGAGAGAGAGAGAGAGAGAGAGAGAGAGAGAGAGAGAGTGATAGAGCGAGGAATAGCGATGAGGAGAGAAAATGAGGAAGAGCGACATAGCTAAAGATAGAGATGAACAGATCGAAGGACAAATAGGGAAAGGGCAAAAAAAAGCAGAGAGGGACGAGAGAGAAGAGGCTGGCAAGGCAGCGGAAGAGAAAGAAAAAAGATCCGCAGAGTTTGGGATTGTGATGTTTTATATTTCATCCGTATATCTGTGAGTGTGACTCGAACTCGTGATGTGCTCGAAACTGCGTAGGTTAAGCAACGCCCGCTCCAGACTCGAGGGCAACCAAGAGAGAAAGAGAGAGAGTAAGAGGGAGAGTGAGAGAGGGAGAGCGAATACACATGAAATAACACACGGACTCTTGGACACACGTACCCAGGACTAATTTACCTCAATTTACGGAATAGCGTTTCCTGTACTATATGAGAAGTACCAAGAGGGAGAGAGAGAGAGAGAGAGAGAGAGAGAGAGAGAGAGAGAGAGAGAATGAGAGGAACGTGAGGTGGAATCGGCGTCTACCGCATGTGATGTCTCTCTACGTGCTTGTATATCAAGTTAAAGGTCTCGCGTGTATTGTGTTAGTAAAGGAGTGCAAATTATACATAGCTTAGTTAGTCAAACTTCTTGAATAATTTACGGTCTCGTTTCTTAAGATTACTTCCAAAAAATATATTTACTGTTATTATTATTATTATTATATACAATAACAATAAAAACAATAATATTATGGGATTGAAGTGTGCATCGTTGGAATGTAACGAAAATTCTTTTTAATTTCTTATTTTCACTATTTTCTAAAATCATATTTGGCAAATTTGTTGTAGATCTTTCAATAAGAATCCTAAAAAAAAAAGGTTTGCGTGATTTTCGTAGCTCAAATCTGCCAAAATAGATTTGAGAAATTAAAAGAAATAAAAAATCGTTGCATTCCAACGATGCAAACTTCAATCTCATATGACATTAGATTCTGGGAAATATTTTTAAGGCCCCAAACAACAGCAATTATAATAATAATGAAAATATATTTTCCTTAAAAAAAAAAATACTATTAATTGAGGCAGTGAATAATAATATCAACAGCAATAATTGTAAATAATAACAATTGATATTATATAATATTTTTCTTTAATAGAATATGATAATAAGATAATAATAATAATGACGATAATAATTTATGATACGTTATGTAACAATATTATATAAAAATAATAAGCCGGCACAGGTAGATATGCGGTCGGGGTTCGGTTCCGGCAGTACTTTGAGTTGAACAGCGTTGCGCCTAGCCAATACTCGGAGCGGTGACCGCTTAGCCGTGCACCGACTGGCGCATCAACCAGTGAGCGGAAGGCCAATACTTCTGTAGCCAATACGTTGGTGTAGATACTTTAATGAAAAAGTCTATGCACTCAAGAATCATAAGAATATGGGGCCGTCGATACCGGCACGGGTTTTCCACAGTTTCCCCGTACCCTCGGCAAATACGGTATAATGTAGCTTAAGACGGGTGTAGACGCAACGGAAGTTAAGCTAGATTAGCGAAGTGTGGTTGATAGGGAAAGGTGTAATTGGGAAGGGTAATACGTAAAAACCCGCAAGGGTATATGTCGGAACACAGGGGGGACAAATATATATATATATATAAATAACATATTATTTTTATATAATATTATTATATAATATTAATTACCATAAATTATTATCATTATTATTATTATTGTTGTCAATTATTATCATTTATAATCATTATTATTAATTAACTTATTATATTATTAATAATTATTATGAGAGAAACTTATTGAGAGTTTCTTATTAATAAAAATAAGTTATTTTTATCGGCAATAGGAAACTTATTGTTGTTATTATTATTATTACTATTGTTATTAATTAACTGGTATTACTATTTGGCTGCGTTTATAGATAATTCAAAAAATAAGGAGGCAACGACAAAAGGTCAACCGCATGGACGAAATGCGAAAATTCGTGATGCGAGGATACTCATCGCGAGGGATCGTAAAATCGCGATCCCTTCTCGTAGCGCCTCTATACCTGAGTGAGATCCCGAGATCCTTAGGTCTTACACCCGTATATGCCCAAGGATCCCGACTAATTAGGCGCCTTCCGGCCGATGACGATGTCAAAATTACACGCGAACCGAGCCGGACGATTCCCAGGATTTCGTCTATGCCGAACGCCAATGCCGCCACAAGGATGCAAGCGAGAGACAAAAATCTCGAGTGTATGATTCCCGACGCGGAAAAATTGGTGATGTAGAAATAATTCCCGTTCGTCGCGTAAGAGCACGTACGAAAAATAATTCGGAAACAGCGGTAAAAAACGGCTCGCGTATATCGCGTGGGTTCAGAGGTATTGATTTTTATGTTTTTTCGTTTTTGTTGTTTCGTTACGCGATTAGGAAAAGATACAAGCCAGATAGAAAGTGGGTGAAAGAAGAAACAATGAAGCAGCGTGCATATCAAAAATTATAGCGGTAATTCTTGTTTGTTTATATTTTTTATTCATTCATTTTTTAATTTTTCCTGTATTTTTGAATTACGGCGGCAAATTACTATTTCCGGATTTTTTTTTTTACATTCAAAGAACATGTATGCATATGTTATGTAAAATTAATATTTAAAATAAAATAAAAATATTGAAACAATATTAATCATTTTCAACAAATGAAGGTATTTAAAAAATGTATATATGCCTCGATCTATATATATAAAAAATGATTGTTAACAATTCATTTAAATATTGATAGAGTACGTTTGAAAAAAACGTCATAAAAAAATTATATGTGACGGTGCTTACCCATCTTCGGTTCTAAGGACCCGATAAGCGGTGACCATGTACGAGGAGCCACGATTTCGGTGCTTTATTTCCACGTTCCTGTAGAGCCTGAGCTCAGCACCGATTATATTCTCACCCGGTGGTACTTCGGACACATCAAACCACAGCCTCTTACCACGTTCGTGTCTCACCCCCGGTACATGATGATCTGACGGAAGAGAGAACAAGAAATAAAACACACACTTTGCACGCACACACACACACACTCAGCACACAATGGCCTCCCGGAGAGTTTATTTTCCCAAACAGCTTGTCCAGCGTCGATTAATAACAATAAAAGTGAGCAGAGAGAAAAAGAGAAGAGAGAAAGAGAAAGGGAGACCGAGAGAGAGAGAGAGAGAGAGAGAGACAGAGAGAGAGAGAGAGAGAGAGAGAGAGAGAGAGAGAGAGAGAGAGAGAGAGAGTGAGAAAGAGAACGGCGGCAGAGAGGGGAAGAAGATGAAAAGCAAATAGAAACGAAATCCTTGATTCTATAACGAGCCATGGAGGATTCGCTGCGTGAAATCGTTCTTTTCTTCCTCTTATGGATACCGGCGCTACCTGACAACTATACACCCAGAGATATATGTGCGCCCACATCTATAAGTATCTATATGTGTATATGTATATAGTGTACATTATATATTATGCCTCTTAAGGCTTCCCTTCGTTCTCCTCTTCTCAAATGCAACTTCTCTCTTTCCCAGTCACCATATATTATATATGTATATACGCGCGTTTAGATACAGGGTGTCTTAATAACAAATTGTTGGCGAGAATCGACCGTAGCGCTTGCGCAAGTGAAAAAAGTCGTATTAACACGGCAGGGTAATTAAAATCTTTCGGTAAATGTTTTTTTTCTTTAATTTTTTGTTTTTTTGTTCAAGTTTCGGCGCCAGAAGATAATAATAATGTTGATAATAATAATAACAAAGAAGGTGAATACTGGAAAAAAGAAGATAATAATAATAAGTAATAAAGAATTTTCGAATCAACGTTGGACGTAAATTTGAAACCACTTGGAAAAAATGTTTTTTTTTTCTGTGCATGAATTACAAATTGTTGCCATTGTGAGATTTATTAACGCACTGACTAGGGCACACCGACCAGCGAATGGCCGGAGGTGAATGGAAAGATGATTTATATTTAAAATAAATAAAGAATGAATTGTTATAAATATATAATAATAAATAATAAGATTGTTGTAAAATATAAGAAATTTTAAATAAGTAAAGAATGAAATGAATGTATATTTAAAATAAGTAATGAATTGTCGACAAAATAGCGAATTATTATAATTTAGCAAACAAAGCACAGGTATCGATAAAACCGATTTCTTAGTTTAATATCGAATTTTCACGCTACACGGAATTTATCTAGTTTGTGGTACTTGGACAGCGCGCAACTTAGTTACGATGCTGCTGTGCACAGTTGATGTTCTAAGGGCGAAAACAAAAGTTTTCATGAGTTTTGAGGGTAAGTATTACTTTTGTTATTTGAGATAGAATCAATCTTAATTTTTTTCGCAGAAATTTTTAATAAATTCGTAATAATAGATCAGAATTAGACATGTTTATTCACTGGTGCTGTATTCTAACTTCTTTCCAGTGAATGGACATATCGGCTCTTTTCTGATAATTCTCAAATCTGCTTGACAAGTTTAGCTGATCTGTTGAAAATAGCTAAATTAATTACCATTAAGAATTGATAATGTACATTTCATCAAATGTTGCCATAAAATCATTTCATTCATTTTTGAAATGTTGACAAAATTTAATTTTCTGCTTCTCTGTCGATTTCATAGTTTTTTTCAGAATGTCACGTTAAGATGAAAAAAAAATTTGTATATTTTCTACAAAATCGCAATAGCAAATATAATCCTCATATCTATAAAAGTATTATTATTTTTATGCAAAACAGTGATCTCGAAAT
This sequence comes from Ophion ventricosus, assembly GCA_963932345.1. Lineage (NCBI taxonomy): Eukaryota > Metazoa > Arthropoda > Insecta > Hymenoptera > Ichneumonidae > Ophion > Ophion ventricosus. Next base: position 27,436,960 of record OZ010712.1, read on the forward strand.
CTAGAATTTAATCGATATAAATAATAAATCGTTAAGCTTTACGGCGTTACGGCGCTACTTATTTATCAATTCCTCCAATATTATTATTTGTTGCAATTACTTCAAATATTTTTTTCTACTATCAGAATAATATTTTTTATTAGCTATAGCAATTAAGAAGTTTGTTTTGATAATATTTTCATTTTACAGTCCATCTGAATTTTATAGTGTCGTTATTTGTTCGTTGGTAGATTTGCCCTATTGCGAACCCGAAAAATATTTCATTTATTTTATAAAAAATTCAAAACACCGTCATTTTTTAATGAGTTCTCGATGAGTTTTGTATTTGAACTTAGGGTTGAAGAAAAGAAAGAAAAAAATTACATAAAATATATGGAAGCTCGGTAAGTTTTGGTTTCGTAGACCGAAACGAAGCACCAGCGTGATCATTGGGTTTTTGGCCTGAAATGGGGGCCTAATAGGGTCGACGAAGTTGACACACTCAGGCCCGCGGACACCCTGTATATGCGAGGATGAATTTAGGGGGCACATGAGTCGAGGGCCTTTTCGGCTCGCTAAGTAATGCCTAATGTTCTTGGCCGGGTCGGATAAGGGCAAAAAATTTGTTTTGTTTCTTCCATTCCTCCTCGTTCACTTTTCCGTCCTCACCAAGACGTTTATCCGTCTCTGTTTTTGACTCTCCTTTTTTTTGGAAGGTTGCATTCCGACGGCACCTGATTGCTGGGAGCGAGAGAAAGAAAAAGAGAGAGAGAGAGAGAGAAACCGCCGGCGCATATATATGGGGAAGAGGAAGGCCCCGACTCGGGGTGGTCCGAATAGCTCTGCGGGGCCCCTCGAGAACAGTTTCTGGGACCCCTGAGCGCCGTCAGGACTTTTGTTTTTTATCCCTAACTCTTTTGTCTCATCTCTCCTCGATCATCCTTCCTCTTCAGGACTTTTTCCCTTCTGTTTTTTCCTCCTCTCATTGATCTTTCACTCTCTTCTTGTCGACCTCTCTCTCTCTCTCTATCCCTCTCTCTCTCTCTCTCTCTCTCTCTCTCTCTCTCTCTCTATTGTGCTGTAGAATTCATTGATATCATCGATTGCGCACTGACTGAACATATCCCTCGATTGTGCTACATTAATTCTGATCCTATTTGAATGCCCTCCTGGTCGAAGGGTGGACGTACCTCAAACGTGGATAGTGCCTTGAGGTGCTCAATTGAGCTCTCGAAGCAAAGCATTTCCGTTGCATCAATGCTGAGGAATGACTCGATTTCGATCAGTTTGAGATACAGATCAAAAGCTCTACAGGTCAGAAAAATAGATCCGAGAAGGAGTCAAGTGCTTGAGTTTGCCCTCGTTTCGGCACCGAGTGATTTTAGTCTTTTTTCTTGATTTCATCCTAATCAATGTTGATCCTTTCACCGAACGATGTTGAAGTAGGGTAGGGAGGGGCATGTCGAGCAGTCGAGGAAATAGAGGTATGGGGGAGAGGGACACATCACGCCGGGACGTTTCATTATTTTTGCACCCAAAAGTAAAAAAAAACGTGATTGAAAGATTTTCTTCTACCATTGTATGAGAAAAAATATTTCAATGTTCATTAAAATTAATGTTAATGTTTTAAAATCTCACTAATTAACAAACAACTGTTGGTTTATTATTGCATTGTACGAAATCATGCTGCATACGTCTGATTTTCGCCTGCAATTCTTACTTTGCTCAACTTACCCCATACCCATGCTCAACTTACCCCACTATCGGGGCAGGTTGAGCGAGTATGGCCTTAGTCATTTGAGAGCGATCATCTGTGAAACAATAAGGATGACAGGAATTTCGTCTATAGACTTTTTTCCAGATAAATTTCCTATTGACCAAAGTAGGTTTCATTTTTATACGGCAGACTGTTAAGGCATTACAAGGCAATAATTCCAAACTTGCTCAACATGCCCCTCCCTACCCTATACCGATTTCTATGGCAAAGTAGATGTCACCAATAAATTGTCAACTTTGAAGTTTCCGTGAGTTCCACTGCATCGTTTAACGTTCCACTGCATCAAAAAAAAAAAAAGTATTCAAATCTCGGCAATTCAGAGTGTTTAATGGAAAATCCGGAAATGCGCTGAAATTGTACCCGCAATGACTGCAGTTGAGGATGTCTGGAAGATTCAATTCCAGGCAAAGTCCCACGTGTAAACTCAGGTCACATTCGTAACCTGACGAATTTCCTCAAGGAACTGTACTGTAATTTCAAGATAAAAATCTCTGCTTTTCCCACAAAAAAAAACCGATGTTTTTTCACGTAGAACCGTCAAAAGTGAACTTTCCACGAACACATCGGAGTTTAAACACAAAGAAGATCACTGGCTTTCAATGTTCATTGGTGAAACGCTCGTGAAATTGTCAATTAAGGACTTTCTTGGCTGAAGCAAAAAAATCCAACGCAGGGCGAGACGACGTGACAACTTTCCAGAAAGCATTCGAGACTTACGCGAGTGCCAGCGGGGTCTCGCTCTGCGCTTCTCGTCGAAAATAGATTTTATCAATTGACAGGCGTGAGACAATAAGAGGGGCGTAAAGGAAAGAAAGAGGCGCAGAGCGGAGGACAAGAAATCGGGCAAGTTGAGACATTTTTACCTGAAGCTCGCAGCGGCCCTTAATATACACGAGAGAGAAAGATATTGACTTGTCTTTCTCGTTCCTGCTGCCACGAAGAACTTCCCCTCCCTCAAATAGATATATATATATATATATACATAATAAATAATTTACGGTGAAAAAGGGCATGGCTTTTATACTTATACATTTTCGATTCGCCCTTACGACTGTTAATCATCGATACATGACCACAGCTATCCTCGAATGCGAGGGCTCTGACACAGAAAAGGTGGATAATATATGGGGCGAGTTTTGGGACCTCCGAGCCCTCCACGAGGTTCGATCTCTATAGCTCAGCCTCCTATCTACCTTTTCCTCCTTCCTTTTCTCATCTTTTTACCTCTCTTTCTCTCTTCTTTCTTGTTCGGTGTATAGGCCGCGAGCACTCTTGAATAGCTCAATTTTCGCGTGCGTGCGATCTCTTGAAAGGATCATCGAGGGACCACAGACGTGGTCATCGGCTATGTCCTGCATCGACAAATTGGCCAAAACTCTTTCCCTTCCAACCCCCCCCCCCCCCCCCCGCCGCTCTCTCTCTCTTTCTCGATCCGTCGATCGATCGATCTCTTTCGTTCCGTAAACAGTATAACAAAAAGAACAGTCGGACTATCAGGACCAGCCGCAAGATCTGGATTAGAGTATTTCAGCTTTTATGAGAGGTTTTCATCAACGGGAAGCTTGACCATTCTCATCATTACGAAAAAAGCCCTTTGTCTTTATTCCCTCAAACTTTGCTTGTGACTGGATTGAAACGTTGCACTTCCTTCCCATTTTTCCTATACGTATATCCGTACAACGTCAAGTTCGCTTTTTACTCTCATAGTGTCATAGCGCAATGGTAAAAGTGGAAGATAGTGCTTGTCGATAAGTATCAATTAGACAACGAGCTCAACGATTTTTTTTCGCAAATGTCGAATTTTTTTTCGTAAATGTCGTAACTTTCGTAACTTGGTCGAAATTTTTGAAAATATCGATCTTTGGTTTTCGACGGATCCTTAAAATGTAACGTGTCAAAAAATATTCTTTGAAAATTTCAGGTCGTTCCGTTTAAAATTGAGGGAGTTATGAGCGTTTATAAGTAGATTCCGCGAACCGGCGAACTTTGAAAGCGTTTTTTTCTCAAAATGATTATTTCAAAATCGGTGACCACGATATGTTAAAAATCACTGTACCGATCAACTTCAAATTTTACAAGATTGTACCGAGATTTTTTCGAACAAAGTATTTTTTTTCTTCGATGTATAATATTTTTTTTATCAATGAAAGTAGAGCGTTTTTTCACCGAAAATCGATAATTTCTCAGCGGCAATGTTTTTCAAAAAAACAATATTTTATTAAATCCTTCTCCCAAACACTAAATAATTTCATGCAAAAACTAAATTCGTTTGATTTTTTAATTTCGGATGATTTGTATCCGAGCAGCAGTGGTCACCACGAAAGACGTTTTTTAAACAGCCATCTGCACAATTGTATCTACCACAATTATAAATATTTTTCAATACAAAAATTGTAAAAGATACTCAAAACCGTATTCGTTAATGTAGAAAAAAAATTCGAAACCTACGCACGTTTTCCCAGAAAAAAATCACGAAAATTCCTCTTTTTTCCAGCCACAATCTAGGTGTAACCTGTTGAAAAGAATTCTGCAATCTCCCCCTCTCTCTCTCTCTCTTTCTCCTTCTAACAATCGAACTTGAGTACGCATTCAAGTCTTCGCTTCCGGAACGTGCAAACCGATCGCTATCCACCCAAAAAAGATCGCTGCAATAGGAGTCGGCCTGCGATGCAATTTCCCGCAAGCCCTAACGCTCGCGGGAAATTCACGATCACGGAAGGAATAAAATACTTGCGTCGGTGAAAACTGCAGCGCGAGGCAGCAGCATCTGTAAACAAATACGCGACTCGTCGAGTCCTCGAGTACATAAATTATCCCGAGGAAACGTGAAACTACGCGGAACGATCTTATATACGTCTATATATATATATATATATGCATACATGTAAGAAATACGTGCGTGGAATATCGAAGTTTCGAAGGATCTTGAAAAAAAAAAGAAAAGAAGAAACCAAGTATACCTGCGACATACACACACACACACACAGACATACTTGAACGTACGTTCGATCGAAGGAAGTCTTCGATGTCGCGCACGTATCGCTTGTCTCGCGACCGGAGAGACAGATCGCCCGATCTCGTGAGATTACGTCCCCTCCGTACTTGGATTTTCCTCCATGTGTGCCTTCGTCCGGCGTTCATTCACTCGTAGAAACTTCCATACAAGTAGACTCAAACGAGAATAAAGAAAGGGGGCATTAGATGGAAAAAGCAGAGAGTGAGAGAGAGAGAGAGAGAGGAAAAACCGAAGAACGCAAATATTTCTGTCGATAATTTTCTCTTCTATGCTCAACGAATCTTATCGTCATATTTTTTTACGCGTTATGTCACAGAAATATATTACGTTATGTCACATATATAACTGTAAATAGGCTATATAAAATATAAAAACTGTGTGCACAAATAAATAGCTCGATCGTCTCGTATATGTTCCTGACCAGCGTAATTTACGATCAGATCTTGGATACGAAAAAAAACACACACACACACACACACAACGTTCATATATAATATATCGATCAGATGCGGAATCTTTCCATAGAAATTTCGCATTCCCATGGCGATCGTGGTAACATTGCACGCGCAAGTGTCTCGATCTGCGTCCTTAAGGAGGAAGGATTCCTCCACGTGCAACGACGATCGGGCGTGCGCGCGGCGCCCGAACGCAGCAACAGGTAATTAGTTATAGATGCAAGATGGTACCATGCAACAGCAAGTATACGCGCATGCCAAGTAATCTTACGAATTGTTCTTTTCCGGAAATCATCGAAAAGTCAATTGCGAAGTTAATGGAATGAAAGCGGATGCGACTCTGGGGCGCGCTTAAAAAAGAATTGGTGGGAATATAGATCCATCGGTTTTGTTTTTGTTCCGCCCGAACGAGATGGTTCCGTATCACGATAAATCGGTGTGGTTTTGGAAATAGTTGAAAATAATTGAAGAGGATGGGACACTTTGTGAAAAGGGACGTAAGACGTCAATGGAGCACTTACTGTGAGCTGCAAAAGTCATGATAACGTCGCTCTGATCGATCGCCCTCAGATCCTGACCGGTAAGATCGAATTCACCGGAATCGCCGTTGCGACGATTATTAGCGGCAACAATGGACGATCCCGCGTTTCCCTCGTCGCCAATATTGAGTGCATTCTCGTAAATGTCGAGAAGAAATTTTGGCGCCGATCTTCGTACCTGGGGCAACTTGCCAGTGACGCTTCTCGGCCTGTCAGGCAGCCCGAGAAGGTTCAATATCTCGTGCTCGACCTCGCGTTTCTCACGTTGCGAAACGACTCTGTGTACGACCGTCTGATCGTAACCGTTGTCGACGTAAAGGCCGCTCATACGAGCCGACAACGCTATGTTGATAAGATCGACGAACGTCGCTACGAACAAGACGACGATACCGCACGTCTTACCGCAGAAGAAACTTCTCGGCCTTCTTGCGATCGGAGCTGAATCGAATCGGTTCATCTCACGTTGATTTTTTTTCGCGCCCGCCCTATCTCTCTCTCTCTCTCTCTCTCTCTCTCTCCTTTTTTTGTTTTCGCTTCACGAGAGCGCCGACGAGAATCTTAATTTTTCAATCGTTATTGTCGCAAACGAGCGTTTTTCGTAATTAAACTTCTCGCGGTCACGTTGACGTGACAATAACCTTGACGAATTTTCTTTCGCGTTCTCGTCTTCGTCTCGGGTCTTCTTCGAGATCCGGCACCCTCCACCACGGGGGTTGTTGCCACCCGGCGATCCACTTCGTTCCTCTCGTTCCTCGTCGTTTCGACGATTCTTATCCCACCGTTAATTCTTATTCTCAACGCTCCTGCCGATCTTGCGCTTCTCACAATCACCGCGCGCTCACCGATCGGTAATTCGATACCGATACGATCCAGTGCGTCGATTTCTAACACCGCGAAACTTGCGTTTTCCCACCTACGATTTTGCGATCCGATATCGGTAGCGAGATAATTTTCAAACGGCCTCGGCGATCTTGCGATTTTTCTTCGATCGCGAGGAACACAATTCTCATCCAGATCACATTTGTTCACGGTGATCTCGTCGTCGATCGGTATCGCGCGGACTTACCACGAACGGTAATTATTTTCAATTGAAGAAACCAGCGAAACCGATCGTTCTCGATTAATTTCGAAGATTTCCCGCAACTCGTGTAATACTTTTCATTAATTGCCATTCGAAGAATGTTCCGTACCGCACACTTCTGATACCGATCCACGTTACCGATTTTTCGCGATCACTGACTCTCGCAGATCGATAATTTCATATCGATCCGATCCATCGAGGATCGTTTAACGATCGCGTACAATACTGGCAACGACTCCGTCGCTGTTTTTCCGCATTCCGCACAATCGGCGAATACGTGTGCGCTATTACGTATCAGGCTGCGATACCAATTTTTCCACAATTTTCGTCGTTCAACGATACGCCACCCTCGATACTTTTTCTTCCTCTCGTTTTACGAACAGCATCGAACTCACTTCCGGCACACTTTTCAATTCGGTGCTGTCGAGTTTCACCGGAGGCGCACGCGCGTGTTCCGTGTCATCAGGATATCAAACACCGGCCATCACAAAGGGAGAAAGAGAGGCAAGGAAAAGCCGGTCCCGCGCGCAATACGAAAAATTTGCGCGGGGAACGAAAAGATTCCGGTCTTGTTTTTGTTTGTTTGTTTGTTTTTTTTTTATTACTTTTTTTTATTTAACCGAAATCAAATGCGGTGATAGTAATCAAAGGCGCGACTGATAGGGAGGGAATAAATATGCTTAAGCGGATACCGCTACCGACGACTCTCGTTGACCACTGGACTCTGAGAGCTGGCAGTCCGCAATGAACCAACAGAGCCCAGTGCCGAGAGTCTGTTTGTCTGGGACGAGTCGCACGCGCGGACCGTATAACACCAATACCCCACAATACACTTACGCACACACATACACACGCATACACGCACGCACACACACGCACACACACACACACACACACGCACACACACACATACACGGACTTGTTCAATGTTGAGCCGCTTTGCCACTGCCTGGACAGCTTTTGCTTACGGGCTCTACGGTGTGCTCTCCTCGAGTCTCTCTTGGACAAGTCCTCGTCTTTGGCCTCACGGCCTCACCACCGCCTTTCAGGAGCGTACGAATACATCTTAGGTAACCTCTTTTGGAGGGGGGCCCGTGAACCTTTCGTCGACGAGTCAGCCGCATTTTTTACTTTCAAGATCGCTCGTGCTACCAGCCTGCTTGGAGCCACGTTCGAGTGATCGCGTCTACGTGCTTACCGTTAACGATTCCTGCGTCCAAAAATAGATCTTCACCTGTTGTATCACAGACTGATCGATAAACACGCTGATTCGGGGACTGATCATCAGCTGGCTTCGAGGCGAGACAAGACTGTAATGGTCCATACCGATTTTCGAGCGGGCTCGTTCGATCCAAAATACGCCCAACCAATCGGAACAACGTTCCAACACATGTTTCCTCGATTACTTGGCTCATGGCTTCACTCGCGTGTACATCGGAAAGCTGATTCATGCGTGGGTCGTAAATAAATTAATTTTAATTGAACATTTACTGAAAAGCTTCCTTATGAATGTCGAACGGAATCGCTTGCCTATGCATTTTTAAATGGAAAATTGCATTCTCTTAGGTTCTACCCTTGATGTATCCAAAGTTCGGAAAGAAAGTTCCAGCCGTTTTTACGGCAACTTTGCTTGGACTGTCAACATTTTGAAAAATGGAGGCAACGTCCCAGGATCTCTTTTCACCTCTATTAGCTTAGGTTCTACTGGAAGAAACGAATGCGCAGGTAAAAAGTGCAATTTTCTATTAGTTAGATAAACACTGGAAACAAGTGGCTGTCTGTTTTAAGAACGGATTATGGAAGAGACTCTCGTCAGACCTAATTATGCATGAGTGTTCCAAGTCCACGAGGTGAATAACATCATTTTACCGTCTGAAAACATCAAAGAGCCAACCGACGTTGATCATCTCCTTCCGCCACAGTCCTATCTTTGCAACCACACTTGGCAATCAGCAGAAAGTCTGCAACGAGTTTTGTATTCTAGGAATATTCTTATCGTAGGTCTATGTGCGGTTTCACCGTTTCTTCGCCCCCCCCCCCCCCCCCGTAGCTTTGTCTGACCTTTAGAATCAGATGAATTCATTCAGATTGTGTTTTTACAGTATCCTTGTCTATCAGTGGCAAGAAATGTTGATGAAACAGCTGACCATAGCTATTGAATGGCATGAAACTGGCGGAGGATACCCGAAACGGGAAATGGTGTGAATATGGACCATCTGGGAAGCGATAAAGAGCAGCTCATTGGCCGCTCAACCGATCAGTGTTCGGAACTGCGTTTGCTTAAGCTTGGTAAATTATAGACTAACTACCGTTGGAAAAAAAACGTGAATATCCTTCAGCACTGATCGGTAAACCGGATTTGAATACGAAGAATCCTCGATTTGTCGACTCGTCGTTGAATTCTTTTAGCGCGAATAATCCGGCATTCGGGTGGTCCCAATTTGTCCCATTCCCATCTCGTCTATAAACTCGTGAGACAAAAAATTATTTCCGTCTCTAGCAGAGTAAACCTGAGTGTGGAACACGGGACTTTTCGAGATTTCGCTTTGTCGATGTTAAAAACGATACGCTCCTGACTCATAGAGAGATAGGACCCGCCCCTGCCGAAGAAGTAGGCGGTCACAGAGACCGTGGCCGATCTAAAGTGTATTCGAACCGATCCATGCGAGAGCCTCGTTGAATATATCACGATCGCGATGGCGACTCATCGAGCGATGATCCTCCGTATCGCTAGTTCCTATCTTCGACGATTTATCTCCTCTGTGGCTTCTTTGTTTCTTTCTCCTTTCTCCCCCCCCCCCTCCCCCCCTCTTCTTTCGTTCTTCTTTTTTAACGAATTTCATTACGCACCGAGTACGCCCTCTGTAATTCCTTATAATTTAATCGACAGTTGGCTGTAACGTGATAACTTCCGGTGTATCGTGAGGATTTACGAGCACAGGTGGGAACAGCCGAGTGAAAAGAAGTTACAAGCCAGTATCCTTTCTTTTGTCAATCTCTTCAAACTTTATTCCAATTAACTGAAATTTCATTTTTCCATCATGGTGTTTTTTTTTCTTTTTCACTTCTTATGACGCTCGTAGAAAATATTCTATCGCGGATCTATCATCATCGAGGAATGCGGAAACCCAGACTGGTTTTTCTTCGTATTCGACGTTCCAAGCTAAATGTCAATATCTTCGTCAAAATAAAGGACAAAAACTCGTTGGCACAGCTGATGCAGCTCGTCCACTACTAAAAAAAGGCCCTTCAAAAATAATCATTAACTTTGCCATCGAGCGCAAAAATACTGCACGCTAATTTACCATCGCGAATATATGTTATTACGTATATTACAAGTATTATTATATTTGTTGGATAAATATATATACATATAAGTTAACGAGACGATCCATCCATCTCGTTTACTACGCAACCGCACAACTGTCAGTCGACTACTGTCAATTACGTTAACGAATCTATTGTCATTACTCGTCATCTCTCTTCATCATCTCTTATGATTTATTATTTTGCCCCGAAACTTTTGGGAACCTTGTTTTTCTATCACCACCGCGCGCGTAATTGTTCGATTTTACGGCAAGAAAGAAGAAAAATGGTTTTACCCGAAACAACTTTTTCTACACTTTGATCCGATTTCTTTTACATTGGGCAATTTATATCGTAGCCAGTATGTGTGATGCGAGTATACGAGGATTCGTTGTATCTATGCAATGTTGGCTATCAGCACATCAGGCCCTTCAGCGAACGGTCATCGATCCCGTGTGTCTTCAAAATCACCGATCACCATCTACGCGCGCGTGTGCGTGTTTATCAATCCGTTGAGACGTGCATGGACAACGAAACGTGTGACAATGCACGCATTTACACGCACAGTGGTGAGGACGAGAAAGTGAAAAATAATTAAGAGTGAAAAAAATCGTATAGATTGTTGGTGGCTGCTACGGTGTTTTCGAATTCCGATTGACGTACGATTAAATTGCTGGATGAAGCGAGAAGTTGCGTACAAGAGTGAGAGAGTGAGTGAGAGGGGCGGGAGGGAGAAAGAGAAGACGAAGAAGTGGTAAGAAGTATAAGAGGGCGGTAATGGTCCCGGAGGCGAATTCTCAGCGTGCATAGGATATCTCACGAAGATATCCCCGCGGAAGAACTCCAAGGTATATCTACGTGCGATCGACTCCTCCTCGTGGCTACCTCATACACTTCTATCCACGTATCGTCACCGCGCGCGTCTTTCCTCGTTCTTGTGTCGTGCTCCGCGTTGCACCGCAAAGTGCGCAGAGACAAGTGGGTCAATATGGAACCCCGTGATCTGTCTGGATTTTCGTATTGTTCTGAGGTAAAAAAAAAAAAGTTTTGGTTAGTTGCGACCGGTGGTGCTTTTAAGCCCAGATCCCCTTGACTAAATTTCCTAAACTAGGAATGCCCAGGATTGTCCGATCGAATAAATCGCCAATTCAATTAATTCTTCCTAATGAAATTACCGTGTGCGTTTTTTTGTTGAAGATACTGGAGAAATGGCAAAATCTTTGCGGCAGAGACGCTTTTGTGTATTGTGAAGTTAGTGTATCAGGGTTTTTTTTTTTTGGCCCATGCTATGGGCTATGAGCGTGATACTTTTATCGCAGTATTGGCTACATGCGTAATATTAGCGCCGCGTAGCGTTCGTATTTTTGTCGGCTCTGTCAAAAGATTTGTGATTGTGGTTATAATATTATGATAAATTGTGAAAATTAAAATCGCGTCGCAATTGCATTTAATTTGTTGGCATTAAGGGGATATTCTACTATGATGGCTCAAAAAATAAGCTAACTTAATCATTTTTTTTTAAATCTGTTGCATGTAATGGTACAAACTTTTTTTTGCTCAAAGGTACACTCTTATAGAATAGAAAATAATTTTTTGTTCATGCATATAAATGTATATTTATTTAACAATTTATAATCGTGTAAAGGCATGAAAAAAATAAGTATGTCGCTGGCGTTGACGATTTCCACTCTCCAGGTAATCTGAAACACAAAATTCAAAAAGATTCTTAATCTGTATGAGTGTCGCTATCGCCCGAACTAGAATTATCAAAAAATATTCATTTTTACTTATACTTTCGCCCGAATTATGACGAAAAAAAAATGTGTTTTTCAAACACTTTTGCAAAAAACGACGCCATTTTGTTATTTTGCAATATAAAATAATCATTCTCGTTCGGGCTATAGCGACACTCATACAGATTAAGAATCTTTTTGAATTTTTTGTTTCAGATTACCTGGAGAGCGCAAATCATCGACGTCAGCGACATACTTTTTTTCATGCCTTTACACGATTACGAATTGTTAAATGAATACACATTCATACGCAACAACAAAAAAATTGTTTTCTATTCTGTAACAGTGTACTTGTAAGGGAAAAAAAAGTTTGTACCGATACATGCAACAGTTTCCAAAAAAAAAAAATTATTAAAAATAGCTTACGTTTTGAGCCATCACAGTAGAATGGCCCCTTAAATCAATTTGTCTGGCCAAATACGACAAGAAGTGTTTCCTTTCAGTATAGTGAAAAAAAAGAAGTAAAATTTCATCAAAATGTATATTTTTATTTACTTGTAATTTTGTTATAGGACGAAAAAAATGAAGCTATATAATTGCCATTATTAATATTTAACAAACATTTTCTGTTTGTCAAATTACTACTATTAACCACTAATAACAAAGAAAAATTTGTTTCCAGACCGAAATGAGCATAACTTTAAAGACCGGCGTCGAGAGTATAACTCTCAATATTAATTTCCAACCTCAAACTCAATCTAAGGAAATACATGACCCAAGTTTAATAATTCAAACTCGTCCCATGAGGCAAACTTTAGGCTTACTTTTTCCTTACAATTTTTGCAGGTTATTACACAGCAACTGTTGTGGCTACTTTTTATTAAAACAATATTTTTAATTTAATTGCAGAAAACCCGTACCACGCGCATACAGGTTTGATAGATAAATAGCCGAGTTTATTGCAATGTTTTTCCACTGCCGGTGCTGCGTTCAATTTCATTAGCCCGACCCTATTGGCTCCGACTCTGCACGGAGCCAACAGGAACGAAATGAATTGTAGCGAACACATTGGTCCATGTTACCTGCAAGACCAACATTGACACATTATCCAATAAATATAAAACTTTAGTCACAGTATTTGAACAGAACGAATCGTGGGGAACACAGGGGGTCCATATTACCCCATCTAGTCCAAATTGACCCGAATCTTGCACAGAGTAACTTACCCTGACTTGACTCTCTGCAGGTGCCACTAAGTCTACCGGACCACGACTCTCTTGGGTTGGATATACATACGTACAGGTTTATATATACGAGAGAGAGAGGGAGAGAGAGAGAGAGAGAGAGAGAGAGAGAGAGAGAGAGAGAGAGAGAGAGAACGAGAGAAAGAGAGAGAGGGAAAAAGAGCAACACGATGAGGACGAACGAAGAAAAGTCAGAGGAGAGGCTCCTCCGTGCAAGGAGAACGCTCTCACCTCGGCTTTGTAGTACTCGTTTGACGAGATTACGCACAACGTCCAGTGTTGAGGATTTTTTGTTTTTTTTTTTCATACATTATATAGCGCGGACTCGAAGATCCCGTTTTCTTTGAAAGCTTTTTTTTTCTTGATATATATTGTATAATCTGGGTTGTCCAAAATTAATGAAAACGAAAAGTTACGTTGTCACGAGTTTCATATATCGTACGTTATATTTGTGTCTTCTCGAAGCATATATCGCACAGTTTCGAAAATTCTCCTCGAGGTATTTATCGCTACCGGTTGTCGAAGCAGAGAAGATGCGCGACGCTCTCCAAGACTGTATATGTATGGACGACGTATATCCAGAATTCTACAGAGAGAGAGAGAGAGAGAGAGAGAGAGAGAGAGAAGAGAGAGAGAGAGAGAGAGAGAGAGAAGAGAGAGAGAGAGAGAGAGAGAGAGAGAGAGAGAGAGAGAGAGAAGAGAAAGAGGAAGGAGGAGAGAGAAATGTTGCAGCATATCTCCCAGCGTTCACGGTGCCAGAGAGTCTACCACGAGATATAAACTGAGTCCGGGGAGACCCCTCGGGCGAATTCCTATCAAGCATTGCGTATATACTCGTTAACTGGTATATCGTGTATACACGCGTATACTTTTGTACATACGTACACAACATTAATGCGTATGCGTACCCGACTCTCCGATCTCTTTACCAAGAGGTGTTTGCATACGTTAGGCGCACCTTATTTCTTTGTGTACATTCAATTTTTTCGCGTCATCTCTCGCTCGTTCGATCAATTGGCGATGTAAATATGTATTTGTGAAACGGTACGTATCGGGTCCGAGTATACGTTTCGGGAACGGCGTAAACATCGATCGACCTTAGTAATTTCATGTACACATTATTTTGTTAGATTCTTCATGTGGAGGGATTTAGTACAGGTAGGGCATTCACTTATGAATAGGAGAATACCGGGACAAACTTTAGGGTCATTTATTTATGTGAATTGTGCCTGAGATGACTAACATTCAAAAAAATCTTATATTAGGTCATTAAGGCCTTAGGCCACTCTAGGATTGTCCAAAAATCGATGTTTTTTGTTAAAAATGTACTTTAGTACGTATAAAATTATATTTCAAAAGATTATGCGTGTGAAAAAATGTCTAAGTACTCGATTTTCGAATTCTAGCAACCCCTCTTAATTCATGTCGTGACTTTCTACTAACTTTAAACGCGTTTATCTCAAAATTACATTTTTCAAGTCGGCCGGTGTCATAGCTCAAACAAATTTAAACCGATTCACTCGAAATGTTAACTGTATATTTAGAATTACATTTTCTGAGGCACTACGTAGGATTTTTTAAATTATATTGCATAGCTGTTTTTTTTATAAATAATTTTCTGACGATTTTCTGCGATGCATTTTATACTTTTTGTTTTAGAAATGCGCCATTTTGACAAAAAACAATATATCAAAAAAATCCTACGTACTTCTATAGCTATTCTTATATATGATCGAAAAAACTTCAGTGTCTCATCATAACTCAAAAATTATAGGAGCCGTTGGTCCGGCCGTTGACCTTCCAGAAATAAAAGCGTCATCGGAAAAATGCTGCACGGTCGCGATTTTGACATGTATCGCTGTGAAAAAATAATCTTGTATAGTCAATCACGTGTATAATAAAACCCCTATTTTGTAAATCCTATTTATTTTATGGTTTCGCTGGAAAAAAAATCACAAAATATGACCTTTTTTAGCCTCTAGATTGACCTAAGGCCTTAAGGAGGTACGACTACTCCCTCAGGGTCGACATAGAGACTCAATTTACGTTACCCAACGGGTATTCCGATTTATATTAATGTATGTTGAATATTCGTATTATCCATCCCAAAGTGCGAAATTTGTGGTAAATATTTTATTTATTGCATATTTACTAATAAAAATTGACAAATTAGATCCTCAACGACTCTGGAGTCTTCGCGACGATTTCCAAGCAGTAGCGAGATTCTGTAACTTGGTAGCGGACGTTTTTGTTATCGTTACCTAGTGACAGCCAATAAGAGGCTCCCTTTCTTCTGATCGTGCATGCGAATGGCTGTCACTAGCCAGCGACAACGAAAACTGTCACTACCGAGTGACAGAATCTCGCTAAAGAGCTAGGTTATGCTCACCAAACGAATCAGCCGTTACGCCCGGCATTCTGTAAATCTATGAAAATCCGTTTCCAAACAATGGTTACCAGCCCCAATCGACCAATAAACGGTCGAGATATGACGGATCAAAGTTTCGCAAATTCGCAAAACTGGCAATGCGGACCTTCGAAAAATACATTTTTCATGTTTTGGCTTCTCCAGAATCGCCCGTTCGACCTAGGCACCTCAACCTTGGCTCATTTGGCGCGAAGTCGATGTAGCTTTCGAATGGATTTTGACCTATCCGGCTAGGACCACTTGCCGAACCGCGGGATCACCCCAAAGTCAACCTCTCGGATTTCGCCAATTTTCCGGAGCCCTTTGATTGTCGATTTTTGTGATATTCGGATGGCGTTTTCGGATAGAAGGAAACGAGTTATCGGGATGGGCCCAACGCCATTTTCGAAGTCTGTCAAAATCATTTTCCGTAAGGGAAAGTTTCAATCCCGAATGGTCAATAAGCGGCCGAGATATCGCCGATGGAAAAATCGTAATTTTAGCGTTTTTACGAAACCAGAGGAATGGTGGGAGAAATTAAAATTTTCCATTTTCCAATATTAAAGAGCCGATGTAAAATTGATCGCTGATTGCGAAAATCCCAGTCCCGCCCGTTAAAAACAAATATTTCATAAGAAATATTCCGGAAAACCCCTATTTTCGGCAAAACCATGATACCTCCCTTTGTGTTTTTTCTTATTCTGGATTCCGCAAGTCGAAACCGCAATTCGGAAGAAACCAAAGGGCGAAAAAATCCCAGTACTTCTATTTAGAACAAAAGCATAATAAGGTAAGGACCCCCTAAAAAGATACTGCAAATAAAAATGTATTTTTACAAATAGCTATTTTGCAATTTACTTTTCTCATAACGTACTCTGTAATTGGTCATACAGAATATATCTCGCTGTTACCTCGAACTTGAATCCGTCGCGGAGAAAACTGTGTTGCAGAATTTGTGGCGACTAGACGTGAGATACACAACTGTAACGAAACCTCAACTTTTCGAGGAGAAAATTATTTACATGTATTAGGGAAAAATAATTTTTTAAATCAATTATAGCGTTCGCATTGGAACATCGTACGCAACACTATCAACATGTGCAATAGTACCAAACCCTATCACACCACGCTGTAGACTTTTGAAGAATTACCGCTATGGTTTCCATATTTATATGTCCATGAGAACGAGTAACTGAGCACGTACGTTCAGGCGCAAAGTTGACAAATGATGGGAGTCCAACTCTAGTAAGTTACTAAAACGCTGGTGCCTTCTATTGCTCACGAAATACTGGCACAGCGGTACATATTGGTACACATCGGTCACAATGAGAACCGAAAACACGATAGGATAACTTGCACTTCCAGTCTGGCCCATGGCGATGAAAAAAGGCGGAAAATTGGAACAGAAACATTTATCAGCAAGTTCTCGTCAATTTTATTCGAAATCTTGAATGGTATAGTATTTATTAACAATAAAATTTACGTTTGATAGGGTCTGCTCAAGCGAAAAAGGGAAAATGGAAATGTACCTTGGCAGATGTTTTATAGATTCATAGTTTTTCGATGACTAATTAATGGTGCCAAAAAAAAAAATGACCACCCACTGTTCTTCAGGCGAATGAACAGAATTTATCGGGGCCGGTTTGAAATTCCGAACTTTGAATGTTCCGACGGTTTAAATTTCCTAATTTTAATATTCCAAAACTACAAGTTTCGTAAAGTACATGCCAGCAAAAGTCTACACAGTTGACTGTAAATCATGTAGAACGGTACGAGGAGCGATAGAAAAAGGATTCAAATATGATTTCTTATACGAGATAATTTTCAGAAATAGTATGAAGAAGATCAACGCTTTGTCTGAACGACCCGTAATACGACATACAAAAGTCCGAATATGTAATATTAAGTATGCCACAAAATTCCAATTTTTTTATTATAGAAAACGAACTATATCAGAAAGTTTAAATATAATAAAAGCTAATAAGAGATTCGTCAGGTTCACGAAAGTTTTAGACTCCGGAAATCATAGCATCGATCATCCAGTTTGCGAAAACTGAAATTTAGGTAGTGTAAGATTCCGACAAAGAACGTTTAGAATATTAAAAATTTCGAAAACTCATACATAAAGCAGATAGCAAGTTAGCCTAACGCGTTTAGATGACAGCATCACTACTGTAACGCATGTGAACGATGTTCAGATTTTCGGAGTTTTGGTCTTTCGGTTAAAATTTTTTGGGAGTTTTCATCTTTCTAGGTAGTATTCTTTCGGAGTTTTGATCTTTCGCGGTAGAATTTTTTCAGAGCTTTGATAATCCTTCACGTTTTATTGTGAACATATAATGTAACGATGTTGAGCTATCGATAATTCTTATCGATATTCTTATTTTCGAAACTTTTCCCTGTGCAAACCTTCGTCATTCAGGAACTCGAATTTCTAACATTACAATTTTTCGGAACTGTGGACTCTAATTGTGGGGAGTTGATACTTGTTTTATGTGCTGTGTTTTCATGTCGACGCTTTATCAGTCGGTCCCATGTTTATTGTCATTTAATTACTTAGCGTACTATTATTTTCGGTTATATGATAATTCTGTTTACAAAATTTTGGAATTATACATTTTCAGAAGTATCGAGTACTAGCTAATAAATTCGGAATTTTGAGCGTTCTGACGATTCAAAGTTCGGAATTTCAACTCGGCCCCAATTTTTCTCACCATTTCTTCGAAATTTAATCCATCGTGGAATAATTAACGATTTTAGTATACACCCCCTATTAGTATCATACTGCATACATTTTCAAACTTTTGATCATTACAGTCTCGGTTTGTACTCCAAAACATTATGAAGCATAGTCGGTCAAATTGGGTTCACCCGAATTAAACTTCCGACAATTCCATAAATAAACAGAGAATACGAAAATATATAAGATATAACCTTACAATTAATTCCCCGGAAATTAGTTTACTGTAAAGAAAACTAGCGGGACACCTTTAGGAGATGATAAAAAAAGTCGTCATAATAATCCCTCTAGAAAATTGTCAGAATTGGATCCCCAGGGACTTGTACCTTTGTGCATATAAAGATATCGAAACCGTCTGCGAATGTGATGAATATCCCTATGCGAATCGTTAGACTTCGGAAATGATTCCAGGTTAAAACCTTTCCGTATCGCCAATGATTTTCCTTCCAAACGTGACCAGGTCTTTCGAAACAAAAAGACGGTTCAAATTTTTATACAAAAGAAAAAAATCTGAACTTCTCTCCACACCATTAGTCTTTCACGTGAAAACTCAAAAGCGAATTTTTAGTTCTTTCATTGCGCACTTATCGTGACTCGGTGGGTAAGTTGCTAAATGTCGGTAAGGAAAAGATCCGACGTGTTCTGAAGCAAGAACGACACGGCGCTAGAATCCATCTGCCTACCACATCGACCGCGATGAAACGTTTTCTCCAATCGACGCAGAAATAGAGATCAACTTCGAACATAACCTTACTTAATCTATCTTCCTCCGTGAACTAGCGGCAAAATACGTGTATTGCGGTGTCTTGTAAATAAACAGCGATGGGTTTATCGTTTGAAGTCTCGACAAAGATTTGATTGCGTCTAATCGATATACGACGGAACTTGAAAAGAAA
This sequence comes from Ophion ventricosus, assembly GCA_963932345.1. Classification (NCBI taxonomy): domain Eukaryota; kingdom Metazoa; phylum Arthropoda; class Insecta; order Hymenoptera; family Ichneumonidae; genus Ophion; species Ophion ventricosus. The sequence continues at coordinate 27,456,133 of OZ010712.1, forward strand.
AGGAATCGCGTTTAATCAACGCACTTTCGTATTTATCATAGCTCGCGAAAATAGGAAAAATCCACAATGTCCGTGGTCGTGGAAACAACCATAGGGGACTTTACAGTCGATCTTTATACCGAGCAACGTCCTCAAAGTAAGTGCCCGTTACGTAAAATAATCAAGAAAATTTTTGGCCAATTGTGCGTCGCAGGATGGCATAAAAATCTCGAGAACAAAAATGTTATTTTACCTTGTGGTTTTCACTCGCAGCTTGTCGTAACTTCCTGAAGCTTTGCAAAGTCAAGTACTACAATTGGAACCTTTTTCACACGGTGCAGAGCAATTTCATAGCCCAAACTGGCGACCCGACCGGCACTGGCAAAGGCGGCGAGAGCATCTACGGCACTCTCCTGGGTGAGAAGGCACGCTACTACGAGGCCGAACAAATGCCGCGACTGAAGCATGACAAAGTCGGTCTGCTGTCTATGGTGAATTGCGGCAACAACATGCTAGGCTCGCAGTTCTTCATAACCTTGGACAGAAACTTGCAATCCTTGGATAGCGAGCATTGCGTGTTTGGGGAGATAGCCGAAGGCCTTGACGTCATTTTGAAATTTAATGAAGCCATCTGCGACAACGATCACAGGCCTTATCAGGACATAAGAATTTCCCATACCGTCGTACTCGAAGATCCTTACGACGATCCTAAGAATCTTGTTATACCGGACAGAAGTCCTGAACCTACCAGGGAAGCTCTCACGGTAATTATCCGCCACTCACTCCCTCACTTCGCGGCAACAGGGAGGGGAACCGTGCGAGTTTACACAAGCGCGCTAACATTTTCAGCTCGCTCGTATTCAGTATTATGGCACAGCCAGTCTCCGTGAGCAACATTGTCCTTAAGGATCCACCCTAACGAGAGTTGTTACCGCAACATTTTTAGAGCGACCGTATAGGAGCAGACGAAGCGATCGACGACACCGCCGGCATGAGCATGGAGCAAATAACGGAGATGCAGAAAGAAAAAGAGGCTAAAGCTCGCGCCACCATTTTGGAGATCGTCGGAGATATACCAGACGCGGAGATGGCACCGCCAGAGAATGTACTCTTCGTCTGCAAACTCAATCCTGTCACGAACGACGACGATCTTGAAATTATCTTCAGCAGGTTCGGCAAAATTGTGGGGTAAGTTGCAACGAATAAGTACAACATATTCTGCTTACAAATATACTTTACTTACTTCTTCGGGTCGCCAGTTTTTATTTTCACGCATTGCAATATTCACATATTTATTAACGAATGTGTGCCAAATAAATACATATTATTTGCAAATTTTAATATTCAACGATACATTGTCTAAAATACACTGAATAAATAAGAAGCTGAGAAAAGATAATAGATGAAAAGCTTATGATGTTGAAGTTTGCATCGTTCGAATCTAACGATATATTTTTTTTTTCATTTTCAATCTCTTTATTGTTATCATCTTCCAAGGCCTTTTTTTTGCAAATCCAGGTCGCAAATTTCTATTAAGAATACGTACGTTTGAGCAATTTTCAAAGCCTAAATTGGCAAAAAAAATGTAAGTAATTAAAAAGAATTAATTTTCGTTGCATTCCAACAGTGCAAACTTCAACGTCATAAAAGCTTGCAGCAGTGACGAAAAATTTGTTTAAACTTAGACAAGTTTATTCGATAGTGTACTAAACAAGTAGAGAAGAGGAAATGAAAGAAACGGTTGGATTAATGTCCAAGCGAATTTAAAACCCGGCCGCTTTGATTTATAAATTAAAACTAACTAAATATAGATTATTTTGGAATTGCAATATTCATAAAAATACACTCTATGAACGAGTAATTAAGAGCCGATAGGTGAACTGTTTACAACAATGACTAAGCATTTTTTAACCAACGCGCACCGAAAAAATAATCCTTTTTCCACAATAGTACACTAATTTGACGTATATACGATTCACAAATTGTAATATACACAATAAGAATAGGAAAACGATTTCCAGTAGTGACGAAAAGTTGGCAAACTAAACAAACACGCATTAATGGCAAATTGTAATATTTAAAAAAGTGTAACACTCTAACAAGAAAATAAAAGCGTGTCGAAGATAAACAGCGAGCGCAAAAAGATTAGAAAAAAAATAGTTTACAATAACGACGGCAAAAAAAATGGAAAGTTAAAAAGAAAGACGTTTCTTTCAGCTGCGAAGTGATAAGAGATCGTCAGAGCGGTGATTCACTTCAGTACGCGTTCATCGAGTTCGCCGATCGCAAGAGTTGCGAGGAAGCCTATTTCAAAATGGACAACGTTCTGATCGACGATCGTCGTATACACGTTGATTTCTCGCAGTCCGTGTCGAAAATGCGATGGCGTGGCAAGGGCAAGGGCATAATGTACAACGAGGAGAAACGTTCGGACGTGAAAAGGTCATCGAGGCAGGACGATGGCTACGAGGATCGTGACGCGAGAGATCGTCGAAGAAATTCGAACGGTCATCGAGAGTCGAGGAACGAGGGAAGAAACAACGAGAAGAGCCGAGATGATCGGCCGAGACCGCAGATGCACGAGAAACGTAAAGAGGAAAAGTATCGTCGAGAAAATGATAGGAGACCCGAGAACGAGCAGAGGAGAAGAGATCGAATCAGGGATAAACAAAATAATCGCTCCGACGTGAAATCACGAAGAGAGAGTCGGAGTCGAAGCGGAGATCGGCGTAACGATGTAAAATCGTTGGACCGCCGTGATAAGAAACGGGATGAGGAAAAACGAAGAGATCGTCACGAGAACCGGGGCGAAAGGCTGGAACATTCAAGGCAGAAAGACAAGAGACCGAGAGAACGCTCCGAGGAACGTTACAGAAAAAAGAGAGATCACAGGCACGATAAATACAAATAATCGTAATCATTTACTTCTTACTTTCTTAACTGATTGTACAAATTTCATATTTTCGTACTCTTCGCATCGAACGACTCTGCACATTCGTCAAGCGGGTTGACTTTTGCTTGAAGCCGCCAACGAAAAAATGATTGAGATCTCGAGCCAAAGGTCATTCGGACGATGCTTCTCAAATCGTGTACTAAAATATTGCTGCTTAAAGAGTGCTATTTTTCATACGGTTTTCTTTTGGTCCGACAATATAAATATACACATTTATAAGTCCGCATCTAAACATTTTTGCGTCAAAATCGATGTTTCGGGATTTCCAATCGTTTTTTTTCTACGTAAGTCAGAGCGAAACTCGGCGTTGTCGCGTTGTAAATGGAGACGACAATATATGAGCCTGATGTTTGCATCTTTGGCACGTAATGAAAGTGAATTTTTCTTAATTGCCCCAAATATCTCTTTGGCAGATCGAGGCTACGAAAATAACTCAATCGTATAACAAAAATGACGAAATAAAAAATTCATTGCATTTCGAAGATGCAAACGTCAACACCATAGGAATTTCTAATAAATCGAATATTCGTCTATTACGGTTTACTTTCAAATCCATTGGATACGATCGGTCCAAAGCCTTTCGGCTACCCGTCCCCCATCGCTCTTGACCTGTCTTGAATGAGACGAACCACGTTGAGATTTTTGCAATTCAAGGCTGTCTGCATTGGTGTCTGTTTGGCGCGATTTTTCGCTCTTAAGTCCGCTCCGCGGTCGATGAGATATCTGTAAGGTCGAAGAGTGTATGAAAAAATGTCTTAACGCTTCTCGCCTGCGAAGAACGGGCGGGGCGTACTCGGCTAACTCGTAGTATCCGGTCATCGCCACTATGTGTAACGGTGTTCGCTTGCCGATAGGATCGAACGCGTTCACGACGTTGTTTCCTCCGTAGTGAAGAATCATATCAATTATTTCGAAATCGGATCGATCGCGAGCACCGAGTACCGCCTCGAATAGAAGACACTGCGCGTCTCTAGGAGTGAAGGGGGATCGTCTGTGAAGGAAAAAAGCTATTGAGAGCAGTGCCGCACACCGTAGGAGCCATGAGTGAGTGTGAGGGAGAAAAATAGCCGGCTTACAGATTCGAACCTTTTTCTATCTTAAGGGGCAATTTGTAGTTGATTAGAAAATATTAATAAAGTTTATTGAAACTTAACAACTGGTTCCACAAAATATATACGAAAAAAAGTACAACAAGCATTTTTGAGGTTAGTTTTATTACAAAATGGCGGCACACTAGTAGTCTGTCCGCCGTCATCTTTTCCGCAGAAGCATTTTGCGGTGGAATTTCTTGAATTTTTACGAATAAACATTCTTAGTGTAGATATAAAACATTAAGCTTTAAGCTTAATGTAGATATAAAACGTTAGGTTAAAAAATTAAGCTTAGTATAGATATAAAACATTAAGGACTTAAGGCGGGCAATCACTTTAGGAGACTGAAAGTTAAATGACTTTTTTGGATTTTTTTTATTATGAAAAAAATGGAAATTTCCGCAACTCTGACAATAATTTATTCATATTTTCATACATCTCTGATAATTTTTTCAAGTTATTTCATGCATTAATTAAGGTGTAGTCCGCTGTGTCCCTTGGCGTGTCCTCATCGTCGTTGTCGATTTGCGGGAATTGTGCAGCTTGCAATTCGTATCTGAAATAGTCCAACAAATTTTTATACGTTCTTGAGATGTTTTTTAAGAACATGAACCTAAACTTTGAAAAAAAATCGAGCATTGAATGTTGGAACGCGTTTGAAAAAAAATGATCGATTTTTAGCATTTTTTCCCGGCATTTTGCAATAATAAATATGTTTTAAACAATCTAATCTTTCCAACTTTAGGTTCATGTTTTAATAAATTATATTATGTAAACCTGTTCCAAATTTGAAGATGATCCATCGATCAGTTGTTGAGTTATGATTCCCGCAAATTGAAAAAATATCGTTTCGAGAAAAACACGTTTAAAGTTTCGCAAACGAAAAACTCAAAGTCAAATGTGTTTAATCAAATGATAAAGTGTCTTACCGATTAATCAGCGATTCCAGCACCATACAGCAGTCTTTCCCCTTTCTCATGCAACTCATTTGAAGCTTGCATTTCCTCTTTACGAGCTTTTCGAGCTTCTTTTGCCTCTAATAAACTTTTTCTATTCTGCCGAGCCAGGCGCATCTGATCCATTTGCTCGGCATATCCGTAGCTCTGCCTGCCAACTACGATTTGTAGTTCATTCATAACCATGAGTAGGGCTGAATTTCCTTCATTAAATAAAATAGCAGCAAGAAATGCCGCTACCTCGATTATTTTGTACCCAGAATGGATATGTTTTGGAGCTAATTGCCAAACGGTCGAGTTTGGGTTTGTTTGGATTATGAAAACCCAAACAAACAAACAACCCCAAACAAACTATCTAACTGAGCGCTCGTGGATACCTAAGCGCGCTTGGGAGTCGAGCGGAGAGTCTTTATCATTTATATACATACCGTTAGAAGCAATCCGAATATCGTTTTGAAATATTCCGGCTGTATTCTTAAGATATTTTGCTAACGATTTATGAAATAAAAAAAATAGATTTTTTGAAACATTTAAAGTGGTTGCCCGCCTTAAGAAAAAAAAGTTGGCTTCGGACAAACTGCTTTCATGCTGTAATTTTGTATTGGAAACTATAAAAATAAAAGATTCTAAATAAAATGAACTCTTTTTTTGTGCATTTCTTTAAAAATCAATTATAATTTTTCAATACGGTTGATCCATTTTTTAAAATAAACTTCAAAGTCCCTATAACAGTTTTTGGCCTCGTATGATCGTGGTACACCTTAGAGACTGATCATTCGGTAAAAGGAACAATAATTTGGAAAGAAGAAAAAATCGATATATTTCGAACAAATAAAACGTGTTTCGTATTACTGAGATAAAAATTTTGGTGGTCCTTACGACGACGCAGTACAAGGAATAATCACATCTAATGGAAAACTTGTTAAATGACATTCAGTTTTTCTTGTAAACGTAGACAAACCCAATAAAAGTACAACTTCAACGTTTTCGTAAATTCGTCCGCATCCCTCTTCGTTGAAAAAGGGCATTGAAACGTCAGGAAATTTGGCACAGGTTTTTAATGGAAAATCGTGAAATGGGCTGGAATATCAACGTCAATAAAATTCGCCATTTTTAATAAGAAATCGTGCGAAATTACCTAGATTTTCATATATTTTCTACCGCGAAATCGATCTCGCTAGAAAAGTCACTATGTTGAATAAAGTCTCAATTACACGTGAAAAAAAAAAACAAAAAGTTTCTGGCAAACTACACCAATAATTAGGCTATGATGGCTTTTCGTTTTTTATATCCAGACCAACTTTAAACTTAGACGCAACTTCGTAATGTTTCGTTGATTTCTACAACCTCAATCGATAAGCCAAGAAAAGTTTAGTCATCGGCAAATTTCTCGTTTTCAGTACGGTTATGTGCAGTGGGCTCTCTTGAAAGACGTCGTAAACGTGGATCGGCGAACCGGCCTTTATGAGATATCGGGCACACTCCAGATTCGAATGGAGGGCCGCGTAATGAAGGGGAGTGCGTTGCAGATTGTCCGTACAAGAAAACATCGCACCGATTTTCAACAAGTCTCTCATGACTCTCGTGTGGCCGAGCAGGGCTGCGGTATGCATTGGAGTTAAACCTTGAGAAAATTGATTACCGCGGATTACTTATAACCGGGAAATGATCGCTTATCTAATTTTAAAAAAAGACATCTTTGCCATCGATTTTTTAGTGGCATCATTACGAGTCTTATAATTCTCTCAGATGCCAATGTTAAAGGATACTCAAGTATAAAAACATCTAGTTTTTTCTGATGCATCACAATATTTATTTCATATAATTGCGGGTCGATCTAATCGAATATATCGGATTATGATGTCAAAGTTTGCATATTTCAACGCAGCGAAAATTTACTTCAAACTCAAACTTAACTATCCTGCCAATTCTAAAAAAAGGGCGCTACCTCGTTATTCTTTATTCTGTTAGGGCATGCGCCGTAGAATGGATTTTCAAAAAATTCTGTATAACTTTTGTTGAACGCATAGGTCGTGGATCTGGAGTGAAATATCTCGAGCGTTTATATTCAATGTTGCTTCCCGATTTAAAACCTCATCACCGAGATCGAGAACCGTTTCTTAAAAACAAGAAGTCGATTCACTTCTGGAGCGTATAGTGTTTGAATATTTTCTAAAAAAAATGTATAACTCGAGAGACGCGTTAAAATACAATATATATATATATACGCTTAACTTCTCTCAATCTCTCAAGTTTGTCCTATCTAGAACATTTTTCTATTCTTATGCACGTCTCTATGACGTTGAAATTTGCATCGTTGGAACGCAACAATTTTTTTCTTCCTTTTTTAATTTTTATTCCCATCCAAAACCTTCATTTTGCCAATTGAGGTCGCGAATGTTTAATAAAAATATGTAAAAAAGTTTGAGTGATTTTCACAGCGTATATTAGCAAAAAAAAAACAATTAATTTTCGTTGCATTGCAACGATGCAAATTTCAACATTATACGTGTCTCCCCTCCGAGAGTAGTCGTCAGTTTTACGTGAAACGCAACGAAAATATATTTATTTCCGAATTGGCACCGTTTTTTTGGCACATTTATATCACGAGAATCACTGATTTTTTTTTTTGACGAATCCTCATTTAAAATTAATAACCAGAAGCTGCAAAAAAAATATTTTAGATAATAAAAATCAGAAACAATTTTCGCTGCGTTCCAACGATGCAAACTTCGACACCGTAAGATCCTCATCAGAAATATGCAATCTCCAAATGCAAAAAAAAAAAATTAGGATAATAGTAAATGCGAAAAAATGGAAGAACAAAAAGGAAGTTTCGAGGCATTGATGTGGTAAATGATTATTGTAGAATAGCACAGAGAGGGTTCATCTTTATTTTCTGATTAAATTACCATGCATAGTTTTCGCTTCGGGATTAACGTCGTACGATTTGCAAAGTATACGCATGAGTTCGACGTCATCGTTCTCGGCGGCGATGTGCAGAGGGGTCATACAATCCGATCTTTGACAATTAACGTCGGCCCCGTGGATTATGGCTCGTTCTGCCGTACCCGTGTCTCGAAACGTGCATGCGAGCAGGAGTTTTTTGTTCAACTGTGATTTCGTCAAGTATTGCCAGTCCCGAGACCCGGTCATGACTGCCCTACGCTTCTCTCGTTTCTTCGTCATTGAAGACGATGTATACTAAAATAATGCGAGTTGTTTATAACCTCTCGTATTAAATCGCGATTCGTGTTCAAAATAAGCGCGACAGATTTTCGGTGACGACAGTTGTTTTCACGAGCAACGCATGCGCGTAAACGGAGAATCTAGGTTGGACCGGAAGTCGAAGACGAAGTTCGGTGCAAGCTTTTTTCCGGTTCCAAAATACGTGAAAATCGTTAGACTGCTGCTTTTACATTACAATTTCGTAAGTTATTGGAAAAAAATTGGCGAAAAAAATCTCAAGTAGACAAAAAAATTCGAATAAAACCGAAAAGGTGGGCAGTGATTGAATGAAAAAATGTCAACGTAAGCACAGTTGAGTATTTTGCAAATACCCAATGCCCACCTTTTCCCAGCCTCAAATTCAAGCGAACACTCGTCGTATCGATAAAAAAAAAATTGACATTAATCACTGACGAACAGTGAATAAAATTTAACAAAAAATAAAAAATAACAAGTACCGACAATGGTGGACGCGCGGTCAATACTTTTGGATGGGTGGCCACTTAGCTCCGTCAGTTTTACTGAGTTTTTGATGGGATCGCAACACCCTGGGGGATCTCTGATGAAATGGAAATGGCTAAGTGACAAGATTAGGGTAAAAGTGAAAGGGACGAGGCCGTAAAAGCCCGAAAGGGCATTACGAGCTACCATAAAAAAATTGTTTTCACATTTGCTAATATTGGCTGTCGCCAGGGGAAACGTAAACAGGGAAAAGCAAATATTTCAGATAATATAACTCGGATATATATTTCCGACGCCGAAGTGACGACGCGTAGGTTTATATCATTTTCTTATTCAGTCGAGTGTAATCTGTAAAATACTCCGAAGCCATATAGAGTAGATTTTCAATGAAAGCAAAAAAAAACCATTAGTTCGGTTGTATTTTTCGCTGATATGTTACGAGTTAATAACATTCGCATCGAGGCCAGATTACTATACAAATATATATATATATATATATATATATATATATATATATATATATATATATATATATGCCCACACGCACACACACCCACCCACATACACACATATATAAATATATGTATGTATATTACATATTCCCATAAAAGAAAAATATAATTATTCGATCGAGTTTGACTACGATACTTATCTCATTTATTATCATCTTTGCTTGAACGTTCCTTAGAAAAATATCGTAACTTTACCAAAAAATATATATCATCACGCAAACGCAAAGGGAAACAACAAATCAATGTAGGTTCACATCTCATTTTTTTTCTTAACCTTTCCATTCATTCGAGAAGGTATCTACGAACGCTGCGCACTCTTTTGTTCATTTTAACCCCCTGCTTGCCCCTCTCACTCGTCTCATAATCGTTCACCATATCTTTATTTTTATTTGTTGTAGTTTTTTTCTTCTTTAGCACAAGTATACTTAGACACTGCAGAATAAAATTTGCACAATGTAAAACTAAAAATTATCCTATAGACCCCGTTGAGAATTCGTGGAAGCTTTTTTTTCTTTTTTTTTTTGCTTTCTTTAGTAAAAATCACTAGAAGCATTAACGTAAGTCGATCGGAGACCGGGCTCGAAAGAAAACGCAAATCTTTCCTCACTTTGAAAAAAAATCACAATTTTTCATGAATTTCAGGCATTCAGTTGTTTTTTTCATCGTTACCATTGTAGTCAACGTTGGTGGAAACTTTTGCGTATTTTACGTGAATCAAGGGAAACTCGTCGAACTTGAGTGACGCGTAGATTAATGGCCCGCACAGTTATAATTGGATCGCGACAGTTAAAAACGCGTACGCGAGTAATTGACGAGGAACGCCGGTTCGCGTTGCGTCCTTTTTCCACACCGCGAATTCTTTCATCGCACGTAGCCACGAGGAATTTTACCCCATATTTGCCGACTGTAGATGACAGCTAGGTAGATTTTTTGACAAATTTACGAAACAGTGGGGGTGCAGCAAAAAATATTCATCGTTAAACAAATAAGCTGCATTATTTCATAGAAGTTTGAAACTTTGATTCGTCGCGCATTTTTTTTTTCGGGGAATTTTTTAGTAGTCAACAGATTGCTCGAAGGATGTTAATTCGGGACGAAGATTTGAAACAAAATTGACACTCGTTTTTTGAAAGGGAGAATTGTATCTGGATTTTTTGTAATCGAAAGAACGGTACTCTTTCTTTTTTTTTTCTCATAGACTGCACATTACGATCAAAGGTTTTCAAACAATTAGTTGCAACATTTGTCAAACATAGGGATGCTGGATCGGGGGTAAAATACCTCGTACATTCGATTGTACTTCCCTTTGTAAAAACTCATCCGTTAGAACGAGAAGCAATTCGTAAAAGCAGGAAATAGATTCGGTTGTAGAGTGTCGAGTGTTTGAATATTCTCTAAAAAAAAATATACGTCGAGGGACGCTTAAAAATATTCGGCATTTGTGATTTTTTTAATTCGATGAATATATATATATCTTCGCTCGGATTTCTCAACATTTTCCCTCCCATGGAATTATTTTATTTTCCCGCAACCTCTCGTCCCTCCGAGTCTATGCGTTACTTTTACGAAAAAATATATATATACACAGATATACATATACTATGTATGTATTTTTTTTTAGGAATAAAAACGATGAGGAACTTTACACGAATACATTTTTGTTTGTCGATCGAACAGCGAATATTTGCGCGAGTTTTTTTTTTTCTTTTCTGAGATCAAAGTCAAGAAGCTCTTCACTGCGAAGATTGTTAATTCCTATGCTCTTACTCCGGTGACAATTATTATTTTTTTAACCGATAGATGAGACTTTTTTCTTAAATTATTAATTGTGTTTTTTGTTTTCGTTTTCATTGTGAAACTTCAGATTTTTGTGAATGAAGTAGCAATTTATACGAGCTCGCAAACGTCGACACACACACGATGAACCCGTTCATCAGGCGATAGTAAGATTTTACCGACGAAAATAATAAATAGGTAAAAAAAACAATCGTCGTTAGCAGGATACTTTTTTTCTCGAATTAAAAAAAACGTTCGAGCTTGTATTCTTTTATCTCTTGCGATCTATCTCCCTGTTTGCCAGTCCCTCTGAGTCTCTCTTTTCATTTCTCCCTCTCTTTCTCTCTCTCTCCCTCCCCCCCCCCCTCTCCCTCCCTCTCTCTCTCTCTCTCTCTCTCTCACTCTCTCTCTCTCTCTCTCTGTCTCTCTTTATCAAACCAACGATGATTTTTATGTTCTCCATTCATTCGTGAGCAGCCTAGTAGATAAGACGATGCGGATAATTCGGGTAGACCTGAGGCTGCGAACCCATCAGACGTGAAAGACTTGCCAAATCCCCGCGACCAGTGTAAGCATCATACCCCTGTTGGTCAGAAAAACAAAGATTTTTTTTCACTTTCTCGTAACTTATCGGATAAATCGGCATTACCATAAAAACGTTGCAAAAAAAAATTTCCTATAGACACTAAAATTACGTTAAGTTGCAAAATTTCTACGGACGAATTAATTGGCAATTTTTAGTTCAAAAGCACCAAAATGAGGCAAAGATATTCGAAGTATGTTTTGAATGGAAACTCAATGGCATGTTAAAATAATACTACGTAAGAAAGAATGTTTCTGCATTGACGAACCTGCGAGCGTTTTCGGGCAACGAGGAATCTCTTTTCCGATGGATAATACGATTGAGACGGATAGAGAGCACCGTACTGTGAGCCACCGTATTGGGTAGTTTCATAGGGCGTAGCGTATTGGCTCTCGTACTGATCGTAAGAATTTACCGGATGGGTTCGGGGAATTCCAATATCGAAGGACGATACAGCCTGTGGTCCTTGAAGCGCAGTGCTAAAATGACGAGGTGGCTCGACAGCCATCCAAGCCGCATCTGTTCAATCGAAGCAAAAGTGGAACGGATCAAATGGAATTGGAATATTATCAATTTTATGTCCATAATAATATCGATAATAGAAAAAAATATTGATAATAATCGACACACAAAGAATCAGAAGTATATGGGGCCGTCTATACCGGTACGGGTTTTCCACATTTTCCCCGTACCCTCGGCGAATGCGATACAGTGTAGCTCAAGATGGCTGTGAACGCAATGGAAGTTAGGCTAGATCAGCGAAGCGCGAGTAGGGAGTGATAGGAAAGGGTTCAATTGGAAAGGCCATTCCGTTGGGACTCAGGGGGAAAAAATAGTAATAATGATGATATAAAAGGAAGTAATATGTGTGAGTGGGTGTATAAGTGTATATAATATGCGTATGTGTTTTTTCACTGACCGTTTCTTGGATCTTCGTCATCCAAACCCACGACTCCGCTGTCGTCGTCCACGTTCTCGTACTCGGCGTTCTCATAACTGCGCCAGTTTCTGAAAATATTTCAATGCCTACTTGTGAACGCATTTGACAAAATGGACAAAATTTGAGAACAAACAAATGAAGCGCGTTAAGGGGTTACGTGGGTTTGAAAATGTCAAAAAATTCATTTTTTTTTAAATTTTAATATCTAATAGTACAATATGTCTAGAATATTCTCCCAAAGTTTCAAGTCAATCGGAGTAAAAGTCTAGGAGAGAGAGCCTTTGGGAATTCCCCCCGTTGGGAAAGATCGGCCGGGAGCGACGCAGGTATACGCATTTTTCTCAAAACACAATTTTTGAAGTCGGTGGACACGATTTCTCAAAAACGAATGCGCCGATCTTATCGAAATTTTGTACACTTCTTCAAAATAGCATTGACTAGTGATTGAACGAAGGTTTTTTCTTCGATTACAATTAATTTTACAAGGCTGTACGTAGTGTAAATTGTACCAAAAATTGAACTATTTTGCATACAACTCTGCCAAAAATTCGAATTTCAATTTTTTTTTAATCCTTCGTTCAATCACGAGCTATATTTATCTACTAACAGAAAAAAATTGGTTTTTTAATTTCAGATAAAGCTATCATGAGTTATCTTGGACATCACGAGGACACTGTTTTTTGAGGGGGTCTCCGGAAACCAGGTCCCACCGGCTGAATTTTCCAAATTTTTGGATGAAATTTTTGAAAAATATTGTTGAAATGTTGCTCTTTTATGTGCTTAACATTTTGAATAAAATAATTTATATATTATATTTAAAAAAATAAAGAAAATATACTTTTTTGGCTTCGAAACTCACTTAACCCCTTAATGTCACGGGTTCAAAAAACTTTTTTAATTGAGCTGAAACCAAACTGTGAGCAAGCTAAATACGATAAATTCGCATCAATTTTAATTTTGCACATAATTGATGCGAGTCAAGTAAGATTGATTGTCGCGACAAGTTAACATTTCGCAGCTAGGCCCCGAATAATTCAGCAAAGCTTCGTTCAACATTCAAATGGAGAAGTCCGAAAATTTGTCATAAATTATTACCGGTTGCGCGGTGAATTTTCCCAGAGCGAAAGAAGAGTCAAAAACTCGTCGCGATCGAGTCCTCGTTTGTATCTGGGCTCTTGGTAAACGGGAATGCTGAAAAAAAAAATAGAAAATAAGTTAAACTTTGTCGGCGAGTTCGATTCGGTACAGCTTCGTCATACAGTAGCTTTCGCCGGCAGCTTCGTCCACGTGGAATTTAGCCTATAGAACCTTTATTACTAGTTGCACCCCTTATTAGGAGTCGTTTAAAAAAATCCTGGGTTTGCGTTTTATTATTTGTTTTGAAGAATATTTATATCAAGGTTCAAGTTAATACACGCAAGAAATGTAATTGTCCATAAAAACTGTTACACCCCATTTCACTCCTTCAAGAGTTGATTTTAAAAAATCCTTTCTAACTGCACCTGTACACCTTCTAACGAACATATCTTCCAAATTCATGTTTTTATCTTCAGCGGTTTAGGCTGTGCGTTGTCACGGAACTCTTTTATATGTGTAGATTAATTTGAAGAAGTTTTGATGAAGATTCCGAGCTAGTGGGCAACTTGATTCCTTGAATTGAGTTCGTAATATCAGGCCGCAACATAAATATTCATAGCCTACTTTCTTCATTAAAAAAAAAGGATTTTTTTTTAATTCCCAAGAAGTCCTACCGAAAAACTTTGATCTCCGATCGAATCTCATCAGCTCGGAATCTCCATAAAGAAAGAAGGTTAAAATTTGCAAACTTTCATCCTCGGCGCACATTACATATATACATATATCGGAATTATAAAAAGCTCGAAATATCTAGAGACATAAATTCGCGAAGTATTCGAAAAAAGAAATCCCGTATGTCAGACTATATTTGAGAATCGCGAAAAAAATAAAGCGCCCAAGATCTATCAGCTGGCCCATATCGACACCAACTCCGACCGTGTATGCCCGTGTACGCGAGATTCGATCCACTTTACATATATATATAATTGCGCATCGGAAGTTGTGCTCTGGTTCGTGCGGGGGCGTTGTTAAATTCCCTCACTCCCTTTCCTCCCGTTTTATCCGCGAACTTCAGGGATGAAGGGGAGGCCAATGAGAGGGAGAAGAAGCGAGAGAGAGAGAGAGAGAGAGAGCAAGGGCTGGAAATGGAGGGTGGCGTGTCTTCAAAAGTGACCCCATCGTTGACCCACTTTCCCGGTTAGCGGCTTCATTCAGCTTTTCCTCGATCTCTACGGGACCGAACCTAACTCCCTTCTGCACCAGCTCGAGGCTTTTCTCTTGCGTCACGAATATCGAACGCTAGCTCCCTGTCCCCTGAGGCATACACGAAGCCCTCGTACATAAAAGCTCAATGTATCCACATATATGTATACATTTGCGTATATTGATATACGAACGTCTTTACGCCGAATTGACTTTACCGTGACGTTCAACATTTTTCTTCTCCCTTTCGTTACTTCATATCTTTACTGACTTTAAAATAAAAAAAAAACAACTTTCCTCGACTATCTACTGTGTAACGGAATGATGGTTGTGATTTTTCTTATTAGAGTATTTTTGGTATTCTCGGGGATAATGGTAATCACACATAATGGTAACTGAAATACATATATAAAATTTTAATTAAAATATCACGTATATATATGTTTTTAGTTAACCAAAGTAAATTTTTTCTTCTAGGTCAGTGTCTTAAAAAAAACACTGCCCTGCTGTGTGTACAAACATTTTGGTCTCGTGTTTTTTTTTCCCTAAAATGTTTAATTGATATTGTTGGAGATTATAAAAATAATTCCATCATACGGTACACATATTGCAACGTTTTAAGACAGTATCGTTGCAGTATGATTTTTAGGATGGAATAACTGTTGAACTGTTCCAGTTTTCTTGCTGAAATTCTTTACATGTGCTTATTGAATCTTTGAGAACATGTAAAAAATAAAATAAAATTATTATCATTTTTGTGCGTTTGTGTATAACGGTGCGCCGAAAACGCCCTCAATTGGCGACCAGTGTTGTGGACGTTGTATGAATGTGAAAAAAAAAAACCAAACATATTCTCAATCTATATGACTGTTGCGATATTTGGTACCAGATTCAGCAAAAAAAAATGTTCATAATGGCGGCATGTCAAAAATTGATTATCAATTTTTCCTATTTTCCTGACCATCCTAAGAGTTATATAAATATATATAAAAAAAAAAATGTTGAGTCAATTCTGCTACCAACGTTGAAAAACAGTTTACTGAAGGTTACAACTCTGAGCTCAATCGGCCAATTGGTTATCGAGATTATCGTGGTTGCCGATTTGAAAAACATAGTTTCGCGAAAAACGCGCCCAAAATTTTCGTCTCGTACTCGCTATCATTTCTATAACTTGGCCAATTTTATGAGTATTATTGAACGCTTCTCACAGTCGTTTCCAAAAAAATTAAATAAAAAGAAAGATTTTTTGACATTCCTAGGCAACTACTTTAATCGCAATATTTTGTTTATCTTAGCATTGAAAAAAAAAAACCTCGCCCTATTTACTATGTATAGGATTTTTGCTTTTCGTGTTTTTTTCCCTCCTATATTTAATTGATATTCTCGAAGATAAAATGACGTCATGATAAAATGCATACGTCGTGATGTTCGTATTGAGGTAGCATGGCGTATACGCATACACATCGAGAATCTAATCGACACGACGACGTTTGGCACTTCCGCAAAATAGCCAAAGTTAAAATCGACGTCTGATCAACCAAGCGCCGTTACCACTTAATGTCCAGTTCTGTCGGGTTCTCGCCCGCAATCGAAGCCCCAGTATATGACATATGTACACGGTACAACAACGTGACGATAAGGGACAACGCCCTTTGTCCGTTAAGTGCTCATATCCCCGAGACGTGGGAATAAATAATGAAAGAAAGAAAGAAAGAAAGAAAGAAAAAAACACGTATCATAAGTGCGGGGCAGAGAGTGTGACGGCAAGAAAAACACGGGTAGGCAAGAATAATGGATAGAGTGATGCTGAGCGAGAAAAGTTAAAGGGAGGGCTGCGGAAAAACAGATCGATGCTCGTCGTTTCTGATGCGCCCGGATTCTACAGGTGGGCTCGATACGCGAAGCCGCCTCTTTTCATCGCCGATTGCCTTTTAAGCTTTCACGTTTCAATAATATTTCCCTTGAAGAATAAAAGTCCTGCGGACTTTCGTCTTCAATTTGTAATTCGAGGAATTGAGAAATAATACAAGCTTCTAAATACTTAAAAGAAATTCTTTTTTTCTTCCTTTCTCGCTTTTCCAAATTTCCTAAAATTTCATTCATTCCATCTAAATTTTTTGCTCAATTTCACATTCAAATTTTCCAAATATTTCAAATTTCCATTCGGATCAGAGTATCGAGTTATTTATCTATTTTTTTTTTGTTTTCCGTTAAAAAAAAAGCGAGGACTTACCTTCGTTTAGCCTGAGCAACGGGTTCCGGCATAGCCGAAGACGTGGGCGTCGAGGAAGACGACGGTGATGACGTTGTGGTTGCAGTGGGTTGAGTTAGCATCGATTTTTCCGAACGCTTGCGACGATCCTCCCCGTTGATGCTGTACGGATCGTATACCGGTACGTTCCACTCTCTTGGCAACAGATCATTCGACAAAATCTTTCCGTATCTGTGAACGAGATAAAGAACGATTCTCGTCTACAACGTCTCACCCGTTTTGCTTTTTTGCTCGGCTTAATCTTTTTATCTTCAATACTCAGTCCCGAACAAATAATATGTAAAATAATCAGTCAAAAACGATTTTGGAAATAATTTTTAATACGTTCAGTAGATTTCTAGCATTTTTATTTGCAAACGTTGAAAATTAAAAATGATTGTGTATGATTAACAACGATTATTCGTAAATGTCAAAATTCATTATTATTGTTAATGTTATTATTCATATTATTATTTTCATTAACAATTATAATACAATTATTATTATTATTATTATTATTATTATTATTATTATTATATAATTAAGAATGATTAATTATATAATATATTAATTATTGTAATATAAAATTAATCATATAATTATGATCATTATTATCAATATTGTTATTACTACGACCGCTACGAATTCCTTAAAAAAATTATACAAAACATTTTTAAGAATATGAAAAAAGGACACGAAAAAAAAGGTCCTGAGAAAATTTGTAAATCATAAGCTTACCCGTACATTTCGTTCCTGTCGTACATAGTCTCGCTCGGCTGTTTCGAATGGCCGAAACTTTCATCCGCGGCAAGAGCAGCCTTAACGTCCTCAAGACCGGAAGTGCCCAGAGTTCCTAAAACAATCGCATCAAGCATGCGGCGTTTTCTTTTTTTTTCTTTTAATTTTTCATAGTATCTTCCAACGCGATTACTCACGTTTTTCAGCGTTCGGTGTGTACGTGTTTGCGTTCGCTGCCGCAGCTGCTATACTGTCGGCCCTACGGTTTTGCTGATTCCCAAACATCAAAAGTTCCTGAACGCGTTTAACTCGTTGAGCTGTGAAAAAAAAAAATGTTTCTTGGCTGGAATTTGTATACGGAGAGATGACTGTCTCCGGATCTCGCGAATGAAATTTTTTAGATTATTCTCTATGCTGTAGTGATGGAAAGTTATAAATTATAGGATACCTTTTGGTCGCATGGCCTGATCAGCCTTTGAAACGTCATCCATCAATCCCGTTGTTAAAGATTCGGCCACTACGACCAAAGTCCCGATAAGCAACACCCACGAGCAATCGGAAAGCATCTGAAACATGGTAAATTTTCGTAAGTCAGCTACGAATCTATACTAACCGACGGTAATCGCTGTTGCTGTTATTTTTATTGAGATTCAATTGAACGGTTATGGGAAAATACGATGATTCGATTTTTTCACATGACATTTACTATTTTTTTGCATTACTTTCTTCTCGTCTTTAAGAAATCTTCTGCTAAAAAGAGAATTGTGAATCCTAGTAAGAAAATTCGTTTTTTACTGCATTTTGAGTTTGTTTTTTTTTTCTGTTTTTATTTGAACGAAGTAGAAATCGCTTCTATATTTTTTGTGTGCATTTGGAGGGAAACGGAATGTATTCGAGACAATTCGAGTCGAAGATCGATAATTCCTTCACGGGATACGGAATAACACGAAGTTTTCCAAATAGAACACTTGTTGCAGCTTGCAGGCTGATTCCCGCCCTCGATACAAGCGACCACTATTTCTACCGACCCAGCCCATTCGACTTTTCTACTTTTACTTCTACATTTGGCAAACCAACTTTCCATCCACATTTTTTTCAGCGCGTATAAATTCGGAAAATTATCATCTTTATGGTGCATGCGGATAAATGGAAAATAGATCACCGGAATGAAAAAAAAAAAAGAAAAATGAAAAATATCACGAGAATCGTTTCCCTAATTTTTTGTTCGAAAGTGACCACCCAATCTTGAGTGGAATTTATAATGGGAGAATCTCTAAAAAGCATATTATTCAAAAAAAAATATATTATTGTGCGAGAATTAAATTGAAATAAAACGTGAAAGGAAAAAAAAAATTATTTTCACCTTTGCTCGAAGCGCGTGTTTCGTTTGGGGCAAAAAAAAAAGAGAGAAATGTTTTTCCTCGTAGCTGCGAGTAACGCCTTGATGAAAATTCGTCCCGTATGTTCGAGGAACGAAGAACGCGACTATGTCCCTCGCAAGTGAAGCACGAACGTTGCTCTCGCGGTCTTACCAGAACGAGGATCCGGGTAGGAATGAATGTGTCGGGTCGCGGGAGATGTTCGAGGCGGAAACCTGCGACGTTGGTTACACGGTCGATCGCTAACCCCACCCTGAGAGACACGGTCCTCCCCGCCGAGAGATTCCCCACCCTCGAACAACCCCTTCGTGGGACACGAGTGGGAGAATGTCATCGTCGTCAGGGTTCAGAAAAATCGGACGAGGAACGTGGAATGAAGCGAAGAGAGTAAAACGATGAAACCCAGCAGGGTGTGCGCGGAAGGAGGAACTTTTTTATGCAGTATGATTCGTTGCGTTCGCAATCTGTGAAGAATCTCGATGATATGGTGATTCTGCAACGTGTATGGTATGATGCAAATATCATTTTACACCGAAAATCATCATTTTTAACGTGTCGCGATTTTGTTTTAAAAGAATTTGACTTTCTGCAATGTTTGGCTCTCGATATTCATGTTCATTGCATTTGATCGAAAATTTCCGTCACACATTTACTTTCGACGAATCGACATTTTTCAATAAATTAAAATTACGAACGATAATGAGTCCTTTAATATTTACATTTATGCAATATGTATTTTATAGAAGAGAAACATTAAATTAATATTTTTGAAAAAGAAAAAGTAACGAGATAAAATATAATTTTTAAACAAAAATCTATGCTTAATCGTCAATATTCACGAATATATACATAGGAAAAGAGAAAATTGTACATACTATTGAAAGTACACAGAGACTCTGCACGATTCGTAATGCGGAAAAACTCGTGAGATCGTGAAAGAATCTTTTCACGATACGCGGATAGGAAAAGTAATGATAGCCAGGGAACATTTTTTCGTGTCCATAGTTACGTCGTGTTTTTCCGCACGATCGAGACAAATATTTCATACCCTCCGCCACTCGATCAGAGACATCGAGACAAAGGATCAAGAGAGACGAGAGGGAGAGAACGAGAGAGAAAGGGGGGGAGGGAGGGAGAGAGAGAGAGAGAGAGAGAGAGAGAGAGAGAGAGAGAGAGAGAGAGAGAGAGAGTGAGAGAGAGAGAGAGAGAGAGAGAGAGAGAGAAAGAGAGGGAGAGCGAAAGAAAGAAAGGGAGGAGAGGGAACAATAGGAAGGAGGATTCTGGGGTGGACTATCGCAACCGGGCAACGCGGCCCACGCAACAGACTAAACTCCCACGTGACTCGAACACAAATACAACGCCCACGCCATAACCACTCCACCATCCGACACCCCCAACGATACATACAACATTTGGTGCAAATTTGGACCACGTGTCCATTTCTTAAATTCTTGCTACGTGCATATACATATGTATATATTCATATACGATAAAATTATATTAATTTTGAATGTTATATTTATTTATTTATCAATATATATATATAGACATGCACACACATAAAATACAATATAATACGTATTATAATTAAAAATTTTTATACTAATATAGTATTTCAACATACTGTATGTATAGAATTACACGATACACGGAGAGAATTAAAAAGTAATTTTTGTCGTGAATTTCGCGGTAAAAATTACCGTGATATATTTCAATGTGGTGACAAGTGAGAAAAGCATAATAATTCGTATGCAACAAGTTTTTTTTAACTCACGTTACAGAAAATTTCAAATACGTAGCTAAAATTTTACTATACAAGAAGGGTAGCGCGCACGGTAATTTTTACCGAGAGCACAATACATTTTCCTATAACACTCATTAAATTTTATAATAAATCTTAAAATAACTGTTATAAAGACGATACTTTTTTATAGACATTTTTGAAAGGCATAAAATAATAAAATGCACAGTAAAATTTCGCTGATATTATATATTTTTTAAATTTAAGTTTTGCGTATTTTGTTACACATCAAAATTTACTAGAAAATCTGGTAAAATTTTCTATCTGAAGAAGAAATTTCATTTTATTTTCGTGAAAATCTGTGTTTTACTCAGTAATAATAAGCGAAGTTTCAGGGTTGTCATCTGGTTACCGTTACTGCACGGTAATTTTTAACATTTAATTCTCTCCGTGTACTATATAGAATACTAGACAAAATAGAGTACGCAGAGGACGATGTAAAGTAAATGGCAGGCTCGCGTACCTGATGTAAAAAATATATTACGTATATATGTTTTTATTATCTCCTGATTACCAACGTAAGAGAAAGTGGGGCACAGTGTGTCACTTTTTTCTATCGAATTTTTACTCTTACCAAAGTAGTCTGATTAGAAAAAAAAAGGTCATAATCGATTCTACCATATTTTTTTGCAAAAAGATTAAAAATCCTAAAATAATGGGTTTGAAAAAAAATTGCGGATCTGGCTCATTGTGCCCCACGGGTGGGGTACAATGTGTCAGATATGTGGGTACAGTGTGTCAAGTGCTGCGAAACGTAGGGTACAGCGAGCCGGTTGAAACTCTTATATTTTCCTAACATAGATAACAGATTTTCATACATACCGATAATTTCACAACGGGTATTATTTGCCAATAGCATTGGGAGTCGACTCATTGTGCTCAACAACTCGATGACACATTGCGCTCCACGCACAATTGCCCCAAAATAATTTGACGTTTTCCCGGCAAGCGAATTTTTTTTTTCGAGGCTCATATTAATTTTGATCTTTTGATAATTCTTCGTGAGCTGCTGTGGACTTTCTTTTAGACCAGTCGAAACATAATATAAATCACGAACCAACACGAAAAAATGCGGATTTTACAAGCTACAAAACTCCGAGAAATCGCATGTGGTTGACAGTTGCCCGTGACACATTGCGCTTCTTCGGAGCGTCGTTACTTCTTTGTTTCTTCATTGGGAGTCGACTCATTATGTCGACTCCCAATGAGTCGAACGACAAATATTTGATTATTGATGAAAATAACTATTGATTAAACTACGAATGGAAAAACACAAGTCACTGAGTGCATCATAAATAATAAAAATATCGATTATGACCGAACACCGGAACCGCTACAGAAAGTGTCGTTATATTTTACGTTATCCCGGCGAGCGAAATATTTTTTTTCGAAGCCTCAAATGAATTTTTAATTTTCAATAATCCTTTGTGAGCTGCTATTGACTTTCTTTTAGGCTTGACAAAACCTAATATAAATTGCGGTCCAACACATAAAATTTCGGAATTTACGGGCTCCAAACCTCCGAGAAACCGCATGTGGCTCACTGTGCCCCGTGACACATTGTGCCCCACTCTCACCTATATCCTTCCACTTGCTCATGTGCGTCTCCAACGAGTCCACCTGTGGACTAGGGCCACTGGGCCACTATTTTGTATTTTTTTTTTAATAAAAAATTGATTTGAGTACCTTACAGATATGTAAAATAAACCCTGCAAATGTCATTTTTATTGCTTTATTAATATGTTAAAAAAAATTATTAAAAAACACTTGTTTTTCCATCATCCAAAGGTATATAAGGCCTTGAGAGAAACGTCTTCCTTTATTCTAATTTAATCGATATTTCGCTATCTATTACATAAATAACTACCTTTTTGTTATTTTGATTTTTGAACAATTTTTATACTGTAGATTAATATTAAGAACACAAGACTGTTACTAACGCAAGGAAAAATGTATGACTGATTATGACTACCATTGAAGATCTTTAATTTGTGAAATGTTTTCTTTTTATCTCAAGAAAACAAAGTGGCATTCCATACTTCGTCACATTTCTTTATAAAGAGTGTTTCAAAATTACCTGACAGTTAAAATTGCTAACCATTTTTTTTTGTGGCGAACATAAAATACTAATCTTTGACAACTGGCATCAGGAAGTATTGAGGTTTAGTCATGAAGAATTATACGATCGAGCAACGCATGAAAATGGTGAAAATGCAATGTGAAACAATGCAGTTATTGTAAACGAAGTTTCATGGTCGTGTTTCATAAAATTGTGCGATTTGACGCCATTGGACTTCTTTCTTTGGGATTTTCTGAAAGGAAAAGGGTATGCCAATGATCCACAAACCATTCCGGAGCTCAAGGAAACAATTGGACGCACCATTAATGAAATTATTCCGCAATTATGCCAAAATATTATTAAAAATTATGTCAAAAGAGTGAACGTTTGCAAACACGGACGAGGTGGCCATTTATCGAATATTGTGTTCCACACATAACCTCCATGTTCGTATCTTATATTAAAATAAAAAAAAGTGTATTTCTCAAATAAATAATACGTTTTATTAATAAATAAAAATGTCAGATCATTTTGAGACACCCTGTATATAGTATCTACACAAATGTCATCACGCGCGTAGACTTTCGGAAGTACCTCGAACATGGGTCTTCAATTTTGGTCGCTGGCCCTTATAATCCGCCGTACTTGAATGAACAATCCCTACTTTACTGGACAACCCTGTGATCCAACGATCGAGATGATTTCAACCTTAAGGACGATCGAAAGAGCGGTCGCAGAAGGGACGGGGGCGGGGTTGTGTATGTCGAGTTAGATGGAGAGTGACGTACGTCAATATATTTCTTAAGACTGCGATTTTCATTCGAAACCATACAATAAGCGTGGAGGAGGTATTGAAATGAAGCGACGCGCTTAAATTCAACGGAGATGAATGGTTGCTCAAAGCTCGCATTATACTTGTATAAAAATCTTTTTGTGCGCGAATTCGATAACAATCGAATTCTACAGTGATTTCTCAAAGAATTGAAAAATACGCGATAAAGCGCGGGTAGAATGATAGACGAGGGAATGCATTTATGCGGAACAATAACGTCGAACCTCATCCGGATTCTGATCTCATTCGCGACGGAAATTGGAAGAATTATTTACATAACGTATGGGCACGTATGCTCGGGGAAATTGAAATTGCCGCAGGACGGAAAGTTTCTTTTTTCTTCTTTTTTTTTGGAATTTAATATTAAACGGAGCATAATGTAGAATTGTATCCGGACCACGTTTGATCGAAAAAAGATTTCTTCCGAAGATACGGAAGCGCGCGTTGGCTCGGAAAACATAATATTGAAGTTTGCATTGAGCGAACGCAACGAATAGAATTTCTTTTTAATTACAATTTTTTTTGTATTACTTATAGAGACCTGCATCATTAGAGACATTAGAGAACTGTCGAGAATTATTTTTTGGATAACAATAAAAATGGAGAAAAAAGGAAAAAAAAAATATTTTATTCCACTCGGTACGATAATGGCCGTTTTATGCACGCTTCGCGCGTGTAAAACCCCCATTTTCACACCTCGTAAAATAAAATTTCGTACAACACTCGACGAAAAAACGTTTTGGAAACTCGTGTGATTGCAACACTTGCCTTCGGCCCGTGCTGCAAACTCACATACTCGTCAGAAAAAGTTTTTTCGTCCTCGTGTTATAATGTACTATTTTTAAAATGCGTTGCATTTCAACGTTGCATCGACGTTCAAATATTTCGAGTTTGCATCAACAATGCAAACTTCAACGTAATTGGAAAGCAGATGTCACGATGCGACTTGTGATGAATTACGACTTTAAAATAATTCGACCTGTGTCGAAATTTTTAGTCGTATTTTAACGAATGAAATATACATCATTATTGTTTATTTTTTAATGCCGCTTCTCAAAAACTACAGTCATATTTTGACGAATGGAATATACATTTTTATTCTTGTCTAATCCTCCATATCGGATATTATAGTCGTATTTTAACGAATCAAATATGCACTTGTATTGTTTATTTTTTAATGCCCCATGTCGAAAAATATATTCGTATTTTAACGAGTGAAATATACATTTTTATTATTTATTTTCTAATGCCGCATGTCGAAAACTACAGCCGTATTTTAACAAATGGATCATACATTTTTATTGTTTAATTTCTAATACTCCATGTTGGATATTATAGTTGTATCTTAACGAATTGAATATACATTTTTATTGCTTATTTTTTAATGCCCCATGTCGAAAATACAGTCTCATTTTAACGAATCAAATATATATTTTCATTATTTATTTTTTAATGTACCTTGCCGAAACCCTTATTTTTTAATGATCTATATGTCGAAAAGTATAGCCACATTTGAACGAATGAAGTATGCCTTTTTATTATTTATTTTCGGATACATCCATGACAAGAGAGATCGCCGTAGCTGCGCACCGAATGCGTTTCCACTACCGTCATTAATCAAATGTAGGTACAATTCTATTCGTATTTCCACCTCTCATTTCAGCAGCGATTTTTTTTTGTACCCGAATACACTTATTCTGTGAAATCCACGATTCTACGATTATTGAGATGTCTAGGCATTGGAAACTTTGATGAGAGTTTGGAGAGTCCGTCTGGAAAGTTTTGCGCAGAAAGCATCTAAAAAGTTGAGCCTTGTTCGCGCGATTCTAACGTAATATTCTCCTGAAACCCATAATCCCGAGTCCAAGCCGTCGTTGATAATCCAATATTGTACGATCCGTGCTGACATGCCCCAATTAATTCTAACCTTCGAATCAGCCGGCTCTAATGGGGTCTAATCAAGTCTGACTTAATTACCGAGCATCGAGCTACAATTATTCCACATTCAAAAGTGATTTTACGAAAATTTTGTAATGGAAAGCACATATGACGGTGGGCAAATACGTAATTATGCAATTTTTATTGTTGCTCACTTGGAGCTGAGAGAGAAAGAGAGAGAGAGAGAGAGAGAGAGGGATCTCTCGAAGCTAATGGAGCCCCAAGGTGTACCATTGACGTCACAAAAGCCGCGGATTTCTCTGGGGCCGGCTTCTTTCTCGAAACCACACACGACTGGTATACATAAACGAATATGGTGGGACGGGATGGAAAATGGTCTACGTGGTGGATAATATGGCTGGGGATAAAGCAGAGCCACTCCAGGGACGTGTACGTCATTGCGACCTCTCTTGCTTTGGGGTCAAGTCTATAGCATCAATATATACATGTATGTGTGTATGTGTGTATGTGTGTGTGTGTGCGTGTATATGTGTATATATCTGCAGGGTGAGGCAGCAACTATTAACAATAGAAATATTTTCTAACCCATCAGACTTAGGAGAAACTTTTTTCTAGAAAATTTTCATAGTTCGAAGGGGCTTATCGAATGATAGCTATGAGATTTATCCCGATGGGGGCGCTACCGAGGATTTCAAGGTCACCTCCATTTTTTGAAATGAGGAATATTTTTTAGAATTTTATCAAGGAACTAGAAATAAGTTCGCACACCAAATTTCAAGATAATCAACCAAGATTTAGCATAATAAATCGATCAAAATGAAATTTCAATGTTTTTAGTCCAAAATCGATTGAAAAAACGATGCAAAGACGTACTCTTCAGAAGGTGCTCAAAGTGATGGCCACCACTTTCAATGCACACTTGCAATCTGATTCACATTAATTGGATTGTCTTATTAAGGGAGGAAAACCCTTGATAATTTTCAAAAAATCGATTTTTTTTCACATATTTCGAAAGTATAATACATTGAGAGTATAGTGGAAATTTGAAAAATCGATATATGAAATATTTACGAAGTTATAGCACATTATCGTATTGAAACTTTAAATGCGATTATCTCGAAACTACATTTTTAAAAACTGCTCATGTTATAGCTGAAAAAGTTATTGATCGATCTGGCTGAAATTTTGGAAGATTTCTCACTATAACATCGGAAGGATATACCTAAACTTTAAAGGTTATCGCGTAAATAAATTACTTTTTGTGGGGTAAAAATTATCGAGAAAATGGTGAAAAATATGAAAATTTGATTAAATCCTACTTAATTTTTAATTTTATACTTTTTTCATATTTCTATAGGTATATCCTTCCCCTACACATGTCAATAATCGAAAAATATTTTCGATTTCTGTTTTAGATCAATAGAACAAAAATCAGAAAAATAGAGCACTTTTCGATATCACGCAAAAGACGCCTAAAGGAATACCTTATAACGTCGCCATTTTGTTTTCTTTAAAACAAAAAACTTTTTTCACCACTCGACAGTTGTAATAAGACAATGTCAAAATTTTAAAGTGATGCGATTGTTTTATCACCTTTAAAAAAATTCATGAAAAATCACTCATTATCGGGCGTCTTAAGGTTTTGCCCCCCTTATTTACGTCAATCTGTATTAACAAACAGGCTCCAATTATTCTTTCTTGCATATCTTGCGCAATAGTAGGCACTTCCTTCGTACACCATAGCTTTTAAAGTCCCCCATAAAAAAAAGTACAGTAGTGTCAAATGTTTTAAAGACATTGACATTTATATAATATTAATTCTGGAGCCATAATAGGAATTATAAGAGTCCATGAAGTAGAATTTCTTCGAAATCACTTTTCCGCTTCATCACTGTATCACTTTACATTTTGAAAATAAATCATTTTAATAATGGAATGCAATAGGACAAATTTGATTTCACGAAAAATATAGTTAATTCAAATGAAAAAAAAAATCAATTAGACGCATCTAGTTAATGTCAAAGGAATTTTTCTGTCGGTGTGTATATAGTACGAATGCG
This sequence comes from Ophion ventricosus, assembly GCA_963932345.1. Taxonomy (NCBI): domain Eukaryota; kingdom Metazoa; phylum Arthropoda; class Insecta; order Hymenoptera; family Ichneumonidae; genus Ophion; species Ophion ventricosus. The sequence continues at coordinate 27,483,912 of OZ010712.1, forward strand.
AGAATAGGGGAGAATATTATATCGTCAAGCGTAAAATTACGTAGAATCCTGGGCACCCAGGGTATATATGTGTGGGATGTATTTCTCTGAATGGCTTGCTGTATATATTTATATAGGTTTCCCGGCTGCTGGGCTCTCCTGGATCCGTGAGTGAGAGGAACGGGGGAAAGAGTGTGCCGCAGAGGTGGGCCAGATCGATGCATCTTCCGAGCTGCGCAGTAAAGGCAGCCTGTTGATACAACGAGCTTTTCATTCATGAAAACCCGAACCTCACCGATGTAATATTCTCTACCGAGCTACTTATTCTCCTCTCTCCCTCGAACTGTGCCACTTTTTCCCCTCTTTCTCCAATATGCTTCCCCCCTCCTCCTCCTCCCTGTACTTGTCAAAATACCTGGATATTTTCAGTAGTGAAAATATCAAACTCCATAGAGTAAACTCTCCAGTGAATAGACGAATAACGGCACTGTAGGATTCAGGTGGAGTGTCAAATGAGAATCAAAACAAATTTTTTAATCGCTAATAGATAACAAAAGATATTCTGATAGTAGAAAAAAATATTCGAAGCATTGTAACGAATAATATTGGAGGGATTGATAAATAATTAGCGAAATGACTAAATCGCCAGTGAGTGGACGAAATCCCCAGCAAATGGACACTCGACCACCAGTGAATGGACGTGTAGCGTAGATAAACCCTGTAAAGAATAACGATTTATTATTTATTTTTATTAAATGCTAGATTTGGAGATCACTGTGTTCCAACAAAAATTATAATATTCTTATTCATATGCGTAGTAGTAGTAGTTCTTTATTTCCAAGTATACTTTATTATTAGTTAGTTAGTAGTTCTTTATTTGCACGTATACCCTTGCGGGTTTTTACACAGTTTCCCCCTTTGTACATTGATACCCTTTTACACGTTTCTTTCTCTTTTTATTTTTACATTTATCTTTCGTCCTTTTTTCTCCTTTATGCTTCCCTTCTCACCATGCATTCGAAGACTCTCACATACTCGCACAATTCTTTTATCCGTTTCCCCTTTCATTCCTCTATTCATTTTTCGTTTCAGTGCCTCTCCCTCGTAGCCTCTTTGCCACTTTTCCAAACCATCTACCACTTCCTTATTCATTTTTTTTCTTTTATCTTCTCGCATTCAAGGATGTGTTCGAAACTTTCTTCCTCCTTTCTACATCGACATAGAGTATCTGCGTATCACTTTTTACCTCCTTTTTCTGTATTTCCGCATCTGAAGCTTGCCCATCTTTCTTTAGTTCTTCCCTCTATGTCCTTCTCTTCCCAGTATTCTTCTATTTTTATATTTTGTTTTCGATTTTTCGATTTCCTGCAGTATGTCGAATTCTCAATTTTTTTCCAGTCCTGTTGTATTTCCTGGTCCGTTTTTATTCGTATAACTCTTTTAATTATTTTTCTTACTCCCTTCATACCTTCGTCTCTTACCCTTTGCCATATTACTCCCACTCGTACCTCCTCCATGGCTTCATTCATTTCCAGCCCTCATCTGGATAGGTTTATATTTAATATCCCTCTGACTTCTTCCTCCAAACACTTCGGCTGCCTATCTTCCGGCATTTCATTGACTCACATAGGTAGTTTACAGCTCTTTCCCATGCTTCTATTCCTATCGCCCTTATTCCCACCTCCATTCTCCATATGTTATATTGGGAGTACAAATTAATTCGGTCTGTCTTCAAGAGATAGCTCTGGCTGTTATGAATGTTTCACAGTGACAGCTGATTTCGGTGGTTTCAGAGAGGTTAGACATCTGCCAATAACATTCAGTTTATATCGCTTTGAGTTCCATTAAAAACCTTGTTTTTTACTGTGTTGAATATGTCAAATTTTGTGTTGACTAAGCAGCATTTGCGGGAAATTTTACTTTTCTGCTTTAATTGTAAGAAAATGCAGCTGAAGCGCACCGAATGCTTGTTGAAGTTTATGGTGGTGATGCTCCAACTGATAAATCATGTAGGGAATGGTTTCGACGCTTTAAGAACGGTGATTTCAGCGTTGAAGACAAGCCTCGCCCTGGACGGCCAAAAAACCTCGAAGTCAATGAATTGGACTGCTACAACCTGGCGATTCCATTACGGGCGATCGGTATAGACTACAATTGATTCGTTTGAGCCGTGCATTACGAAAAAAATGGCCGGAATACGAGCAAAGACATGACAAAATTATTCTTCTGCATGACAACGCTCGGCCTCGTGTCGCAAAAGTCGTAAAAAAATATTTGGAAACGCTCAAATGGAATACTTTACCGCACCCGCCGTATTCTCCGGACATTGCTCCTTCTGATTACTGGTTGTTCCTACGGATGCAGCAGGATTTAGCAGGACGGGGGTTCACTTCTTTCGCAGAAATCGAAAATTGGCTCAAAACTTGGATCGCCTCAAAAGACGAGACTTTTTTTCGAGATGGAATTCAAAAATTGCCTGAGAGGTGGGAAAAAGTAGTAGCCAGCGATGGGCAATACTTTGATTAATCTATTCATACGTTTTATTTTGAAATAAATGGATTTTTTACCACAAAAAAACGGACCGAATTAATTTATGCTCCCAATACATATAAGTATTATATTTGTTATTACGATTTCGTAGAAAATACACAAAGCTTTTTTGCATCTTAACGTGACATTCTCAAAAAATTGCCAAAGTTTGTGTCGACAGAGAAACAGGAAATTAAGTTTTGTCACAATTGAAGAAAAAAACCTATGAAATGATTTTATGACAACATTTCATGAAATGGACATTGTGAATTCCTAACAGTAATTCATTTTGCAATTTTCAGCAGATGAGCTAATTTTTTTGCTGTGCTCTGAGAGTTATCCGAACGGAGCCTATGTGTCCTTTCACTGGAAAGAGGTTAAAATACAGCACCAGTGAATAAACATGTCTACATCTGACCTATTATTACGAATTTATTTAAAAAATTTGCAAAAAATTAAAGATTGATTATATCTTAAATAAGAAAATTATACTTACCCTAAAAAATCATAAAAACATTTGTTTTCGCCTTTTTTTGTTCCGTGTAGCGTCAAAATTCGATATCAAACTAACAAATGGGTTTAAACAACACCTGAAATTTCTTCGCTAAATTATATTGATTCAAGTTTTTATCTATAACTCTACTGACAATAATCGGACAAATAGTTTTTGAGATAATAATTTTCAAAATTCACTCATTTTTTCCGCCGTCTACTCGGGGCTGTGCCCCCTTAAAAGCGTTTTTCTCAAAATGGCTTTATCGAGATTGGTGACTACGATGTGTCGAAATCACTTCACCGATCAACTTCAAATTATCTCGAAACTACATTTTCAAAAACTGCTCACACTGTAGCTCAAAAAGTTATTGATCGGTTTTGCTGAAATTGAGAGGTTTCTGTCTATGATATTACCGGAAGGATAAACCTAAAGTTTGAAGGATATCGCGTAGATAAATAATTTTTTTGGTATAAAAACTGTCGAAAAAATAGTCGAAAATTTGAACTTTTGGTTAAAAAGCCTGCGTAATTTTCAATTTTATACTTTTTTATAATTTTATAGGTTTATTCTTCCCCTACATGTGTCAGTAATCGAAAAATATTTTTGTTTTCTGCTTCAGATGAACAGTAAAAATGTGAAAAATGGAGCATTTTTTTATGGCACAGGAAAGACGCCTGGGGGAAAAGGCTATAGCGTGGCCATTTTCATTTATAAAAAACAAATGTTTTTGAGCTCTTTAACCCTGTAATAAAATCACATGAAAATTTAAAAATGATGCAATTATTTCATCACCCTCAAAAAAATTCACAAAAAATGGCTCATTTTCGAGCGTCTAAAGGGTTTTCTCCCCTCAACCCTTCGTGGCCACACTTCCAAATTCAATCGCGGTGATCACACTTGGGTCGATTCTAACCAGACAATTTTCAAAAAAGTATTGTGACCAAACTATCCGTCCGAAGTAGTTCAAAAAATTACGGGCCATGCTTTGTACTTTCTACATGATGTACGAAAAATTTATTTATACAACATAAAATAGCGACATGTTAAAAATAATTCATAAGAGGTGAAAACGCAAAAGACACTTTTTCGCTCAAAAAATCATAGTTCGGTCACTTTTCACCATTTTTACCTAAATTTTGGACGTGATACTGTTTAGATATGCTACTTTTGGGGCAAAATAGTAGCACAGTGCGCGTTCCAAAAAAAGGTATTTATTCCGACATGTGAAGAGGGAAAATTTTATGATATGAGGATACTTCAAAGTCCAGGTAAGATGGTGAATACAGTACCATTCGAAGCCGGTAACTATTATATATTTACGCCAAAAATCGATCGACTGGTCGATACTACCCAGGATAATCACGAAGGATTAAATCCTTCGTCCAAAAACTATATAATTTCATGCAAAAACTAAAAGCGTTTGTTTTTTTTTTTTCTATATCGGATGATTTGTCACCGCGCAGGATGTTTTTTCAAACAGCGCTCCGCACAAACTCTTGTATCTACCACATTTATGTATACTTTTCAATGCAAAAATTGTACAAGATCCTGATAAACCATACCCTTCAACATATTTAAAAAAATTGACAACCTGCACACGTTTTCCCAGAAAGAATGCAGGAAAATTCCTATTTTTTTCTGGCCACGAGGAAGGATTCATTTTTTCGGCGATTCATTGTTGAATATCAAAATAGCTCAGGCCTCGAATACTGTAAAATGAACAATAGTGTCAACGTTCTTTATGTGTGGAAGAGAAGTTTGCATAACGTCTTGCAGGCCTTATCCAACTCTAATAAACGCCTATGAATAGTAATATAATAACCTCGACGTGACTATAGAAATAATTATTAATTATTAATAACTTCGCCTAATGCACTGTAAAGCGAAGATGTCAGTTGACTCAACGAGTGAAGGCCTCGTACTGTAGTCGAACGATTTCTTTGTTAGGATTGTTATCATCGCGCTTCGCCATTCATGCTTCGTGCCTTCGCAGCCACGTGCTTCGGTCAGCCCTTTGCGTCGCATCGCCGCCGTACACACACATATGCACATGCGCACACACACACAACACGCGACAGGCTCGACCGCGTCCATTGTGTACCGGTCTTCACTCGATTCTGCTTCGCTGCCGACGTTGTCCAGTGCAAAACGCTGGTGAACAATTTCGATATAATTCAGACGAGCACTTTGCAACGAATACAAAGAAATGACTGATCCTTTTATACCGGAACGTCCGATAATTTGTCCTTACGACAGCAATCATAGTATAGCCGCGTCGCGGATTCAAAAACATTTGGTGAAATGTGCCAGGGTACGTACTTTTTTTTTTTAGTCTCTTCGATGTACTAAATAACGTTCGTAAAAAAATTGACCACACTACAGTGTGTTGTTGTTTTTTTTTTTTCGAAGAATTTTCCTCCCGATTACAAAGTGAGCTGCCCTTACAACGCGACCCACCGTTTGTTCAAGTCCGAGGTGAAAGAACACATTTCCCGTTGCCCGGATCACCAACACCTTGAGCCGATCATATACGAGCGTGAGTGTTTCTTTGTCGTCTTTATAAATTGATAGTCGTCGGAGAACTTCTATGCCCTCTGCCCTTTCACTTTCACAATGAAATTGTCACTTTACTATTTCCAGTTCTTCAGATATCCCAGCAGAGTATTGTCGTCTTTATAAATTAATAATAGCCAGAAAGCCATTGTGAAAGGGACAGTCGCGTCCCTTTCACAATGCATTTGTCACTTACAATTAGCTATTTTCAGTTTTTCAGAGAATTTTGTACAGTGTTTGCCCACAGCTACTCGTTTCCTAATATCGTATCGCGTGCAAGGGCACAGGAGAACTGTGAAAGACCTATGCCGATACAGGTAGTTATATTTTTACCGAGTTGCAGTTGAGTTACTATCGCAACATCGACACGGGAGCAAAGTGCCGACCGTTTCTTAAATATACAGTTTTCTATCCAATTTCCAACTCTCTATCAACTTTTTTACCCATACATTCCTTCTGTGGAATCAATGACTCTGCTGTTATTGGGTGATGTTGAATTTTCCATAAATGGAAAACAATAGAAATTCTTCTCCGTCTCGTTTTTCTTTATTTTTATTACCAAAATTTTTTCTTGCAGAGTATCAGAAGCGAGGAGCAGTCATGTCCAGCATCGCATCGAACAATCAAAGTGCAGTTGACTGCCAGGAGAACTGGGATGATGAGGAGGAAAGTCAGTTTTATCCTATACCGAGCACTCCCAACTGTCCGGTCGTTGGGCCGTTGAATCTTGGCCATAAACGGAGCTGCGACAACAAGTACGAATACTACGAGCCACTCTTTGCCCACAGTTCTTACCTGCATGCATTTTTTTGGATTTCCAGATTTTTTTTAACACATTTGCCTCAGCGCCAACTTTAGCTTCTCCCGAGAATGTATTTGACGGTACACTGTCCTAGGCTTCCATGGGCTGCCAGTCGAAAACACTCAAACTGTATGAAACAGGTGTTCCATACAGTTTGCTTTCCATCAGATTAAGTGCATCGAATTGATAGCATGAAAGGATGGAGTCTTTTTCTAATTCGAAATAACTGAACCATTTGCATGTCTTATAGACCTTTGTATTAGGTCGTTCCATGAATAATACGGCTTTTTCAATTGCATTTTTCGTCACTGACAAGTGAATATTGGACAAGGTGCCTCGAAAGTCTAGAGAGTATATTTTAGATTAAAAAAGAATTTGGTTTATATTAATTTTGAAAAATAAAAGTATTAAAGAACCGCACTATTTATGGAATGAATCAATAGAAAGCGAATAGCCATGTACTTACAGGATTGATCTCATTGAATAAAAACCATTTCAACCGTGGATTTTATCCAAAGTTTCTTTCAGTTGGCTCGTTAATCTGTCAATATCCAAATCGACATACCATTTAGCAGTTCAATGTTTTATTTTGATATCGTTTTTGCAAGTAAAAAAAAAGAAATCAACGAATAGTAGGGGAGAATGGGGAAGATCGGGCACTTTTTTTACTTAAGTGGCAATAAAACAGAATTTTTTTTTCGCATAAACAAATTTTTATTTCTCATGTCAGTAGCACATATATTTGACTAGAATTATTACAAAGAACAGTCCTTCAATTATAATCAATCTTAAGGTTGTAAGAGATCTAATAAGCCCTTGCAATAGTACTCAAACCTCCCTGTAGCTCGGGCACCCTGTGGGAAGTTTAGGCAGGGCGTTTAAAATGCCTCAAATCAATATCTTACATAAAAATCAATATTTCGCTCTTAAATAACCTTATCTTAGGTGAGTATGACCCAGACAGGTTTGTCGAAGGTATATTTTGAATATGAAGAAAACATCTTTCGCATTGCAATCCAGTTTTAAATACCGTTGTAGGTTGGTTCTAGGAATATCATATTTCTTCACAGTAGTTTTGATTTTTTCTCCCTTTGAAACCTCCTCTATGGCGCGCAAAATAATGACTTTAGGTATTTCACACCGCTTATTCTTCTTCTTGAACGTAAGCGGCATTTTGGTGAAATTAAATCATTGAAATGAATAGTAAACATACAATACAAAACCACAAAAATATCCCACCAATATACTATGCAGCAGAGGGAGCATTGGGCATGCCCTAAGCCTCCCTTCAAAGGCAGTGCCCAATGGTCCCCAGCCACTCATTTTCCAAACAAACTTCAATAAGTTTTTTTTTTCATGGAATAGTTTATCATGATTTACATGTTAATGTAATCTTTAATAAACATGCAATTAGACGTACACAAAGAAACTCTTACCTTATTGCAAGCTGCTCCGTTGATTACTTCGAAATTATGATTTTTTTTTCACTTTTGCACGCACCAAACCGAAAACCGTCTGTTTTTTTTGACAACTGAGACAAATCGCAGATGAAATTTGGTTGAACGGTGTTGCCAGGCACTAAATTAAACTACATTGGTAGAAATTTAAAAAAAACTACCATGCACTTCGAGTTATGAGGGGGTGCCTGAGCATCGCAACTACCCGATGGTCCCCGCTCTTCCCTACTTGCATTGCGTTCCATGGAAATTTCAACAATAACAATAGTTAACAGAGAACACGTAAAACCTGCTGAATAAATTGCATTATTATTATTATTTGTTCATGCGTTACAATCTCGTATCCTTTATTTTCAGCACACCGAGAACTAATGAGATACTACTTAGAGTCAGGAACAGAGCACCGAGAGGATTGGCCGAGGCGCTGATGATGGAAAGATCCGAAGAATCTACCGTCGAGGACATAGAATCCGTCACCAGTTTTATGGGGGTGGGTCGAGGAAAGCCTTGGAATCAACCTCGTAACGAAATTGTTAAGAAGGTTGGCAGGGGAAGAGGATCGGGTCAAGCACAGACTGAAAATTAAGTATTCCGAAAGCTCAACGTTTAACGATGCCATTGATGAGCCGATGTGGTTAGTTCGTCCAGAGGCGCCGAACTCAAAGTTCCTAAGATAATGAATATCCGTTATTCAACAGTATTCAAATTCACTGAACGAAGGTAACAAAAATGTTATCTTTTTTGTTCGCGAAGCGTTCGCAAGAGTTGATGTTTTATTACCAAACAGACTAAAGATGGATGACTTAAAGTTCCCTCGTAAGAAAATAAATATACTTTTTCTATTTTCGAATTCGTAGTACGTTGTCCATTTTGTTTTAATTTCGTCGCGTCAATACACTACCGACGATAAGCACAAGTACACAAGCACAAGTACACTTTACGAATTTACGATCATCTGGATGAAAAGTTGCAGGTCCCGAAAATAGCGCAACGGGATGTTCGAAGTAGTATTCAAAAGATAAAAAAAGCAAGCTCCATTACACTTTTAACTTATTCCCTAATAGTTTTTTTTACTCTCTAGGCGACCTTGATCATGGTTGTTTTTTTTTAGCGGCTCTTGTACTCTCGGAAACTCGTTGGGCATATTTCGGAAAATAGCACTAGCAATTGCTTCTAAAGGTATTCCTTTCGCGGAGGACCGTATTTTGTGGGCGCACAAGCCAGGACCCTTTTGAATCATTAGTAAATCACAGTGGGGTTTAATAAAAAAATAAGTAGCAATCAATTATTATGCCCCACGATTTAGACATTTTTACATGTTCTCTGAAAAGTCGCGGTTACAAAAATTCTTCTGCAAGTCACATTTTTCCAAATTTTATTGTTAATATTTTCTTTAAACATTCTGTTTTTATGTTTTTCTTAAAACATAAAAACAGGGGGTCATGTTTTTATTGTCGTTACGGAATCTTCCGAATGTTTACGCGCTTGGAGTAGTTTATATCAGACGTCTAGTTATTTAGTATAGAAATTATCAGTGCTGCATAAATTAGACGATTTTTAAAGTCCTAATTTTTTGTTAAAAGTTTGCTAACATGGCTTGAAATTTTACCAGTATGCTGAGATATATTTTTATTTAAGGGGAGAAAACCCTTTAGAATTAAAAAAAAATCGATTTTTTTTACATATTCCGAAACTACAATATATCAAGAAGATACTGTTAAAAGGAAAAATTGAAATATTAAATATTTACGGAGTTGTAGCTCATAGTGGAGAGCGCCGAGACCGCATATCGCGAACTAGAAGATGTTACGCCGTTACTTGGTGAAGAGATGAAGCAGCATCTCTTACCAATTTCCAAAAATTTGTCGCGGGAAGATGCTCGAAAGATGCTTGGGTGGCCATACCCAAAACGCGAACGAGAGTTTCAACGCAACAGTTTGGCGATTAGCTCCAAAATACCTCCATTCTGGGCTCAAAATCGTTGAAATCGCAGCCTATATTGCTGCTCGGGTGTTTAATGAACGCTATTCCCCTATTCTAAGAATTATGAATGCGTTGGACATAATTGTTGGGACGTACGCCAGAATTTTCGCCGAAAACTCCGACGAGGTACGGATAGAGAGGCAGAACCGAATGAGCCTTTCCTCGACAAAAGCAGCTCGTACAGCCCGAAAACAGCAGCAAATGGAAGGAAATCGGCTTTTCGAGGAAGTTAAAGGGTTAGTGTATGGGCCTGGAATCGCTGATTGATCGGTAAGTCACTAAAATTTATAGTTTTATCGTATTGAAATTTTAAACGCGATTATCTCGAAACTACATTTTCAAAAACTGCTCACACTGCAGCTCAGAAAGTTATTGATCGATCTCGCTGAAATTTTCAGAGGTTTCTGTATATGATATTATCTGAAGGATAAACCTAAAGTTTGAAGGATATCGCGGAGATAGATAATTTATTTGGAGTAAAAATTGTTGAAAAAATAGTCGAAAATCTGAACTTTTGGTTAAAAAGCCTGCGTAATTTTCAATTTTATACTTTTTCATAATTTTATAGGTTTATCCTTCCCCTACATGTGTTAGTAATCGAAAAATATTTTTGTTTTCTGTTTCAGATGAACAGTAAAAATATGAAAAATGGAGCATTTTTTTATGGCACAGGAAAGACGCCCGGTGGGAAAAGGCTAGAACGTCGCCATTTTCTTCTGTAAAAAAAAATATTTTTGAGCTCTTTAAACCTATAATAAAATTACATTAAAATAAAAAAATGATGCGATTATTTCATCACCCTCAAAAAAATCACAAAAAATGACTCATTTTCGGGCGTCTAAAGGGTTTTCTCCGCTTAATTGTGGACGAAAATCAGTTAATTATTAAATATTCGGGTTCGTGAAAGAAATAACTTAGACCTGCAAGGGTAGCGATTTACTTTTAATTCGAATCTAAAAACGTGAACCATGAGGCTTACAGTAAAATATATAGCAGCAACAAAATGCGATTAAAAAAAAAACCGAAACTATAAAATTAGAAAAATGAAACATACTTGAGTGAAATTTCAGGAACGTTGGAACACCTGAATACCTCTTGATAATGTTGAGACTGATCGTCATAAGAATAAAAATCTTTGTGAGAAAAAATTCAAAATAATGAGAAGCCCCGTGATTTTTTTGTTGCAATAAATTACTAGTACCGTGTCAAACTGTGTATAGATACGACTCGTCGAGTATAAAGATTACTTGGTGTCTAGACGCTACCGCGTCTCTTGATACACTGACACTCGAATATCTCCTGGGACCATTGTATCAAAAACAATTTATGAATAATCCTTGAAGATTTTATTGACAATTGGTCAAATATCCCCTCCCTGTCGCTCTTCCCTCTCTGCCCCTGTAATACAGTCACGGAAACGTTCATTTTTTTTCTCTGTTTCTCTTTTGGTTAGCAAAAGCGTCGATATATAACATTCACATATCTATATATATATTCAACGGTGTAAAACCCGACGTTTATATTATTCCGTAGCATATAGGCGATCTATACATGACATCACTATCAGATCCATGTTACTTTTAATATAAAACCAAACATGACCTTATAGTATAAATAAGTACATATTTTCATGATGTCGCGGCGAGACGTCTGTGCAAAGATGTCATCGATGTGTCGATTGTTCCTCGTCTTTTTTTCTTTTCTCGTTCATTATAAATCTCCTTTTGATCTCTGTACAGCACAAAAAGCGTATCACTAACACGTCACTCACGCATTCTCGGGGAGGGGTGGGGAGTACGTTGTCCCAAAGTCAAGGTTCAGTATGAAATAATAAATATATGCTTTGTGGTAATGTTGAAAACAAAGAAGAAGGGGATCGATCGATACAAAATTGTCTTCGGGGTACGGATGTATTGTACAAGTTACAATGTAAAAAAAAAAACCTTCGTTGGCGTATATAATTCCAGGTGGCAGGAAGCTCACCGAATTAGTCTCGAATAATCGTTATTAATCTCTTCGATTCACCTGAGAATTGAAAAGTGTTTTTCTATTCGCACGTACAAAAAGGTTTCTTCACGAAATTGTGAACAAACTGTTAACGTAGTATTCTGCAATGTTCACGATCCTCGAGTTGCCATATGTCTCCCTCTCTCTGTATATCATTTTTTTCTTTTTTTTTCGAATATATAAATAACCGATAAATTATAGATAGGGCAATGGATCAGCGAGAAGACACGAAAGTACGTACAAAATACCGAGATACACGTTCAACCGCGCAGTCTGTTTAGGCACGCTCTGAATCATGTGCGGAGTACGAAATTGTTTCTCGATCTTGAAAGCGGTCGGTAGCGTAACGAGCGGCAGTAAAAACCATCCGGAATACCTTAGGGCCATCACGACGAGGCTGATGTAGGGTGTGAATAGCAAAAATGCGTACAAAACGTGAGAAGCGGTATGGCCGATGACAATTGCGAGTGTAACGATACCGGCTCTTCGATCACTCTCCATATCGCGGGTATTGTTGCTGTGCAATATAGCCTCGGTATTGAGTGCTAATGGTATCGCGTAATATATCGTGCCCCAATGAACGAAGCCCGTTTGGGCCAAAAACGCGAAAAGCTCTGATATTGGGCCGAATATCACGAGTACGATTACATCGCCAAGCGCTATGTACTTGAGTCCTATGCCACCCGTGTATAGGAACGACCCTGACAATCCGCCGAAGTAAACGAGCGCCAGATGTTCCATTTTCGCTGGTGATATCGTTGTCAGAAGGATAAAACCGAGACATCCGAGAGCGTAGAGCAACGCCCCCAGCGACACTAACTCGTCCTTGGACAACAAATGATCCACCAATACTCTGTCGTCGCTCTTACGACTGTCCACACCTTTTACGTAATCGAAGTATGTATTAACTACGTTGCCCGCGCCGTGTACGAACATTATCGTCAATAGTGCCAAGACGAACGTTATCAGATTAAAATTCTCCAGACCGGTAAGTCTGTACGCTAACACAGTACCGAGCAATCCCGGTATCAACGAAGCGTTCAACGACCACGGTCTCGTCGCCAGAAAGTAAGAAGAGATCTTCATCAGCGGCGACTTAAGGGCTGGCGATGCAGAAGATGCTCCGTTCGTATCAGCGGATGGAGACGACATCTTCGATAGCGTCCCCTCCGGCGGACTCGTGACTCCGTTGGATATCATGGCCTTTGCTGCTCGCCCTGAAGGAGGGTAGTTTGAAAGTTACAACGGATGGTACGTCTCCAACATCGAAAAGCATTTTGATATTGCAAAATGATAGAATGTCGAAAGCCTTTGGACCTTCAATTCGAAAGTACAGTCACGATTTGACACTTTCAAAAAGACCATTTACAGATCTTGTATATATATTTTTTTTCATTGCCCAGAACGCATTACGTTTTCTTCTCGTCGATTTTGTTACACATTTTTCCATAAGTGGTACATTGATAATTGTTTCGGTTTGTGTTTTGATCGAATATATTTACCTTTTTCGTGATTCTTACGAGTCAGTCAGAGAGTTAGATAAGAAAGTTTCCGTACTTCATGAGCAATCATTTTGTTTTCAATTCCCACGTTATTACCGAAACAGCTTAAAATACGTGTCTTTTTTTTTTTCAAGCACCGTCAGTCAGTCAACCATTATTATTTCGAGCCAGAATTATTCTCGTTTGGCCAAATAGTACTCAACTATGTTGATGACGTGTTTTTCTTCTTTCCTAGGCTGACACGATTTATCTCGGACAGTGGGATGGCACGACGTACCGGGGATTCGTGTAGCGAACGAGCCTAGTTACCAATTCCTGTAGAGGGCAACACCCGATCTTAAGCTGAAATTCTCGTTTTTCACTTGACTTTCCCGTCTACAAAGATTCAATAATTCTTCAACGATATTGACTTTTCGATGAGTAAATCTCTTTTTCGTACGCATAATTGATAAATGCGAACCGCAGTCCTCGCCATTCACAGCTAAACTCCAAAATTTATGAGAACAATTGATTACAGTTTTCGTTACCGACTGAGCACCTTGTCATAGGGTGTGTGGAAGAGGCAACTGGAAAGAAATAGCTTGATCGGTGCTAGCCGCTGAGCGAGCGAGACACAATCGGAATCCGTTTACTCGGCCGGTTAAGAGAATGAGAAAGTTTGTTGTTTTCTTTACCGATCGAGGCTTAACTCTCTCATGGAAATTCGCTTTGAAAAGTTGGCAGGCTTTCCGAGCCAAAAGAAAAAAAAACCATGCCCGTGAGGCATTTATGTACATACATTTGCGTGCACACGTATGTAGATGTACCATATAACTCGTGGAGTGGGAGAGAGAACTCTAGAAAACTAAACTGCAGATTCGGCGCGAGCACGTCACGTAAATGGCAAAAGTATATGCGAGAACGTAACCAGGTGGGGAAAAAAAAAAAATAGCGTTTTGTCGAAGCTCGGAAGAGCCCTCTTCGGAGAGTTTTTCACCCCGTTGTTTTTTTTTATTCCTCCGTTCTGTGTGTGTGTGTGTGTGTGTCCGTGCGTGCGTGTCCGTCCATCTCGACGAGCCTGCTGAGGAAATAATAATAGGACATACGAAAAGAAAGAAAAAAAAAACGAGATCGTTCACGGTTTTTTCCTCAGCGACGCTATACGCGTTTCGATTGGCACGTTGTAACGTTGTTGTGTCGTCGCCTCAGTGGAAAAAAAGACTGCGAGGAGGACGTGTGTACGAAGAAGAAGGATGGCGACCTGACCCCACAAAGAATGGAACACTGTGCTCAACGGTAACTCGTATTTTTATTTCTATCTGTCCATCGCCATCTGTCTCGTTCTCCCTCTCTCTCACACTCGCTCGCTCTCCTTTCTCTCGTCACTCTCATCTTGTAAATCTCGAGTTACGTCGCGTTTTACGGAAAAAAAAATGAAAAGAAATTTCGACAATTGATGCCTGATGAAAATTGACCTTCTCTCCGTAAATTCGGAGCAATTTTCCGTCGATTTGTTTAGCCCTACGCTCCAATCGCAATACCACAGCGTGTTTTACACGCTCAAAAACATCGGGGCTTCGTCACTTTTGCGCCGTGATATACTGTTTCTTGTTTTTTCCTCTTTCTTCCTTCTTCCGCGCTTTGTACTTTGCAAATTTGGCCTGAAACCGTTTTTTTTTTTTCACTCCTTTTTTTTCTTCTCTTTGTTTTCGCAAGAGGATTGCAAGCCTCGTCGCGATCGCGGTTCTATTTGCACCTGGATTGACAAAGAGCCGCCAAGCGTTGCTCAAAAAAGAAAAAAAAAACGTCACTGATATAGCGTCACAGTATTGCCGAAAGTGCATTGCAACACACGATTCGAGAAAAGTGTACCGGGTACTTGAATTTTTCTGTTTCTTTCTAGTCTTCTATGTACGTCAATTGTTGCGCTCTGTTTCTCCATTTTCTTTGATCCTCTTCCTCATTGCACATTATTTTCTCACAAATACCTTGTCATTTGCTTTTTCAGTGTATCAATTTGAGATCAGACTCTGCAGTGCTACGAGACAAAGAAATTAAAGTGAGTCAAACGTCGTTCGACGGTGAGTTAATATCTTAAAGATTTGCTAAAAAATTTATTCGACGCTGTCGCGTTGAAACGCGTTATTGAAGTTTGCTTCCGACGCTCAGATGGCGGACGTCGATCCGGAGACGTTGCTGGAATGGCTGAGTATGGGACAGGGCGACGAACGCGATATGCAACTCATCGCGCTTGAACAACTTTGCATGTTACTTCTCATGTCGGACAATGTAGATCGGTGCTTCGAAATGTGAGTATTTCCGCTGCGTGGTGTCTACGTCTCATTCGATGAATGAGGCGGTTTGGTTGGGAAAAGATAGCGTCGAAGGGTGCATTCTTCTGACGTTGAAGTTTGCATCGTTAGAATGCAACGATTTTTTTTTTTTTTATTATTTTTTATCATCGTTGGAGCGTGTTTTTGCGAATTGATATTGTTTATCTCTGAGAGGACGTGAAAACGTTTGAGTGATTTTCACAGCGTAAATCAGCAAAAAAGAAAAGTTGAGCAAATAAAAAGAATTAATTTTCATTGCATCAAAGTCGGGTTATTATTATTATATTCTTTTGTACGGAGGCGCGGCGCTGTCTCCTGTGGAACTGACTACACTCTATTTCTTCGTAAATTTCTCTGTGGATAAATATTCATATTAATCGAACGACACCTTTCGCACACAGATGTCCACCTCGCACTTTCCTTCCGGCTTTGTGTCGAGTCTTCTTGGACGAACACGCACCCGACAGTGTTTTGGAAGTCACGGCGCGGGCAATCACATATTATCTGGATGTCTCAGCAGAATGTACGCGGCGAGTCGTCGCGATGGATGGTGCCGTCAAAGCGATATGCGGCCGACTTTCCGGCGCTGGACTCGGCTCGCGAGCCAGTCGTGATCTTGCCGAACAATGCATCAAGGTGGGTGCAGTTTTATCATTTGGTTTGATAATCTCGAGATAGTCGAGTATTGAAAACGACGTGATTTTCGTCTTCCAATGTTGATTGATTTATAGTCGATTATGAATGAAGAGAACCGTATTCGATATTTTTTAATTCTTCACAAACATGACGATTATAAATATATGAATAGTTCATGGTTCTATAATTGATTTTTAAACAAATATAATTAATTGAAATATACAAATTTATTTAACATGACGAAAAGAATGCCACAGTCATAAGCAACATATAAAAAGCCGACTACTTTCGTTGAACCAATCGAAAAATAAATTTACTCAATTGAACAATTCCATTAATGGAAAATACCTGAACAAACCGAAACAAATATGACAATTATAAATAGTGTAGAAATAGTTCACGATTGAAAAAAAAAATTGTTTCCAAAGTATGATGTTGAAGTTTACATCGTTGGAATGCAACAGAAATGCTCTTTTTTTACTCTTTAACTTCTCCATTTTTATTATTGTCCAAAATTGCTTTTTGCACATTTCGATTGCCAATTTCTAATAAGAATATTGTAAAATATTTGAGTGTGCTTCGTCCTCTAAATCTAGCAACAATATTTGGGCCATTCAATGAAGATTCATTTTCATTGCATTCCAACGATGCAAGCTTCAACACCGTTAAAAACTACACATAAATTGCTCGTTCAATATTACATTATAGAACGATAATGATTAAAATGTGTGGCATTCCATTGACACGTAGTCTTTTACCGTTTGCGATAATTATAAGCAAGTAATTTACCGCATATTCGGAAAAAAATCGAAGAGAGGAAATAAATGTAAAACTTGACGATCGATCGATTAAGGTTTTGGAGTTGGTATGCGCGAGGGAAGCTGGTCCAGTGTTCGAGGCAGGTGGTCTACCGTGCGCTCTGTGTTTCATCCGTGAGCACGGCGCGAGAGTTCATAGGGACACGTTGCACTCGGCGATGGCGGTGGTGTCACGTTTGTGCGGAAAGGTCGAACCTCAGGACAAAGCTTTGCCCGATTGTGTCGAGGCGTTGTCGACTTTGCTGCGCCACGAGGACGCACACGTTGCTGACGGCGCACTTCGTTGTTTCGCCTCCTTGGCTGATAGATTTTCCCGTCGGGGCACCGATCCGGCTCCACTCGCCTTCAATGGACTGGTCGCTGAACTATTGTACAGGTGAGACAAGAATAATCGTGCGAAACGCTTCGAAGGATTGTAATAAAATTTGCCCGCTTTAACGCGTTGTTGGGATATGATCGGTAGGTTATCAAACGCAGCGGGTCCAGGAACCGCGGTATCAGCGTCATCGGGAAATCCAAAAACTCCACCGCCCTCGAGCGGTTCGTCGACGATGCCAGCACCCGAGGCAAAGTCGTGCGCCTCGGTATCAACGATAATAAGCCTGTTGTCGACGTTATGCCGTGGCTCACCGGCGATAACGTACGATCTGTTGCGTTCGGAGTTACCGGACGCTATCGAGAAAGCTCTCAAGGGTGACGAGAGATGTGCCCTCGATTCGATGAGGCTGGTCGATCTCTTGTTGGTTTTGTTGTTCGAGGGTAGATCAGCGCTGGGTCGTGGCACGGGAGGTGCCGGGGCGGCGGGGCCTTTGCTACCGCGACTGCGGCGTCTCGATAGCGCGGGCGAAAAGTCACACAGGCAATTGATCGATTGCATACGCTCGAAGGACACGGACGCTCTCATAGAGGCGATCGATTCCGGCGGTATAGAGGTCAATTTTATGGACGACGTTGGACAGACACTGTTGAATTGGGCATCCGCCTTCGGCACTCAGGAGATGGTTGAATTCTTGTGCGATCGTGGCGCCGACGTCAACAAGGGACAACGCTCCTCGAGCTTGCACTACGCCGCTTGCTTCGGTCGACCGGCGATAGCCAAAGTTTTATTGAGACACGGAGCTAATCCCGATTTGCGCGACGAGGACGGCAAAACCCCGCTCGACAAGGCACGGGAACGCGTCGATCAGGGACATCGCGAGGTGGCCGCCATTCTTCAATCACCCGGTGAATGGATGTTACCGCCTAATCAAGAGCACCGGAAACCCGACGCCGAGACTGAAGACTTCACCGAACCTAAGGGTGATCCCGAAATGGCGCCCGTCTATTTGCGCAGATTGTTACCAGTTTTTTGCGCAACCTTTCAGTCCACAATGTTACCGAGCGTTCGAAAAGCTAGCTTGAGCCTCATACGCAAAATGGTCCATTACATACAACCCGAATTGCTCGTCGAAACTTGCGGATCCGACAAAACTTCCGGTTGCGGCGCCATGCTCGTCGAAGTTATCGCCAACGTTCTCGACAACGAGGTGAGTCGAGGAATCGTGGTCGTAACGCTCTTACAGGAGAGATCATTTTCTTAAATTCTTTTTATTTCGTACGATCGAGAAAGTGAAAGGTGGGGGAAATTAAAAGTATTCTCGACTCGTGTTCTTCCTGTAAATGTCAGTTTTTTTTAATTTGACTGAAAAAAAAAATTTGAATATTCCGAGAACGAAGAGTATCGTATTTTTTCGAGGCTGCTTCATCGGACACCATGTCAAGGGGAGAGAAGATTGAGAAAAGGGGGGGTTCGTAAGCAGGCAGACAGCGCTTTTTATGACTTAGTCCAAGATTGTTCGCAGGAAATTGAGATAAAGGCATCACCGCCACCGCCTCCGCCTCTCAAGTCGATCGTTGGCCCCAAATTGCCCTGCCTTACGTCTCGCAAGTCTTCCAGTTCCCAGAACTTCATTATCGAAAAGACGGTAAAATCCGTTGTTGTTTCTATTTGCACAACGCTAGCTCAAGACCCCATTTATTTTTATTTTTGTTACATTCTCTTCGAGAGAGCTCCACGCGACGAAAAAGCGCCCTTTTCTTTCTTTTTTTGCCGAAGAAAATACGCAATACGTCTTTTTTTTTCTCCTAATTCAGAACAAGAAAGCATGGAGCTCTCCACTCCCTTAATATTTTTCACATAAATCCTGTACCGTCCTCTCGCCGCTCTTCAGCCCCTCGATCGTTGCATTTATTACGCCTTTTGTATTATAAATATATTAATAGTAACATATCGAATTCGTAGGAATTCTTTAACCCTTGAGTTCATCGTTACTATTATTTCGTTTCTTTGAATATCATTCACACAAAGCGTGAGATCTAACAAAAAAAAACTTGCGCATGTGTTTTTTAACCGCGGTACTGTTGGAGCAATTTTTCTCATGGTTTCTTCTTCCCCCATCCCTTAATTACGGAAGGTAAAGCCAATTTCCGTGTGCTCCTGTAAAAATCGTCTTGCCACTCTGTACGATTGATGTCAAGATATAAAATCTTTGGTAACATATTTTTATTTTTCGCCTCTGATGATACGCCAGCCACACGTCGTTTGTCGATTAAAAACAAAAAGATCGATTGAGACAACAATACAAATCATAACGATCCCCGCTTGCGTCCCTCGAAATTCACAAGAACCTTCATACTTGAAAGCCGGAGGTGGATCTGGCACGGAGAAATGTTTCCTTGGTAATGAACAACAAAATACGCCT
Organism: Ophion ventricosus; assembly: GCA_963932345.1. Taxonomy (NCBI): domain Eukaryota; kingdom Metazoa; phylum Arthropoda; class Insecta; order Hymenoptera; family Ichneumonidae; genus Ophion; species Ophion ventricosus. The sequence goes on from OZ010712.1 coordinate 27,503,727, forward strand.
ACACGTACTATACACCCTTCAATAACTTTTGACTCGTCACACTTTTGCCCAATAACACGCACATCCCGAGACTCCGTACGACAGGAACATATCAATTTTTCTACTTACCCAATAACCGTTTCGGGCAACGAGGAAATGTTTCGTTTTTGTTCAGATTGTGCTACTCATCAAATGTCTGCCTGCTGCTAGTAACTTTTTTTTTCAATTGTTTTCTTTAGATTGTATTTTTTTTCATTAGAGGCTGAGCTTCCAGGAAGAGCGCGAATGTTCTCTGCCTCGTGAGACAATTCAACCAGGACACGAATAATTTCAATATAGTTATGACAAAGAGTCACGATGGGTAAAATATAAGCTTTAATTATGTCTTTCGTAGGGAAGAAAAGAATTTCATAATCTTTATTTCGCGATTATCAACAGCCATTTTTTTTACTGTTCCTCCTTTTTCGAAATCTTGTCGAATCTGAATATGATTTTTTAATATTCGATTATCCAATGCCGGAAAGTGTGATATTACAAGTCGAATGTTGTTACGAACAACGCAGATCCGTAAACTATAATTTTTCCATTGGATATATATTTTTTAAATTGACGCTTTAAAGGGCAACACCACCGTGTAAGGCCGAAAACTGATACGATGTCAGCAAATTCTACAAAAATGGATTCATTTTATTGAAACTTTACGATTGTTTCCTTAAGATGTTTCCCAATACAAAATAGCTCGAAGTTGTATGCCCAAAGTCATCTTTTTCGCTGAAACCCTTCACGGTGAATTTTTTTTGTCAATTTGAGGGTTGAACCCGAAGCGGAATACTAAAGCGGCTCGTAATGTAAACCCTAGAGAAGTACCAAAGATTTTTACGAAATATTGATATCTTTGATCGAATTAACATTTTTTCGAAAAAATACAAATGTGCCTAATTTTTGTACAAAATTAATATTTTTCTAAATCCTTCGGTACTTCTTTAGTATTCGATATCGAGGTTGAGAGATACGCTTGCGTATTTTGTTGCAGGTTCAATCGCAAAAATTGACAAAGATCCCACGGCGCAGGGAAATGGTGAATTTTTATGTACTTTTTTTGTCTGCATTTTAGGAAACTAATTGTAAATTTGCATGAAAAACTTTTTCTATTACGAAAGTTACCATACTGTTTTTAACCCTAACATAGTGGTGTTATCCCTCATTTTTCAATTGAACAAAAATGCCATTTCACAACAATTTGATGGGTCCTAACGTTTAGCGGGAAAAGTTGCAAGTAAACAAGTCTTGGATCTAGATAAACCGGAAGTATGAGATCCGAATAGCTTTTCTGTGCGAAAAATAAATCCAGCGGAACATGCTGAAGCGAATACACGCATTTATCTTTAGAATATCTCTTGCTTATGCGGTATTTTTTTATTTACTTGATTTCTGCGTTCTCGTGCCTTTGTGAATTTATTCAGGACAGAATGGTGTTCCTTTTTTTTTTTGTTATTCCGTACGAACAGGAGGACGAGGATGGCCACTTGGTCGTCTTGCAGATGATACAGGATCTGATGGTGAAGGGAAAGGACGAATTTTTGGAGCATTTCGCGCGTTTGGGAGTATTTTCAAAAGTGGCCGTACTCGCGGGACCACAGGAGGCCCCGCCCGAGCCGGAGAGTGAGCCGAGCCAAGCTGGCGAGGAACATCGTATGGAAGATGCCAGAGAATTGTTGGTCGGAAGGGCTTATCACTGGCGCGATTGGTGTATATGTCGTGGCCGTGATTGTTTATACGTTTGGTCGGATGCGGCCGCCTTAGAATTGTCCAACGGAAGTAACGGGTGGTTTAGATTTATTCTCGATGGTAAATTGGCGACCATGTATTCGAGTGGCAGCCCCGAGGGTGGCAGTGATTCGACGGGTAAGACGATCTCACGTATAAATTTCATCGCGATTCATTTCATTTGAGATTGAAATCACGTTTTTTTTTAAGTTCATTCGCATATCGACTCGATCATCTGTCAAGTTCTATTTATTTCTCTTCATAATTTTGTGTCGTAATCAGGGCAGGGCATCTCTTTCTTTTTTGTTCTTTTTTTTTGGTAAATATGTCGAATCGGGACTCCACCCCAAATAGGATGGTATTTTTACTTATCGATTCGTATCACTTAAAAATGGTACAACAATAAATATTATGGAAGGAGAAGCCCTAAATACCCAAACGTTTAGTGTACGGCAGTAGTAGTTACCCAAACGCATTAATTGTAAATATTTATTATACAGGCTGTTTGTGTTCTACAGCCATAGTACATTGTACATTAGTAATGCTGACAAATCCAAACGAAAAATCCATGCACATCCATCATATAGAAGTAGTTTTACGATACCGTTTGGGTTAGTATTATACAAGCAGTAGTGATAGTTTGGATTTTCTATACTTTCCATTCTATGATATTAATTCCCATATCATTTCTACCATTTCTTACGACATATTTACCTTTTTTTATGAACGGAAATCCTCTACAGGCACAAATAACATGAAGGTGTATTAATATTAAAATAAAATGTATCCAATTTTCGCTGACTTTGCGTGCACTACAATGAAGGTACGATTAATACTGACGCATCAAAGACGCGCTGTCCCAAGTATTAGTGCAATTTTAATAACTCAATTGAGAATGAACAAAAAAAAAACGTAAAAAACTGGGTTATAAGAAAATACGATTTTAATTTATTATTCGTTCGTTCTTCTCGGCTGTAATTGTTATCTTTCATCTGTGATTGACGACAGGGTGGGGATTAGTTTAGAAAATAACCGGTTTTTTTTACTAACTGCCTACAGGAAAGGGGAGGAATACAGAATCGCTCACTACCGAAGGTAGGTATTTCATCAAACAAGATCAAAATTATCATAATGTGTCACTCATAATCGTCACTATCGTTTATGCTTTTTGGTCACGATAAATGTTCAATATGTCGCTCGGAGGTTCAAGGATGTTTTTCGAGCACGGAAAAATACAAATGTTGAATTCAACAATGATTAGTAAATGGTCAGAAATTTTTGTATATTTTCAATAGAACAGAATATGCACATTATCTTGCTGTTAACTTTCAAAATGACACAATTGAATATCAATTATGTAATATTTCCATTCGAACAAATCAATCAACGATCGCGATTAGTTTAAAAGCATTATATCACTGTTGGAAAACATATAACCCAAAAAGGGCGTTATCGATATTATTTTAAAATGTTTATTTTCAGTGTTCGATATAATTCATTTGCAAATTCTATTTCATCGCATTGTACTCAAAAACTTGCATTACATTTTTTAACCGTATACGCTGAGCGTCCTTGAAACGATGAGATAGTTCCACTGTAAAATAAAGATACTGGAAGGAATTTTTGATTAAAAATTTTACGATGATATCATCCGGTGTATGCGTTGCAGAGAACCGTGGTGAATTTTTGGAAAAATTGCAACGTGCTCGTGGCCAGGTGAAACCGAATTCGGTGAGCCAACCGGTACTTTCGCGCCCCGGCACAACGAGGCTCGTCGTGGGTAATTGGGCACTCTCTAGTCGAAAGGAGAGCGAATTGTGTATACACAATAGCGACGGTCAGCAACAAGCGACTATACTGAGGGAAGACTTGCCCGGCTTTATCTTCGAGTCAAATCGCGGAACGAAGCACTCTTTCACGGCGGAAACGAGCTTGGGTGAGCTTCATTTTGAATTTAAATGTTACGTTTCTCTCGGTATCGGTCAACCGCCTGCCAACATATACATTATTTTTTTTTATGAAATCCAAACTATTTGCCTATCAGACAAGATTCGTGTAAATGAAAACGTGTGTTTTTTTTTCTAAGCCGCGGTTACTTTTCGCCAGTAAATAAAGGGGCTGACAACTTAAAAATTAAACGATATTTCGGCAATTAACTGATTAAACGATATTTCGGCAATTAACTGAAAATGAATGCCATTGAGTTTTGTTTTGGTACATTCTTAGGATACGTATCGATTAGATATTCGTAAAATTGGATTAACGAAGTATATAATTAAGGAGTTTCGGGACAGTTTATATTTAGGGGGATTCAGGGGAGAAATTCTATTGTTCTTTAGCCGGACGCCAACTTCTACACACCAATATTCCGTTCGAAAACGACAAGATTACTATAATTTTTCGATTATTTTGTATTAAAAAAATGGATATATTTGGCCACAGCGCACTGCTTGTATTGCGAGTTCGTTTTTCCACGGTTGGCGACATTTATCCTTTTATTGCGAGCGCAGCAACTCACGCAGTCCATTGGAAAAAAAACATTCACATTTCTTTATTAAATCGAAACAATTCTGACGATAAATATCAGGTGTCAAAAAAAAAATATATCACTTCTCTTGAAAAATGCATTTTATTGAACGTATAGCCCCGCCATGGCGATTAGTGGTATTCAAACACGCACGTCATTTATAACTCATAACTCATGCGACATTGCCACACTTCGCCTCTACGTTTCGTCGGTGGGGGAAAAACTGCACGTTCTTATTTACAAAAATGTCAATAATTAATAAACGGTGTAGATGGATCATTTAATTTTTGGGTGACATGATTGTCATACTGTACTGAGTCGTTGGACAGTTTTTCATAAAATTCTTAACATTGTTTCACACTATTTCGTGCGTAAAACTGTCGATTAACGATGAGTGTCGGCATCTCCAAAGTCAAAAAGTGTTTTTTCGATTGTACATTTTATGGAAACGGTATAGACGATCGATTTGAAATTTGGAGGGGCCATTCAGTATATAACAAAGAATTTACTGTATGAATTTTAAACAACTGGTAACATTAAGAATACTATATGAAAAATTAGATCGCAAAGAATTAAAAATATTTATAACAAAAAATACTGTATAAAAAAAATTCATTACAAAAGTGATTTAGCATGACCCAAATTCCGCTCACCTGATTGTCCGGAAATGAAAAAAAAAAAATGAACTTTTTTCACGAATTGTATCGACTCTTGTCTGATGCACGATTTTTCTAATAACATTATCAGTTAACAAGATACATTAAAAGTGCGAACATTTTGCATACAAACGGAAAAAAATTAGACTCTTTTTTCAACTCTCAGACAAAATTTAATTGGCGTCTTGGCTAACCGTAACATATTATCATTCACATATTCAATTCTACAACGCAACGGTTTCTGTTAATATTTTATCCCAATCGAAGCTTTACACGACGAACGTTAATCCCCTTTTTCCTTGCAGGACCCGATTTCGCAGCTGGATGGGCGGGAAAGCGCGGCAAGCGCCTGAGATCGAAAATCGAGGCTATAAAGCAAAAAGTAAAGGCCCAAGCGCAGGAGATATACGAGAGCTATTTCAAAGCGGCGCAGGCACAGCCACGGGGCGTTGTCGCCAAATTAAGCGCCATAGTGAATCAAGTTGAGAAAGCTTGCCAGAAGCAACAATCGGGTAATCGAGAATGGCGAACGGTGCTGCAGACCGCGCTCGAAGAATTGAAAACCCTGTTGAACGAGGAGGGACGAGTGTCGGCGTACGAGCTGCACTCCAGCGGTCTTGTGCAAGCGTTGCTCGCTCTTCTGGCCGGTCCTCCAAATTCGCAACCCCCGTCGTTGCGCACGACGAAATTGCGAATGCAGAGAATAGCGGTCTTCAAGAATTGCTTCAAATCCAAGGATACTGCGATCGATGGAAATTCCGCAAAAATATTGGTACAAAAGCTCGTCTCGGTGTTAGAATCGATAGAAAAATTGCCAGTTTATCTGTACGACACTCCCGGCTCGGGATACGGACTTCAGGCAAGTTCCATCTCTTTATTTTCCGCATGCAAAATCTGTTCCCACGAATCAAACATAATCAAAGTTTTTTTTCCTTCTATAACGCTTGCAATGATTCTGCAGATTCTCACGAGACGACTGCGCTTCCGTTTGGAAAAGGCTCCCGGTGAAAGTGCACTGATCGATAGATCCGGAAGGAGCTTGAAGATCGAGCCTCTCAGCACGATTCAACAGTTGGAGAATCATTTGTTGAAAATGGTCGCGAAGCAATGGCACGATCACGACAGGTCAACCTTTACGTTTGTAAAAAAGCTGAAGGAAGGCAACCGCCTGACTTTTCAGTATCAGCACGATTTCGACGAGAACGGTGTGCTCTATTGGATCGGAACGAACGCAAAGTGAGTGAACAATGATCAATATCTAAGGCATATGAAACTTTTGTTTCAGATTATTATCGTTCAATCGAATCTGACGTGGTGACTTTACTTTTCGCAGAACATCTGGAGAATGGGTGAATCCGGGACAGTACGGTTTGGTGGTGGTAACTTCGAGCGATGGTCGTAGCTTGCCGTATGGTCATCTCGAGGATATTTTGAGTCGCGATCAATCCGCTTTAAACTGTCACACGAATGACGACAAGAGAGCCTGGTTCTCGATAGATTTGGGAGTTTGGCTTATTCCAAGCGCTTATACGCTCAGGCACGCGAGGGGATACGGTCGCAGTGCATTGAGAAATTGGTTGTTCCAAGTACGTCCTAAATGGATCAGGAATAATGAACGATCTTCGGATTTTCTTGATTCCTTCAAACAGCATAGCGGTGAGTCGCAAATACATTTGCTTAATTCCTCCAATCAATCTCCACAGGCATCCAAAGACGGCATAAATTGGACGACACTGAACACCCACGTGGACGATTGTTCGTTGAACGAGCCTGGAAGTACGGCGACATGGACTCTCGAACCACCGGGTGACGAGACTCAAGGCTGGCGACATTTGCGCCTCCAACAAACCGGAAAGAACGCCTCCGGTCAAACGCACTATCTTTCGGTTTCCGGTTTCGAGGTTTACGGCGAAGTAACAGGCGTTTGCGAGGATCTAGGACGTGCAGCTCGCGAAGCCGAGGCTGGCGCACGACGTCAACGCAGATTAATCAAGACTCAGGTTCTCAGACATTTGGTCGCCGGGGCTCGAGTCGCGCGAGGCCTCGATTGGAAATGGAAAGATCAGGATGGCGTACCGCCAGGTACGAAAAATTTAACCCAAATATACTTTGTCAATTATGAGAGTTTGACGATAAGCATTTGAGGAGGAAACATTCCATTTCCAGAAAACAAATTCCATGAAAAATAGTTTATAACATAAGAACTTTTTAACGAATCTCGATAACTTTAGGTTTTTCTGCGGATAATTAAGTTTGGAAGATACTGCGAAAATTCGAAGGGAATTTGGATAGAATTTGTTCCAGTTGTGCTGCAAGCCAATTGAAAAACCGTTCATTCGGAAAAAAATACTTTTCTAACTGGTTCTCTGGACCAATGTTAACTCTCATACATATATAAATGGTAATGTGCATTAAAGGCAATTATTTATTGTTTTCAGGCGAAGGCTCCGTGACGGGAGACCTTCACAACGGATGGATCGACGTTACATGGGATCACGGTGGCTCGAACTCTTATCGCATGGGCGCTGAGGGAAAATACGATTTGAGACTCGTCGGTACAGGTCTGGAGTCCGAGACCTCGACGAGGAACAAGAACGGTTCCGGTGTACTTACAGGACGGAAGTCAAGCAGCACCCCGAGCTTGCCAGATTGTACTGATGTGGGAATGCGAGGATCTGTTGCTTCAACGGATCAAGCGGCCAGCGCTGATAATCTCGCCGCGAAGGTAATGGCAATAAGTAAATTTGATTTCGTGGAAGGAAAATAGTCTGACGGTCCTTAAAAATAGGCTCTATCCTGGCCCTTTTTTTGAGCATCATATTAACTGCTCGTTGAACTCGCGAGATAATGTTCAATCATTTTGTTTTATGAATCACCAAAAAATAATGTGCGGCATACTTTGACCTTATTTTCCAGTGTTATCTGATAGATAACAATGGAATTTCATACCTCATGATATTCCAAGCGGTGTTGAAGGGTACAGAAAGACAATTAATTTTTGGAAATTTCAAACTGTTTTCCTTCACATTAAAAATGCTTAGCGTTTATGATTGCATCCGATAAATAAAAAAATTACTTCTTCCCGTTGACGCAAAAAATCCATAATCTTTGAAAGAATTTACTCCAACCAGCATCAATACCAGCGATATACCGATGCAATTAAAAAAAGTATTTTCCCACGACTACGTTTCTTTTTATCGTTGTTTGGTAAGGTTGTTTAAATTACGGGTTATTTGAATGTTCATTGAACACGTTATAACGGATGATACTGTAGACGCTAAACATCTTTAATACGACATGCGTTGGATGGCGAGTGAGCAAGTGAGAGCGAGAGAGAGAGAGAGAGAGGGGGAAAAGAGAAAAGAAAAGTAGGAAAAAGTAAGAAAAGGTACTCGTATCCGGTCGCAACGGTAAACCGGTAGAATATCGAGATATTGAGGCGTTATAAATGCAGCAGGCAGCTGAATCGATAGCCGAGAGCGTGTTATCGGTCGCACGTGCCGAGGCCGTTGTCGCGGTGACCGGTGAGGGCGGTGCGTCCAGCACCGGCGAATTATCGGTCGTATTACATCCAAGACCGGAGACCACGGTGTCCAGCGATCTCGCTACGATCGTCGAGAGTCTCGCTCTCAATACTGATTGTACGGCAAACAGCAATAGCAATCGCGCCTCCAGCAGTACCAAGCCGTTTTTCACTACAGCACGAGGGAACAAGGTAAAAAATGAATTCATGAAAAACATAAATGTTTATAGGGAGAGACAGACAGACAGAGAAAAATATCTGACTATTGAAATACCTGGCTTTCATCCCCTCCTCTTCTCCCATGTAATCATATACGACGAAGGCCCACAAAGCAAGCGAGGAAGACTCACTTTCAATGTTTGTTATATAACATTTTGTTTATTGCAGTCTGCCAGCGGTTTGTTGAGTCTCGAGGCCGCCGAGGTGATAGATCGTTTACGCGAGGGTGCCGACAGATTGCGTAATAACACTAACAGTTTCTTAAGCGGCGAATTACTCAGTTTGGTACCTGTTAGGATCAGCGTATCCGGCGAGAGCGAGGAAAGCTCGCTCAGAATAAGACCCGTGCCGAGACATCATCCTACAACGACTGATGGTATGTTCATAAATTTTGCGTTACGTGTAAAACCCCCAACGGCTCCGTGCACTCATCGAACGCGGCCTATCTGCGACTTATTTTTCACTCTCACACCACCGTGTTAGGCGGAAAAACTTATACGAGAACTTTCAAGTTCATTTTTACAAACTTTATTTGAAATTTACAATCGTTTCCTCAAAAAATATATATTTTTTCAACGGTACATTCTTGTCGATTTAAAATGGTGGCACACTAGTAATCTTTCAAAAATTTTCTTTTTCACTAGAGCTTTTAGCGGTGGAATTTTTCCAATTTTTAGAAGCGAGCCTGAAGGAAAATCGCAAAGCATTTTTTAATATAGATGTAAGATGCTAGAAGTGTAGTAAGAATTAAAACAAATTGGTTTATTACGCATATTGGGTTAAAAAAACCTTTCTATGAAAATATTGATAGCAAAAAGATTTTCGAATATGTAGCAGAAATCTTTGATTTTAGCGTTTTGTTATCGACATTACGCGATGCTTTGCACCGTCTGCTAGTGTAACACCATTTTATGTTAATAATATCTTTGAATCATTTATTGCCCTCTTTTTTGTGGTTATTTTTCGAATCGAATTGTAAATTGTCGATAAAATTCAATCTTTTTCTTAAATCGACTTCAAATTCACCGTATCAGTATTTGGCTTAACATGAAGAGATAACGCGTTAATATTTTCATTTAAATCGTAAAATACACGATTGCAGCAATCTGGAAATTCGTTGATGGTTTATTTAATATTGGGATCATCTCGTATATCGAAGAAACAATAAACTATTGTACGGACGCATTCTGCGGTTACGGACTCAAAACCAATTTTTTTTTGCTCTTTTTTTCAAAAAAGAAAAACCATTTGTTATATGTCCTTGTTCGATCAGCGCGTAGAGCCGGGCTTAGCATTATAAAAATCTTCCTAAAATACACACAGCCTGATATATTCGTAACTTCGTCACAAATTCCTGTCCGTCTACGTCGCACGAGTAAAAAAAAAGAATGGGACGAATATCGTCTACGAAGCTAAGTGTGGTTTTTCCCTTCCCTGATACTCTAGCGAGTAAAGAGTGCGGACGGGACAAAGAGGCTAGTTCGTCCTCGCAAAATCCGAGCGGAGGATGTCCCGTTGTCGTAACAAATCCCATGTCTGTGTCCGTGCCCAACCTCGCTTGTTCTGACGCTAATCAAACCTCGGAACCGGCAACCGCAACGGGTTTACTGGAAACCTTCGCCGCAATGGCTCGAAGACGTAATTTAGGTCAGTCCTCAAAAAAAAAAATTATCCTCAGAACCTCCGTCATGCCCATCTCGTTGTTTCTACTCATTCCTGATACTTTTACCTATCCTCTTTTATCGACCCCTCAACGATGGATGTCGCCTCTTCGGTCTTCCTCGTTCCCGACATTTCCATAATAACTCAGCGGACAATGTGTACGTTTCTAGGACCGTCCGGTGGTCAGCATATTGCGCCAAATTCGAATTCCGGTTCGAATTCACGGGGACCAAATTCAGTCTCCAGCCTTGTAAGGTTAGCACTTAGTTCGAACTTTCCTGGTGGCTTGCTAAGTACCGCACAGAGCTACCCTAGTTTGACGAGTAGCGGCCAGGTCGCTGGGAGCGGCGTAACAACCACAACGGGAGCCGGCTTAGGACAGGCATTAACAATGTCACTAACGAGCACTAGTAGCGACAGCGAACAGGTGAGAAAATCGTTATTTCATACGTTATAAAAGCCGATTACTCCTAGCGTTACGTCAGGACAATGAGTTTGAACGGATGAGCTTGATTATTCGTTATAGAATCGCAAAAGTGAAAAAGGGAGCAAGGGAGAACGAAAGTGTGAGCGAGAGAGAGAGAGAGAGTATTGCAAGCGAGAATTTTTTGTCGACGTGGAGGCTTCATTTTAATGTAATGAGAAGTTGTGGCTGCAGATCAGTCTTGAAGACTTCCTGGAGTCGTGCGGAGGAGTTGCCGGCTCCTCGGTCGGTGGAGTACGAGCGGCTGGTGGACCGACGCTTCTCGGTGAACTCGAAGACGACGAGGATGGCGTATTGGCCGAGGAAGACGATGATAACGACGAGAACGATCAGGAAGTACGTAAATCTATCTTATCATAGTCACACACACACACAAACACGCTGATCAATGTTTTTTCAAGCAAACATACCTCGTCCTTGTCAAGAAGATAGAAGCGGAAGTTTCAGACTCGAGATTTATTTTAAAAATGATTCAGGAGGAGGACGAGGAGAACGAGGAGGAGGGCGAAGGTGGCGAAGGTGAATACGAGGACGTGATGGTCAGTCGAAATCTTCTCGGAGCCTTTACAGACGAGGAGGCACCACAGAGCAGCAAGAGACGCGCTTGGGATGATGAATTTGTTCTGAAACGTCAATTCTCAGCACTTATACCAGCCTTCGATCCACGTCCAGGACGAACCAATATCAATCAAGTATGTTTACTCACATTTTCGTTGGCCTAAGCACCGATCCGTGAAATCGCATTTCAATCCGCCCATTATTTCGTCTTTGACCTTGAAAAATACGTGCTGGGAGAATTCGTCATATCTTCGGAGCGTTCAATAATAATGAGCAATTTAATCGCAGACAACGGATCTCGAGGTACCGCCCCCAGGCAGCGAAGCACAATCGAGCACACGAGTTGGCGCGACACCAATGCCGAGACTCTCGCTTTCTCTCAAGGGACCAGGACTTCCGGAGGTACCGGAAGTTGAATTTCCCCTTTCCGATCCGCACTCAAGCATTTTCCAGGCCGTACAGGAGCTCATGCAAATGACCGAACTTGGAAGTAGACAAGAAAAACTACGAAGAATATGGGAACCAACGTACACGTAAGTACGCTTAAATTATTCCGGTGGTCTCGCGAGACTCCGAAAGTCGAAAGTTCAATTTTCGTTTCGACCGTTCTACAGGATAATTTACAAAGAGGCCAAAGACGAGGAATCCTCGGGTCGCGCAACACCAATCGTCACGCTGTACTCGCGGAATGCGACGTCGAACACGAACGTCTGTACCGTCGAGGATGTACTGCAATTGTTGCGACATGTATTCGTGTTGAGCACATCATGGGAGGAGCGAAGAGACAGCTTTACTGACGAGGACGATTCCGAGGCCTGTTGGGTACATCCGGACGACTTTACGTCGAAAAAAATCACCAACAAAGTTGTCCAACAGATACAGGACCCGCTTGCACTGGCAGCTGGTGCACTGCCAACGTGGTGCGAGGAACTCGCGAGGAGCTGTCCGTTTCTCTTGCCCTTCGAGACTCGCCGATTGTACTTCAGTTGCACCGCTTTCGGGGCATCGCGATCGATCGTTTGGCTGCAGACGCAGAGGGACGCGGTGCTCGAGAGGCAAAGAGCACCGGGTCTCAGCCCGAGACGCGACGACAGCCACGAATTTCGCGTCGGTAGACTCAAACACGAGAGAGTCAGCGTGCCGAGAGGTGTCAAATTGTTGGATTGGGCGGAACAGGTTTTAAAGGTATGCGAACAATTTCGGGCTCATAATTTTGACTTTGAAAATGTGGAGAAGAGAGACCGTAAATGATGCGTTCTTGCAGGTACACGCGAGTCGAAAGAGCATACTCGAAGTCGAGTTCGTCGGCGAGGAAGGCACCGGTCTCGGGCCAACTCTGGAATTCTTCGCTCTCGTAGCGGCTGAACTACAACGCAAAGATTTGGGCCTTTGGTTGTGCGATGACGACGATCTTATGGATCAGACGCACTCTTGCCCCTCGGACGAGCAAGCACGTCCTCCTGGCTATTACGTGAACCGTCCATCGGGCTTGTTCCCTGCCCCGCTACCCCAGGATTCTGCCGCTTGCGCTCGCGCCTCGAGATACTTTTGGTTCTTGGGAGTTTTTCTTGCCAAAGTTTTGCAGGACAATAGACTCGTTGATTTGCCGCTATCGCGACCCTTCCTCAAGCTCATGTGTCGCGGTGATATAACGAACAACGTTAACGAGCGTATAGGCTTGACCGGTGTAACGCAAGAGAGTATTTCGTCCAGTATGGCGAGTAGTTTTATCTCCGAGGAGGGGGAAATCGAAGGGACTTGTTCGTCCCTTGAGCCCAGTCCCTGGTACGAGGGTATACTCGATCTTGATGATCTCGTGCAAGTCGACAGCGTGAGGGGTGAATTTCTTCGGGAGGTACAGGCTCTCACAAATAGACGCGATCGAACCATGTCCGACGGTTGCAATATCAGCCAAGAGGAGGACAATCTACGTATCAATCATCCGTCCGGTGCCCAAGTTACCATTGAGGATTTGGCTCTAACGATGACTTACTCACCGGGCTCGAAAGTCTTCGAACACGAGCACGTTGAGCTGCTCGACGACGGCGCTGAAATTGCCGTAACAATCGAGAACGCCCGTGAATACGCGGAATCAACGATAACTTATTGCCTCGATCGTGGTATCGCCAAACAAATGGATGCTTTTCGCGCTGGCTTCTCCAAGGTTTTCCCGATGGAGAAGTTACACGCCTTCAGTCCCGAAGAGATAAGGGCCATGCTGTGCGGCGAACAAAATCCCGAGTGGACCAGAGAGGATTTGCTCAATTATACAGAGCCGAAACTCGGCTATACGCGAGAAAGGTGCGTACGAGCTTAATTTTCGCAGATATACACGTTTTTTAAACTTCTTTTTTTCGGCTGAGGATGTGCGGGAGTCTCACAGAAATACCACCAAGGCGATGAAGATCTGATGCATTATTGCCTCTCGGTGTAATGAAAAAAGCATCATGAAAAAATGGTGCAAAATATTTTAGATCTTTTGTACGGAAGAGACTTTTTGCAACGATTCTCCTATACATCCTTGCCAGACTGTATGGCAACTCTGTAAAAATTGAGCCGCTCAAAAAAAACAGCAAAAGTCGCAAAGTGCGACATATTCACGCTCGAGAGTTTTGCCCTAATGAAGTTGAATAATTACAAATGCAGGTGACAAAGGTGTGGAAAAAATCCTTATAAATTTGCAACTCGATGCACATCTACCCAAGTTTGTTTCGTCAGACAAATAGAAAATTAAATTTTGTCAAAATTCAACAAACGAATGAAATGATTTTATGACTACATTTGATGAAATATACATTGTAAATTCTGAAAACAGTAATTAAATTTACAATTTTCAGCAGATAAGCTAACTTTTCCACTGTGCTTTGAGAATTATCAAAACAGACTCCATATGTCCATTCACTGGAAAGAGGTTAGAATACAGCACCAGTGAACAAACATGTCTAATTCTGACCTATTATTACGAATTTCTTTTAAATTTTTGCAAAAAATCGACGATTGATTTTATGCTAAATAATTAAAGTTTTAACGCCACGTGTTATTTTTTTTTTTATTATAGGTATTCGATTTTTTATCGACAATTCATTTTTTTAAACTTATTTTAAATGTAAATCAGCTTTCGTCCATTGGTTTCCGTCTATTTACTGTTCGGTTTATCATATAACAACTATATATAAATGTTCATTGTGTTGCAGTCCCGGTTTCCAGAGGTTCGTAAATGTCCTCGTGTCACTCACGGGACCCGAGCGGAAGGCGTTTCTACAGTTCGCCACTGGCTGTTCAGCTCTCCCGCCCGGTGGCTTATGCAATTTGCATCCAAGACTGACCGTCGTGCGTAAAGTCGATGCCGGCTCGGGTGGTTATCCGTCTGTCAATACCTGCGTTCATTACTTGAAACTACCGGAGTATCCTACCGAAGAAACACTGAAGGAGAGACTACTGGCCGCGACGCGAGAAAGAGGTTTCCATCTCAATTAAAGTCCCCCGCTCGATTGTAGACCGGAGATAAGAAAAAAAAAATAGAAAAGAAGTTAATTTACGGTAAGGATTGAAAAAAAGAAAAAGAAACGGAGGAACGAAAAAGAAATAATAATGGAGGCGCGTCGATATTGAAATCCCGCAACGAAATCATGTTTAACGGGTATAAGAGGGAGCGTTATATTAATCCACGTAAGACGTTTAGTACACGGCCTTCAGTGCTCTAATTTTTAAGAATTCAAGAGTCCACGAAGGAATTAACTCTGACATGACTCACAGTGGTAACCGGGCACTAGACGACCAAACTCCTACGAATTCGTGTTTCAAGGGGCGAAGAAAGTTAACATTGAGGCAATTGGGAAATCAATGGGCTAAACAAATTTTCGGTCTTGCCTGAACTTGAAAAAAAAACAACAAAATTCTTTGCTCTACAAATTCTCGAAATGTTTATAAATTAGATCCTCGAGATACGCGTATAAAAAAACGGGAATGAAGCAAATCTTCAATCGTATCCGTGTACGACAGAGTACAATCTCGCGTTTCTTTCCTAAATGAATTCAGAAGGGGTAATCGTAAGTTGAGCTTCAATCCTTCGTAGGTGCTTGACATGAATTTCATAGGCTCTCTCTCTCTCTCTCTCTCTCTTATTCTTCTTCCTCTCGATCTTTCTATATCTCTCTGCCATTCTGTTTTCACAAATAGACTTTTTTTTCTTCACTTACGATATACATTTTATTTTCGCAGCTACAGTTTTTGTTGTTTTTTCTTTTTAATTTGCACTCGCTTGAGAAGTCAACCGTATGATGTTCAATATTTCGTCGTCTTCTCTCCTATTGTTTCTTTCTTGGTAATATTAATTCGACATTGAACGAGCAAACACGGTGAATGTTGAATAAAAGAAAAAGAAAAACAAACAGCAGGTTCGTGATACTTGCGATAAGCAATCATGCGAGATAATGAGCAAACGGGGAATGGATACTCTATAATTATTGTGAATACCGATCGACGCATGACTCTTTAAAAGGATTCTTAATTGTTAGAGGATACTTGTTTTATTCGCGTTCTGATACTAATTATATCGTCGTATCTTTGTGAACCATTCGAGTGATGCTCATCCGAGTTACAGATCCTTTCGTCCGCATTTACAGTTGATTTTTGTGGCAGGGATGAACAAAGAAGGAACACAACATGCAGTTACGTTCAATATCGTCTGTCAATGTACACGCGCGTGCGTCCTCTTTAATCGGTAAAGTAAATAAAGACTCGAGACAATTGTTTTGTCCAAGTAAAATTATACTACTTGACTTTTAAATCGATAAAAAAATGTTGATCGCTTAGAAATTATCGTGATACTAATTGACAAACAAGAAAACAAGAAGATTGTTGAATAATTATATTTTTAATGTCAGGGATATCTTCATCATAATGCAGCTGTTCTATCGTAAAATTAGGCGGGACGACGTGTTGATGAATCTTTGAAATAATAATGTATCCACGAATCGTGCGTTCACTGTGCAACGCTAAAACATGTCTATTCCTCGTAAATAATTATTACACGCTTTATAGCTTTTACGACCAAACGCTCTATCATACTTTTGACAACACAAGAAAAACTAAAAAAAAAAAAAGATAAATTCATCCGTTCTTCGTTCGAGTGTCCTTTCGAGTACGAGGGTCAATGCTTGTACTTGATCTTTGGCAAAGAATCGAAACCAAATCATGATTTTATTTTGCTGTAGCAGATGAAACGAAGTGAACGAAAAAAAAAGGAAACTCGGTGAGTCCGGCACTACGCATATTTGTACGATACGCTACTTAATGCTCACAAGATCATTATTAATTATAGAAAGAAGAGAGAAAAAAACATCAGTATACCTGTCTTAGTGTTTAGAGGAGAGATATAAAAGATAATATAAATGTGAGAGAAGATTAATGATGATATCGAATGAAGACAGAAAACGAAGAATAGTTACTATTACTGTATTATAAATTATTATTAATTCTTGGGGAGAAGAATAAAACGATAAACAAAAAGAGCCCATGTTACAAACGCACTGCGAACGAACGAAGCATTTTGTTGTTGCAAATAACGATAAGGATACGCTGCTTCACATGTTGTATTTCACTTTTATTATTTGGGATAACAAAACGACACAATGTGGTCGTGCTATATACAGGTGTGCCTATGCCCAAAACACCCCCCGGGTAATAACATATAACAAGTGCATTTTTTACAGTCTAGCTGTAATGATGGCTCGTTCACGACGATTGCAACAAGTACCGCCGTTCTCTAGTCACTGCTGAAGAACTGTGTTCGCCTCAGCGCGTTCCTCCTCCAATTCTTTGGCAGTAACGTTCAGTTTTGATCTTGCGAAATCGTTTATTGATAGGCCCTGGAACGTGAAAATTTTCGTCAGATACATATAAATTAAATTCTGCTACAAAATCGATTTTTTTTAAACCCGCTTGAAAAAAAATCGGCATTTTTCAGCTTTTCTTTCCCGGCGAATTTTTCTCGTAGAAGGTTCACATCTTCGAAAAATGGGAGAAACTCGCCCTTTATCTTTCCACAAAGCAGACCGTCAGGCTTTTCCTTTCTACCGCAATGGCTTTCGTTCGACGGAAAAATTCGGTGGAAAAAAATAGCTGTCTCTTTCGCACTCGTAGCGAATCGATAGGCGTATCATTCGCTTCGGAACATTCATATAATTTATTGATTATTAAGTATATACGAGAGTCCTACTAAAATGGCATCATGGCGATAAAAATTAAATGCGTCATTTCGTTTATTCTAAACCAACTTGGAGAATTATACTTTTAACTATAATTATAATTATATTAATTATTAATAATATTATTAGTATTCTAATGAATTATTAATAATATTAAAGTATAATTATAACTATACTTTTAATTTGCAGTAGTTTTGTATGCCATCTTATAGAGTGATTTTTATTCTCAGATATGACGAGAAAAGAGCGGGGAAATTGCATAAAGTATTTTTAATCTTTTGTATGTGGGGGGGGGGGGGGGGTTAACTGATGTACGTACGTTTTCTAAACCCTTCACAACACTCGCTACATAACTGTAGTATAATTGATTATAACGTATTTAAATTCTGCTTATTTTGTCGTTCGGCTCTCCAATGCATCCTTATCGAACTGTATGGCAGCGCTTTGAACAGTTAAGCAGCTTAAGGCATATACGCCCTCGAGAGTTTTGCAATAATGAAGTTAAATATTAATAAATATACTTGAAACAGTAATTGAAGAAAACAACACTTTTTACTGGCAATTTGAGACTTGCTCTACATATTATGCCACTTACAAATGATTTTACTTTACATTGAGGACATGTAGTTGAGAGCTTCGATTTCGGCTACTTTTTTCTGGTATTATATTTCGCATACATACAAGACTGCGGTATTTCTATTTAATAAAAAAGAAAATAGAACGGGCTTGTGCTACGAACGTGATAAATTTCGAGGTCAAGGATAGTTCATTATCGTACCTGTACAATCTTGAATTGCTTGTCCTTGATGGTAACAGGAAATGAGAAAACAATATCGTTTGGTATCCCGTAACTACCATCAGACACGACACCCATGCTGACCCATTGGCCAGGCTTCGTGCCCATCCACCAATCTCTCATGTGATCTCCGGCGGCTTTGGCTGCTGACATGGCCGATGACATTTGTCTCGCGGCGATAACAGCGGCTCCACGCTTCTGGATCGTTTCCAAGAACGATCCGTTCAACCACGCCTCGTTGTTCACCGCCGTTGGTACGGGTTTTTCACCGGCTGCGAGAGCCACGGTTGCGTGAGCTGCGTCCGGATACTGGGTCGAGCTGTGATTACCCCAGATTATTACATTCTGGACTTTGTCCACCTGGAACGCGAGAGAAGGAAAAATTAAACAATTTTCACAAAAATGTTTATTTCAAGAGGCTGCAAAATTTTGTCGTTTTTTTTTTTCATACTCTGACAAATCTGCTGATATGAATTTTTGAACGGAAAGAACACGTGCCTGGACGCCCAAACGCGAAGCCAGCGCTGCCTGCGCACGATTCTGATCGAGTCTCGTCATCGCCGTAAAATTTTCCTTCGGTATGGAGGGAGCGTAGTGGGAGCATATCAGGGCGTTGGTGTTTGCCGGATTTCCAACGACCAAAACCTTCACGTCCTTACGCGCATATTTGTCGATCGCTTCGCCCTGAACCTTGAAGATCTTCACGTTCGCTGCGAGGAGGTCCTTTCGCTCCATTCCTTGCTTTCGAGGCATCGCACCGACGAGAAATACGGAAGCCGCGTCCTTGAAAGCAGCGTCCGGATCCGCAGTCGGCAGAATGTCTAGGGCGACCGAAAATTACTGAATTTACCTCGCTGTTACGCAGCTCGAGGTAAACAAATATTCCGCGAGTACATTGATTCAATAATTGGACTATAAGAACGAAACGAATACTACTTAATTTATAGTCCTTTAAAGGGTAACAAAACCATGTTCGACTGAAAACTTGAAAAAATGTATGGACTTTATTGAACATTTACCGTTGTTTGTTAAAATACACACGCGGAAGGACAGAAGATTTTTTATATGATTTTCTTTCAATACAAAATTGCAGTGAAAGTAACTTTTCGCTAAAGTCCTCCACAATGGAATTTTCTTTCTACTTTTCGTATAGAACCTGAAGCGTGAATGACATAGACAACACACAGCCTTAAACCGCTGAAGATAGAAACATGAAATTTGAAAGATATGTCTCTTAGAAAGTGTAGAGGTGCACTAAGAAAGGATTTTTCGAAAATCAATTCCCAAGGGGGTGGAGTGGGGTGTAAAAGTTTGTTTGGAAAATTGTATTCCTTGCGTGTATCGACTTGAAACTTGGTGTAAATATCTTCAAAACAAATTAAAACACGCATATTTTAGGATTTTTGAAAACAACCCCTAACTAGGGGTGCAACGAGGTGTGAAAGTTTGTACGAGTAAAACGAATTCCCTGCTTTTATCTCAATGAAATTCGGAACATAGCTTCCTTCAAAGGCGTAGAGGTGCACTTAGAAAAGATTAGCTTCTTCGAGTGTGCAAAACTTTAACGATATTGCAAAGGCATATAGTTCTGTAAATAACAATGACATTGCATGATACTGGAGTTGAAGGTTGGCACAGTATATTACTATTTCAATAATTACTAACCCTTACCTCGGTCAGTCTACCACCATATCTGAGAAATATGACACTCTACCTTCTTTCTTTATTTCTTACTTTTTTCTCTCTTTGTTTATCTCCTCCCTGGATCAAATCCTAAAGTCTATGCGCACAAAGTCACTGGCAAAAGCTAGTGTAGATATAAAACGCTAAAGTACAAAAAATTTGGACGAACTATTAACAAATCTTTTCGTATTTAACATTTTCACAAACAAAATTTTAACAAAAAAATGCGAGGACGTGAAATAAAAAAAAATCATTTTTTTAAATCCCTGATACATCTCTAGAGTTTTGTCTTCATTCAAAAACGATTTGATATATTTTTCAAGGCTTGATGCCAAAAATTGGAAAGATTCCACCGCTAAGGGCTTGGATGAACATTTTTAACAGGCTATTAGCCATTTCGTATAGAAAACGGCTAATAGCCGTTTTCTATACGAAACGGCTAATAGAAAATATGCACAAATATATCAGAGATATTTGTGCATATTTTGCAGAAGCGATTGTAAAGTTTCATTATATTTCGCCAATTTCTTGAAAACTAATTTCAAAGTCCCCTCATTAGTTGCCAGCCGACCATTGCAGTATTTTCTCTCAGTGCAATCAATTCATGTCTAAATTGTGAATTGTGAATTTGTAAACTGAACTAGCAATTCAAAGTTCAATGTTTAATTGGGAGAATTCCTTTTGTGTTTTTTAAACCTGTCTCGAGATACATTTCTTAATGTACCTCGGAGAAGAGGAAGTGCCAGATCTTCGAGTTCCATGACAACACCCTTGAGAACTCCCATCATGGGTGGAATGTCCAAGAGTCTAAGATTGATCGGCTGCTCAGGTCCGAAGACACTTCCAGCCGCCAGTTGATACAGAAGAGAATAAGCAATTTGGCCAGCTGCTCCGGTGACGACAACATTGATTGGTTCAGCCTGAAACGGTGCATCATCCTCTTATATTTGGCATCATGACTTTTGTCTCGATTAATATCGAGGTCCGTAATATTTAACGTCCCCTCCTTTCGACAAGATTAAAATAATATTGTTTAAGAAGAAACAAGAAAAAGTATGGCAACCTGGAAGATTCGACTCTCAAAATAACTGCCTTATCTTCAGATAATTATTATCGCAATTGCCATCCTCGCAATAATAGCAGGTCTCAGTTCGCACAAAAGTACAAGTAAAACAATCTCATATAATTGCAAACAGTTTATAGCTGAAATTCTGTATAAAAGAGTGCAAGGGAAAAATGTCACGGCTGTGCACGAGAGAAAAGAGCATTCGGCGAATTTGTCGTTATTAAAAAGAATACATATATCGCAGGTTATGGAGGCATTTCGGCTGAATCATTTCGAAAAAAAAAGGGATTACGATGTGAAGAAAAAAGGATTAAAACAAGTGGTTGCAGCGAGGCCGATGAATTAAGAGCAATTGAGCGGATTTAAGATTGAAGGTCAATCGTAGGTTACATTGATAAAGAAGAATGAGAGCAAGCGAAATGCGGATATTTCATGAATTTTTGCGTAATTCGACTGATATATTAAAATTTCGTGTTCGAACGGACTCACCATTTTTCTCAATTGATTTATTCGCGATTAGTTTTAGCGTGATATGTGGATCCTGCAATACGGACAATTTGCGGAACAACGTTGCGAAGTCTATAAAGGTCAGTCGGACAGAGCACGTAGAGACGGAATGTTCTCAACTTCTGTAAAAATTCATCGTTTCGTACAATCGCTACTGGAGCGGGCGTTTTATCTCGTGCACATACACTACATACACGTCGTCGCGTATCAGAGAACCGTGTTGGCAAAAATCTTTAACCGTTTGACGATAACGACGCGAGCGCTCAAAAAGGTTACCGAGCGCGTCGCAAGATGGCTCGGATAAAATAAGAAAAGAGGAACAGGTACAGTTGATCGGCTGTAAACAAAGCAGATTATTTACAATGGGACTGCGGCGATGCCCGGGATCAGGGTTGGCAGATTGGGTGATATATCGCAATTTGGGCGACTTGGAGCGCTACCTTGCGACCAAATTTGGACGTTATGCGATTATCGCAATTTGGGCGATTTAGATTTTTATTGTGCGAAATTTGGGCGACTCGACAATTTCATGACAAAAAAATACCTTAGCCAAATAGCCAAAAAATAGACAAATCAGAAAAATTTCCTATTTGGCTAATAAATACCTCATTTCATAATTGCATATTCAACGCACATTTTTCAATTTCATTTCCGATATATATATATATTTAACCTTGCCCTTCTCAAACACTACGGTAGAAAGGGTTTTCAGCATCATCAACGGTATTAAGGGGTTACGTGGGTTTGAAAATTTCAAAAAATTCATTTTTTAATTTTATTATCTAATACTACAATATGTGTAATATATTCTTCCAAAGTTTTAAGTCAATCGGGATAAAATTCTAGGAGAGAGAGCCTTTGGGAATTCCCCCCGTTGGGAAAGACCGGCCGGAAGCGACGCAGGTATTCGCATTTTTCTCAAAACACTATTTTTGAAGTCGGTGAATACGATTTCTCAAAAACTAATGCACCGATCTTATTGAAATTTTGCACACTTCTTCAAAATAGCATTGACTAGTGATTGAACGAAGGTTTTTTTTTTTCGATTACAAATAATTTTACGAGGCTATGCGTAGTGTAAATTGTACCAAAAATTGAACTATTTTACATACAACTCTGCCAAAAATTCGAATTTCAATTTTTTTTTAATCCTTCGTTCAATCACGAGCTATATTTATCTACTAAAAGAAAAAAATTGGCTTTTTAATTTCAGATAAAGCTATCATGAGTTATCTTGGACATCACGAGGACACTGTTTTTTGAGGGGGTCTCCGGAAACCAGGTCCCACCGGCTGAATTTTCCAAAGTTTTGGATGAAATTTTTGAAAAATATTGTTGAAATATTGCTCTTTTATGTGCTTAACATTTTGAATAAAATAATTGATATATTATATTTAAAAAAAATAGAGAAAATATGCTTTTTTTGGCTTCGAAACCCACGTAACCTCTTAAAATGAAGCCAAGAAACCGAATGCGTACGGATGTGCTGGTATGCGCATCCGACTGCGATTTGGAGTTGATAAATGTTGCTGCAATGAATGTCAACCGACTGAAGGGACGTACAAACTTTTCACCTCGAAGTTCTACACCGAGCTCAACGATGCCACACAAGCATTTGTCACAAGTACAGACAATGACGACAAAAACTGTGATGATGATGTTATCGAAAGTTTGACATTGTATGAGGGAACTGAGGAATTGCAATTTTTATAAGGCGTTTTAAACTGCAAAAAAAGTGTCTCCAACTTTTTATATAATTTACTGCTAAAAATCTGTACGTAAACAGTATATCCGTTTTAATTGAACATATTAAAATGTGCACTCTTTGCCATTTACAGTAATCTCAAAAATGTTAAAAGTTAATTAACATTATATTATAATGTGAAAAAAAAATTATTTAGGTAAAATTTCATCAAAAGGTTATAAATTCCTAAATAATTGAAAAATTCTATTATTTCTTCATTGAAAGTAATGTTGATAAGTTTATTTAAAAATAATGAATTAATTATTCAATCTACATAATGTAACTATGCAATTTTTGAAATGTTAATAATATTATTTTTGTTAATTATAATTAAAAAAAAATTATCGTTTGATATACCATGCCGTATTTAAATTCATTTATTTGTAATTCTTTTGGTTGCACCTTTGTTATGTGTTTTACTTGTGTTGCACGCCCCATCTGGCAACCCTGCCCGGGAGAAATATTCATCAGTCGCAAAGTTTTCTTTGCGCTTATAAAGACAGACGAAACTTTCAATTACGATTAATTAATTGCAATGAATTCGCAACGGTATAAATCGGAGTGTCTCGTTGAAGTGATCGTCGTTGGCGTCTGAAGTTTTGCAGTCTATGAAAAACATGTCAAAGTCGAATTAATAGAATATTCCAAATTTTACGCATAGATCACAAGGGAAAAAATAGAATAAATCGTGGATTGATTCCGACTATTTTTTTTATCGCTTCTACTCGAAACGACTAATATTTTAACCATGGAAGTGAATTCTTCTCGAGCATTTATATTTATTACGTTACTCCAGAGACCACGCGATGTTGTGCATTTGTAAACAAACTATACCTGGGGGAAATATCAAAATACGAGAAAATAAAGCGCGTAATACAAAGTGTTTATTTCGATATTATAAACCGGTCAATTATTTTCCCCGTGCAATGTAAGTTACTGGATTTTATCTTCATCGATATCTACACGATAGGTTTTTCATCTTTTTTCATACCGAAATAAAATATGACGTTAAAGTTTGAATCGTTGGAATGCAACGAAAATTAATTCTTTTCGATTGATTAAGGGGTTACGTGGGTTTCGAAGCCAAAAAAGCATATTTTCTCTATTTTAAAAAAATATAATATATAAATCATTTTATTCAAAATGTTAAGCACATAAGAGAGCAACATTTCAACAATATTTTTAAAAAATTTCATACGAAAATTTGGGAAATTCAGCCGGTGGGACCTGGTTTTCGGAGAACCCTCAAAAAAAGTGTCTTCATGGTGGTCAGGATAACTCATGATAGCTTTATCTGAAATTAAAAAACCAAATTTTTTCTGTTAGTAGATAAGTATAGCTTGTGATTGAACGAAGGATTTAAAAAAAAAACTGAAATTCGAATTTTTGGCAGAGTTGTATGCAAAATAGTTCAATTTTTGGTACATTTTACACTACGTATAGCCTTGTAAAATTGGTTGTAATCGAAAAAAAAACCTTCGTTCAACCACTAGTCAATGCTATTTTGAAGAAGTGTGCAAAATTTCAATAAGATCGGTGCATTAGTTTTTGAGAAATCGTGTCCACCGACTTCAAAAATAGTGTTTTGAGAAAAATGCGTATACCTGCGTCGCTCCCGGCCGGTCTTTCCCAACGGGGGAAATTCCCAAAGGCTCTCTCTCCTAGACTTTTACTCCGATTGACTTAAAACTTTGGGAGAATATTCTAGATATATTGTACTATTAGACAATAAAATTTTAAAAATGAATTTTTTGACATTTTCAAACCAAGGTAACCCCATAAGGGGGGAAAACCCGTTAGACGCCCGAAAATGAGTCATTTTTCATGATTTTTTTTAAGGGTGTCAATATAATCGCATCGTTTTAAAATTTTGACATTATCTTATTGCAACTTTCAAGTGTTGAATTTTTTTTTATCAAAACAAAATGGCAGCATTATAAGGTTTAGGCGTTTTTTGCATGATATTGAAAAATACTCTATTTGTCTAATTTTTTCTATTAACCTGAAAAGAAATCGAAAATATTCGATTGTTGACATGTGTAGGGGAAGGATATACCTATAAAAATATGAAAAAGTATCAAATCAAAAATTAAGTAGGCTTTTTAATCAAATTTTCATATTTTTGACCATTTTCTCGACAATTTTTGCCCCAAAAAAGTAATTTATTTACGCGATAACCTTAAAACTTTAGGTATATCCTTCCGATAATGTTATAGTAAGAAACCTCCCAGAATTTCAGCCAGATCGATCAATAACTTTTTGAGCTATAACATGAGCAGTTTTTGAAAACGCAGTTTCGAGATAATTGCTATAACTTCGTAAATATTTCATTTTTCGATTTTCCAGTATACTTTCAATATATATGATACTTTCGAAATATGTGAAAAAAAAAATGAAAAAAAAAACCTGGCATTCCAACGATGCAAATTTCAACGTTATAACAAAATATTGGGACATTTCGAACTCAAATGTTAGGAATAAAAAGTTGCGATACACGATATTTTGTGACGAAATAAAATACTATGAAACGCTAAAGTAAATTCGACGTTATTGCTATTATTTTCTTGATAAATATGCAACCTCGACGCTTGGGTAAAAAATGTCACGGCCTGATAAAGGGACTCGATACAAAGTCTTTTATTGCTTCGATGCGATCCTTGTTTTAATTCTCATTTTGGTAGAAGGGTCATACCAATTGTGCGTAATTCGCAAGCGGAATGCATTTTGCATGTGTAGCAAAGATTTTTATCTGGTCAAGCGTAGTGAAATTAAGTGACGAGCGAGCACCGAATCGTCTCTATCGTTGTGCAGCGAGCATTTTTTTTTTGTTTGTTATCAACGATAGCGAGACTAGAGGGGAAATTTCACGCCGCTACTTAAAATATACATCAGTAAGCGTCTAGCTAACGGTTCGAACGCCCATTGCAAACCCACAGCTCGCGGGCTTCGAGCATTCGTCTTCCCGAAACAAAAGACCTCAATAGTGTCATTCTCTTTCGCGAATATTCCGAGACATTTTTTCGCATAAAAGATCATTGATTTCTTTTGCCTTGAAGAAAATAAAAATTAACAATTTCGAGGGTCGTTCGAGTGACAAAATGCGCTGGAAAAATCTGCGATCATGGTGTTGATGCGGGTAAAAAAAGTTGCGACAGTCAATCGTAAAAAATTGATCGACGTTGAAAATGGTGAGCGCTTAGAATTTTCTTCTACTCAAACGCAATTAGCTTGAAATTTATTTTGCAACGGATGTCGCGTTTCAAGCTTCAAGGCCCAGGTACTGGAAAACAGGTCAAGAAAAATGGATAATAATGATTATTAGCTGCGCGATAACAATTACGTGACATTTCGCTTTAACGTCACGTGCATGCGGCGCGTAAAAAATCTCATTGGAAAAGAAAAACATAACGTCTGAAGCAAACAAATGTTTATCTTATCTGTCGAGGATAAACTTGATTTTCACATAATGGTGAATTTCTGCAAATCAATTTTAAATTTTCGCCAATTGTCTTGGGCACTCGACAATCGGGGGGAAAAAAAATTCTGCAAAACAATGAATCGCGTAGAAAATAGATAACTTTTCAAGGATGTTCGAGTGTCTTGCCGGAAAACTGCTATGGCGATAAAATTTGAATGCATCGTTACTCCGTTTGCTCTAAACCGGATCTTAACAATAATTTGGTAGCATAACGAAAAAAAATGGTGTACACGGAGAGAATTAAAAAGTAATTTTTGTCGTGAATTTCACGGTAAAAATTACCGTGATATATTTCAATGTGGTGACAAGTGAGAAAAGCATAATTATTCGTATGCGACAAGTTTTTTTTAACTCACGTTACAGAAAATTTCAAATACGTAGCTAAAATTTTACTATACAAGAAGGGTAGCGCGCACGATAATTTTTACCGAGAGCACAATACATTTTCCTATAACACTCATTAAATTTTATAATAAATCTTAAAATAACTGTTATAAAGACGATACTTTTTTATAGACATTTTTGAAAGGCATAAAATAATAAAATGCACAGTAAAATTTCGCTGATATTATATATTTTTTAAATTTAAGTTTTGCGTATTTTGTTACACATCAAAATTTATTAGAAAATCTGGTAAAATTTTCTATCTGAAGAAGAAATTTTATTTTATTTTCGTAAAAATCTGTGTTTTACTCAGTAATAATAAGCGAAGTTTCAGGGTTGTCATCTGGTTACCGTTACTGCACGGTAATTTTTAACATTTAATTCTCTCCGTGTAGAATCTTTTAAATTTTTCGTATCGGTAATTTACGTATGAAGGAAATGTCGAAAAATTTCAAAAAATTTCATGATAATTCACTACGTAATTGTAATGTAAATAATTGTTCTGTAATTTTGCACTTTGGACTGGAAATTATGTAACTTGTGCCCGATTTCGTTTTACATCTAGGCCATATTTTTGCAAACTATTTATTTCGCCATTGTCTGGGATTGTATGTGTCATTGCATCCTAAAACTTCCACGATCGAACAAAGACCGGTCCGCCCCCGCAACAAAATAATGTTCGTCGGAAGCTTTTGAATGTACGAATGGTCGTACGTTGAAATTTTGCGAGGGACATTAATCAAGATTCTGTGCAACATCCAGGGGACTACGAGGAGGAAACGACGACGTCAAATTTCGTCGCTCAGATTGCCCAAGTTCTCCGGGAACGAGAGGGCAAACGGATACTCGGCTTGATCACTTACAACCTCCTGATCATCTACTGTCTCTGCAACTGGGTAACTTCGACAAACAGTATGGGTGAGTAAGTTGCCAGTGTTTGCGAATGCCTCCTTTGCAGGACATAGACTCGTCCCGAAAGCCCCTTAATACTTGCCGCACTTTGAAAGTTCGTCCCACCGCATATCCCGACAAGTATGCTCCTCCGTGCACCACAGTCCTGCACAAACTCGAAATTTGCTCATTTTATTCCCAAATTCATTTTCCTTAATACTCGTGAAATGCCTTCTTTGCAATAATTCCGATTAAATTTATTACCTGAAAATGTTAAACGGCGTGACTTTTGCCTATTGGTGAATTGCATCAAATTTAACCCTGAACCTCACGTATCATTTCTTTTATTTTCTTATCTTCTTTCTTCTTTTCTTTTATCTTCTTATCTTCCTTTCTTTATCTTCTAATTCGTGACTGAGGGGATACCCACCCCACGGGTTTCTTGTAGGCACAATCGCTCCATCGAGCAGTAAAGAAAAACATCAGAACATGAATCTATTTGTTTTACAACGAGGATGGTGTAAGGCAAATAAGATTTTATTGAAATTTATTTAGTGAAAAACACGTTTAAACGCTGTCATCGGCCAAAAAACAGTGAAAATTCGATATTTTCAACAAAAAGATCCGATTTTTTTCCTTCTAATTGACAGATCCTTTTATGTCGCAAAATGTTTCAAAGCAGAAACATTGAGCTTATAAAAAAACAGTTGAATCATATTTCGTTCGAAAAGTATACTTATTTTAGGATATGAAAATGGGGAAAATATGGAAATAGTCAATGTAAGTCAATTTTTCGTATATTTTTTACTTTATTTATTGAGAAAATAGTATATAATTAATACTGATGATAAAAATGAGAATATAAAGAATATGAAGAAATCGTGCATTCAACTCATTCTACTGTTACGTAAGTGCAACAATGCACCGTTTCGTGCTCCTCGCAAGCGGCCTTTTGGCATCGCTGGCAAAAAAACCGGAACCTTGCGATCCAAGGGCTAATTCTTGGATAGTATGCACATCTCGCCGCTTTTTTTTTTCGCCTAACCCTGGGTGCTGTTGGTTTTTCTTCTTGCAATGTGGTACTAATGGAAACTTGCAAGTCCCGCCGGAGATTCGGAAAGGGTAACTTGATGAGACTTTTTATGAAGATCCTTCGATTCATATTTTCACGATTCGCGTTGAAATTGTGGAGGATCATTGCGTTTTACGAATATTTAATATTCTTAATCTTTTTAATCGAATAAAAGATTACGATTTTTTCATAATAATCATCAATAATGTTATACGTTTTCAAGCTGGTAGTAACACAACAGTTGTTCTTTTTCATGTTATGAAAGTATAAAAATGCATAATTTTTCTCGTTAATTATATATTTTATGAAAATTTAACATCTACAGAATAAATCTATACCTCGTATGTATTTTTATTCGAGGTTAATTGGCTTTGATTTCAAGGTTGTGTTGCAAAAAGGATTTTCCATTTTCACGCCTACTCCATCGAATCATCGTTGCGGCCAATTTAATATTGCCCGAACTGAAGTATATATGAAAATGTTGTGAAGGAGATGAACGAGATAAAAAATACGCATCGTTGTAAAAAAAGAGAGATGAGCGGGATTTAGATTCGTCGCAGACACAGTCCACAGTCTGTGAGACGAGGATTTTTCGAGAGAGAGAGTGCTACGAAGGGCAAGTACGAAAGTGGCGGGGCCAGAGAGTCGGGCTATGAAAAGGGAAAATATATTGCCGCGGTGAAACGCGGTCGTGATAAAAATGGCAAAAGTTTATGCATCACCGGCGCTGGTGGGCGCACGGTTTGCTCATTCTCCTCTCACACCAGCCCTTCTATTTTCTCCCACCCGCTACTTTGCTTCCCTTGGCACAAACTTTTCGGCACATAAGAGGAAAGAGAGAATTCGACCCCGTTCCCTACGAGATCGACGGGACCGTGGGACTAGACTGCTCCATCCGCCGCCCAAGAGTGCTAAAGTTTTCGTGTAATGAGCTCGCGAGAGTACTCGCGTCTCGTCGTGCTTCCGGTGTATTTGCCTGTTCCCCAAGAATTCCCCAATCTTCGTGTCGACTTACGTATATTCTCGCACACGCACGTGTATGCCGGGAGACACACACCGGAATACCGATCATTCCGCGATAACGAGTTTCACCAGACTAATTTCATCGTTAACGAGCCTTTTTTTTTTTCTCGAGACCGACTGGATTATACTTTTATCGATACATCATACGAGTTTCACAGGCTAATGAGATACTATCGTCCTCTTTTTCGACGAGAAATTATTCGACTGCCCTCTTTTCTTTCCGAATGATGTTCGGTTTTTTGAAGAAAAGAAAAACGTTTGGTTTGCTGTATTTCTTGCTGTATTTTCAATAATGTGTAATGGTGAAACGATATACCGTTCTAGGCAATGAAAAACGTCTCTAGGCTAATGCGATACTATCGACCTCTTTTTCGATGAGAAATTATTCGTTTGCCTTCTTTTCTTTCCGAATGATTTTGGGTTTTTGGAAGAAAAGAAAAACGTTTGGTTTGCTGTATTTCTTGCTGTATTTACAATAATGTGTAATGGTGAAACGATATACCGTTCTAGGCAATGAAAAACGTCTCTAGGCTAATGAGATACTATCGACCTCTTTTTCGACGAGAAATTATTCGACTGCCTTCTTTTCTTTCCGAATGATTTTGGGTTTTTGGAAGAAAAGAAAAACGTTTGGTTTCCAACAGTTCTTGCTGTATTTTCAATAATGTGTAATGGTGAAACGATAGGCAGTTCCAGGCAATGAAAAACGATGTAAATAATACTTTGTTGATTATGATATATTATTGTTGTGATATTGATGCGACTGAGATTGGAATACATTTGATTTTGTAGTTCTAAGCAGTATGAGAAAGGCGATGATTGTTGATTATAAAAACTCGAGGAATCCATTGAGCCTTTTTCACGGGTACATTTTTTCCTGGCTAGAAGTTTTCGTTATAGCAAATAAAGTGAGAAATAAAAAAATGAGGAAACATTTTTTTTAGGTCCTTCGCCTCGTAACATTTTTGAAAATGTCAATTTTTTGTTTTAACACAATATAACATTGCGAATATATTTCAAAATTTCAAGGCGATCCGTTCAAGATTGAGGGAGTTATGGGCGTTTATATAGGTAGGTTTTGCGATCTGTCGATCTTTGAAAGCGTTTTTCCCAAAATGACTTTTTCAAAATCGGTCACGACGATATCTCAACAATCACGGCACCGATCAACAACAAATTTTACAAGCTTCTTTAACAAAACAAAAATCAACGCTTGAACGAAGGCATTTTTTATTTCGAAACATAGTTTTTTTTACAAGCGAAAATAGAGCGTTTTTTTTCGCCAAAAATCAATACTTTCATTTTGGACTGCGGCCATTTTTTCAGAAATCAATATTTTATTAAATCCTTTGTCCAAGCACTAGATAATTCCATATGCGTTTGATTTTTTATTTCGGATGGTTTGTTTCAGAGCAGCAGTGGTCGCCGCAAAGAACGTTTTTCAAACTGCGGTCTGCACGTACCATTGTAGCTACTATATTTATAAATATTTTTCGATAGAAAATTTGTTAAAGATACTTAAGACCATACTCTTTAATGAAAAAAAACAGAAAACCTGCACATGTTTTCCCGGAAAAAAATCACGAAAATTGTTCTATTTTCCGACAACGAGCTAGGTGTAATCCGTTAATAAAATAAATATATTTTGGTTATAAAATACAATTAAAGTGAGCTTCAAGTTGAAAATACAAATTCAGAATAAGTATCAACAAAAAAATCTTTAATCCAGCGATGAAGATCGTTAGATCATTCTAAACTCTGCAAAACACTTTTTTTTAAGCCCTGTAGTTTCCAAGTATTCTAAGTTTCGACAGAGAAATATCTTTTTCAGATTGCCTCAGAAGATTCTTTATCGACAAGTTTACATTGACCGAATGATACTTGAGCTTGATTTTTCGGTGGCGCAATGTGTCATATTGAACATCTTTTTAAATAATTTTTATGTTCAAAACGATATAATTATAATAATTCAATAGACGTTGAACTTTTCGTTGAACATTCTTCTAATTAAAAAATGTGTGCGCGCTCATATACCTATTTACAATTAACAATATCCAACAGTGTAAGGCCATCTGGGTTTGCGGCTACATTTCAGATTCACAGTGCAATAAGCGTGATAACATGCGCGCCCTCCGGTCTGCGGGCAAACGCGAAGCCTGTTTCTAGCAGAATTTGCTGGATTTTCAATAATACGCATTGGTGAATCGATAGACAGTTCTTAGCAAAAAAAAATCGGCGACAACGTCCCCATGTGAATTATAATATATTTATTGTAACATCAATGTAGCTATGATTGGATCTTATAATTCCAAGTGGTATAAAAATGGCAATGATTCGAAGAAATTTGCAATTTTTCAGAATTTACTTGTCCAAAATTCATCGATTCACCTAATTGTTTATTTTTTTTATAATTTAAGCACTGAGCGCATACGCAAATACGATATGTTTCAACGTTCTTGCTCTGCTGGTCTGCCTGATTTCTATATGGGTCGAGAAGAACGGCCCGGGCAAACGAAACTTTCATAAAGAGTCACGGCCGATATCGATCTTCGGACAATCGAGAAATTCAAAGATCCTGCGTTATCCGGAGTACAGTCAAAGTTTCAGTCCGCATTTACCAACGTCTTTGGGACACTCGCGTCATGAGAAATTCCAAAAGACCAGGCTTCTCGACGCCAGCGAGAAAAATGAGAAACTTGGAAAAGACGAGGTCGTTGGGAACGAGAATTTCGTTTTCAACTCAATAACGTCACTCGGACTCGAAAAGTACGAGGTTCTGGCCCTTCTCGTGTCTTCCTGCCTGTCCCTCATGGCCGGATCTCTCATTTCCGTTCAAGTTGTCGCACGTTTGACCGATCAGCCCCGGGTGAATACGTGAGTTATTGGCAATGCTATTTGAACGTCGACAAACGTGACATTTTTCAATTACACAATAACGTACTCGTATTTGAATACCCGATGAGAAATAACAATTTGGATCATATCGTTTTTTCGAATGGGTTGAGTCTTTTTCACGAATTAATTTTTTCCTGGCTAGAAATTTTGCTTACGAGAAGTAAAGTGAGTAATGAAATATGAAGAGAAACATTTTTTATAATATAAAATAATATTTTATTTATTTATTTAGTATTTTAATAATTTATATTTATAAATAAACATAATATTTTGGCAAAAAACGCAAATTCAGGACCAGAGTCGATATAAAAAATCGTCAATTCGATGATAAAGATCGTTTTTAATTAATTTTAACTGTGTGAAACATTTTTTTCAAGCCCTGTTTTTTTCGATAATGCATGTTTCGATAGAGAAACGTCTTTTTCAATTTTCCTCAGGAGATCCTTTCCTGACAAGTTTAAATTGACCAAATGATACTTGAGATGATTTGATGGCAGTGCAAGCGAATTGTGGACGATAAGTGATTATATTAGGTGTTGGAATTAATTCGTAGCGTTTTACAAGAGATGGCGTAGGTAGTACAGTATTTCGTTGTTAACGACAGTAATGTATTCATCGTGAAACAGCTATCATTGAATGTCATTTGCTGTACATAACTTCTTTTTGAATCATAAATAACAACGCTTTATAATTTATTGAATATGTCAACATTTGTGCCGAATAAAGTGTTTTGCGGGGAGTTTTAGTTCATTACTTTAATATGAACAAAAGTGCTGCTGAAGCTCATCGTATTTTAGTGGAAGTGTATGGTGAACATGCTCTAGCTGAGCAAACGTGTCGGAAGTGGTTTGCACGTTTTAAAGCTGGTGATTTCGACTTGGATGACAAGGAGCGACCTGGCCAGCCGAAAAAATTTGAAGATAATGAGTTGGAGGCATTGCTCAATGAAGACTCATCTCAAACACTTCAAGAATTGTCTACATCATTGGGAGTTGACTTATCAACGGTAGGAAAACGTCTTAAAACTTTGGGCATAATCCAGAAGGAAGAACATTGGGTCCCATATGAATTGAAACCAAGGGACATTGAGAGGCGTCTTTTGACATGTGAACTGCTGCTTCAACGGGAGAAAAGAAAAGGTTTTTTGCATCGAATTGTCACTGGTGATGAAAAATGGATCCATTACGACAATCCGAAGCGCAGAAAGTCATGGGTTAAGCCCGACCAACCATCAACATCAGTGGCAAAGCCAAATATCCCTGGGTCTAAGCTCCTGCTCTGTATTTGGTGGGATCAGAGGGGTGTGATTTATTATGAACTGCTGAAACCGAATGAAACCATAACTGGGGATCGCTACCGACTGCAATTGATGCGCTTGAGCCGTGCATTGAAAGAAAAATGGCCGGAATACTCCGAAAGACACGACAAAGTCATTTTGCTGCAGGACAATGCTCGTCCGCAAGTTGCAAAACCGGTACAAACATATCTGGAAACACTCAAATGGGAAGTCCTACCCCACCCGCCGTATTCTCCAGATATCGCTCCTTCTGATTACCATTTGTTTCGTTCGATGGCTCATAGCCTGTCTGAGCAGAAGTTCACTTCTTACGAAGATTGTCAAAAGTGGGTCGATTCAAGGATTGCATCTAAAGACGAGGCGTTCTTCCGACACGGTATTCGTACCCTGCCCGAAAGATGGTCAAAAGTAGTAGAAAGCGATGAGCAATACTTTCATTAATGTATTTTTTTATTTTCATTTAAAATAAATACTTTTTTTGATTAAAAAAACGCTACGAATTAATTCCAAGTCCTAATAGTTTTGGGTATTTAGATCTAAAGCAGAGCGAGAAGAAAATATATGCTGAAGACTGAAGCAGTACGCGATAAGATTTAATAATTAAAGGGTCGTAGGTCGTATATTCGCCCCCTCGTTCTCTGCTCAGAGTAGTTTGCTTATTTGTTATCGTCTAAAAGAAATACGAGCGCTCGCTTTCTTATCGAACACTACTCTCCATTCTTCTCTGGTAACTCTCTTTATTCATTTACCCATGCGCGAACACGACTATATGCCAACCCAAAAATAACAATAAAAAAAAATCTTTGTTACTACTCCTAACTAATCAATAAATGAGAACAAAATAATGGGTGATGAAAATTGATGGTCAGATTCGCGCTCGGGTGAATCGAATTACCAATTTGTCGCAAAGACTCGAGTTTGTGATTAAAATAGTGAAAGGAGCAGAGGAAAAAATTGTTGTTGTATAAAGTGGACGTCTCGGCCTTGGCGCTCTTCTCGGATTCTTAGCTCATCTCGGCACAATTATCGGCTATCCTGATGCGGGATTAAATCACGTTGTCTGCAAAGCTCTGCCTTGTCCAACCCTAAGAGGATGCAACCCAATACTAGGTGGAAATATGATGAGCGCACTGATTCTTAGTGGGACTTATCTCGCCGTACACTTTTGGTAATACTTAACCTCCTTAATGGTGCATACTGTAAGGGCTGAATAAACTTATATAAATATATACATATGTATATATCTATATATATAGTGTTAATGAGAGCCATTAAAAAAAGAACATTACCGATTTATTAGGGGGGCTACGGTGAGCTCCTCCTGAAAGCCCCCCCCCCCCCCCCCCCAGCACAAATTGAGCAATCTAAACTAATTAAAGTCAAATAATCGATTAATTTCACTTAAGTTTCACCCAAGAAAGCATGAAGAAATAATTTACTAACACTTGAATTATATCCTTCGTCGTAATTTCGTAATTTGTACAAAAAGTAACTATTTCATTACGTAAATTAAATATTCAAATTTCAAAGTCAACTGTGAGCAAAAGCAATAAATTATATTTGCTGGCCGATACACAATTAGATAATAAAATTAAAAAATTGATTTTTTGAAATTTTCAAACCCACGTAACCCCTTAATTGAGTACCTACTAAAAATAAAATGTATAAAGTGGCAACTGGATTAAAAAAATGATGAAAAATAAGTTGATTATTTTTTAAATATATTGTAAGAGTTTGATATTAATGTTAGCACAATATCAAAAAGATTATTATGTAGATTTTCTTTAAAAAAAGATAATTGTGATCAAAACCAGTTTTGTCAGCTCGGCTCCTCCTAGCCCTCCCCCCTTCCCCCTCAGAAAAAATACTAGCTACGCCAATGGACCTATTCGGAAAAATCATTATATTCTATATATGATTTTACTGTTTTATTCAAGATTTACCAAAGCTGCGAGGTAAAGCAAAATATAAGAAAAATTTCCGAAAACAAATCCCGATTTTTATTTACTTATAGGGAAATTGACGTAATCGATACAGCTGCAGCTTTTGCCGTTCTTGGTCTTACGGCCATGTCTATGTTACCCCTGGCTTTTTACACATCAAGCGTCATACTGCAGGTGAACAATGCGTCTCAATCTGAAGAAAAAAAAAATCAAATTCAATTATACTTTTGAAGTTCATACAAGTTTGTTTTTATTAAAGAAATTGCCACGTCACATGAGCGATGAATTGAACAAGTGTCTTCGCGAGGCTCTTGTAATCGACGGTGTACTGGAATTCAGGAACGAGAGATTTTGGACCAAATCGTTTGGAAAACTCGTGAGTTCTTAGACCAGTCTTTTTTTTTCAAGATTTTTCATCCCCATGTGTCTGTGGATTTGTCATTTTGGTGAGCAAAAAATGAGCATAAACAGTTTCGTGAACGAATACTGACAATATTGATGGCTTTCGTGTCCACTTCATTATTTATTTATTCTAAAGCGGTCGTGGGTGGCCTGGAAAATTTTTTTACGTATCGCTTTTTTAATTCCTACTTGGGCATGATAAAAATAAAAGTATTGCCTTATACGTATACGAAAAAGGGAAGATAAAATGTTAATGGGACTAGAGACTAAGTCTTGGCAAAGTTTTAACTCACAAGGTACATAACTTTGGTGTCCGCCTTTGATTTTATTGAAACTCATGTATATGGTAGAACATTAAAAACTATTAATTACGTACATTTTTTATCGGCGGGAAAACAATTTTTAGGGTTGCAATCACCCCTTGGAGTGAAACATGTCAAGGGCTGATTTTTCAGTTTTACCCGCAAGCAGTCCACCGATTTCCGTGAATAAACAAAAACGAAAATTGTAATGCAAAACAATCGGAAATTCACTATGAGTTCATTGAAAAAAAGAATAATCGAGGGATGAACCATCCCTTTATTTTTCATTCTCTCACCAAACACTTCAAAGGGGTGCATTTAATTGGATGGAACGGTGAACTTTGAAGGGGGGATAAAACTGAAGTTTCTGTATTTTTGCAATTTTACCGGATAGCAAGCTTAAGGAAGTAATCCACCCCTTACTTCGAGCTTTTTATTGCACATATTTAAAAAAATATCTTAAAAATGTGCGATTAAATAAATAATCAAAGACATTGTTTATAAAAAAAATCTATAGTTAAAATGGGTCTACTGATTCAATATATTGCTACAAACTCTGAATTTATGTGTAGGGAATGGAAAAATTCGCGAAAATCGATGATCGTTCTTTGAAATTCGGAAATTTGTTCAAAAATTGAAAAATCATCAGAACTCGATAAACCAAATGACATTTTAAAAAGGATACGGTTACGAAAAGAATGAGCGCAGAGCGAAGTTTCAAAACAAAACGGAAGAACAAATTACGTACAATCCAGTGAAGACACCAAATTGTATAAAGTTAAAAAAAATTGGTTTCTTAATGTTTTTATAAGTCCATATCCATCTATTTTTACCCCTGAATACAAATTCACCATTCATTTCTCCAAAAATGCTCAATTTTCATCAAAAACCGTCGAAAAATGTATGGAATGTCATTCAGTCCGTTAAGCTCGATCAAAAGTTTACGGAAAAAATGCAAAAAACATGTAAGCTTTAATTTTATTCCCTCTTCAAAGTGCTACCTGTTCCATTAAATTGAATGCAACCTTTTAAATTGTTTACCCTTTACCGTTACTTGCAGCCAAGGAACGATATCGAAACTCCTTAATCAAATTGCATGAAAATCATCGCTATTGAATATTAACTGAATCGAAATTACTGACGCGTCTCGTTTTTCTCTGTTAACAAAAGGCTGGCAGTCTACAAGTTCGTATCAGACGAAATGCAAATGAGAATCACGTACTTGAGAGTGTTACGTTGCGTCTTTCCAAGATCGTTTCGACGCTCAACATCCAAGAATTTCGTGAGTTTCGTATAGACGAAGTTTCCAGTCATCATCATCCTACTGAGTATTACATAGACGAGATTTTGTCTCCGTGCGATAAAAGTATCAGCGACACATCGTGTCGTACGAGTGTTCGAAATTTCGGTCACGATATCAACAGGCACGTGAGGCCTTCCAGAAGCGCGGTGACCGTTATAGCTGGAGACTCGAGGATCGACACTTTCGCCGCACAATGCGAAAAAACAAAAGTTTCGAACGATCGACGATACGGCGTGTCGACGGGGATCGAATTCGT
Organism: Ophion ventricosus; assembly: GCA_963932345.1. Classification (NCBI taxonomy): domain Eukaryota; kingdom Metazoa; phylum Arthropoda; class Insecta; order Hymenoptera; family Ichneumonidae; genus Ophion; species Ophion ventricosus. The sequence goes on from OZ010712.1 coordinate 27,542,353, forward strand.
GCAAGAATCGATGAAGAATTTTACGATTCTTAAAAACGACAATATCTTTTTCAATAATTATCTTTGGCGAGGTGATACGACGACGAAAAATTCTCTCATGCGCGGTACGAAAATTAATTTCGAAAGCTTTCGGCATCTTTTTATGCCTCGACAAAATTCCAGTCACAACAACGACACTTCAACATGATTTCCGAGTTTATTATTAATTTTAACGCAACTACTGCTCTTACAAGTATAATAATACTAATTATTATTATTAATTGGCTAATTCGTTGATTGTAAAACTATATTCCACTTTTTCCACCTTTGGAATATACGTAAAAAAATTATATATATATATATAAACGGTTGCAAAAAGTGGAGAAAAAGATCGAGGAAAGTGCAGCTACAAACATCCTGAGTTAAAGGAGAAGATGACGATAGATGCATCGATGCCCTCGAGCGATTTTGGTTTTCTCGGTTGGACGATCGACCAGCGAGCGGATACGTGTATTTATAAGTATACCGCGAGTCTCGATGATCACGATGCGAATCATCGCGGAACACTATCATCAGGCCCACAAAATAAAAACGATCAGAGTTCAACGATACGCTTCAAATTTCTTTTTCGCTATAATATATATAAATATATAGTTCACCGACTCTGATAGATGGGCGGTCAAGCCTCAGCTCCGGCGGTCTTTCAAGTTAAGCAGCAAGGGCCGATACTCGGAGCGGTGACCGCTTAGCCGTGCACCGGCTGGCGCATCAACCAGTCAGCGGAAAGCCAATACTTCTGCGACATTAGTGTAAGTTCTTGATTAAAACGTTTGGGCACCAGAGAATCGGAAGAATATGGGGTCGTCTATACCGGTACGGGTTTTCCACAGTATCCCCGTATCCACGGCAAATGCGGTATAGTGTAGCTCAAGGGGGGAAAACCCTTTACAATGTTCAAAAAATCGTTTTTTTTTCACATATTTCGAAAGTATAATATATTGAGAGTATACTGGAAAATCGAAAAATCGAAATATGAAATATTTACGAAGTTACATCACATAGTCGAGAGCGAGAGCGAGAGAGAGAGAGAGAGAGAGAGAGAGAGAGAGAGAGAGAGAGAGAAATAGGAAAACTTTAAACGCGATTATCTCGAAACTGCATTTTCAAAAATTGCTCATGTTATAGTTCAAAAAGTTATTGATTGATCTGACTGAAATTCTAGGAGGTTTTTCACTATAACATTATCGGAAGGATATACCTAAAGTTTTAAGGTTATCGCGTAAATAAATTACTTTTTTGCGGTAAAAATTGTCGAGAAAATGGTCAAAAATATGAAAATTTGATTAAAAAGCCTACTTCATTTTTAATTTTATACTTTTTAATATTTTTATAGGTATATCCTTCCCCTACATATGTCAATTTCATATGATTTCTTTCCCGATCAATAGAAAAAGTCAGACTCGGCAGCGTTACCTCGAGAAACATCTCACCCAATAAACACATTTTGATTTTTTTGTTTCAGATGATCCAGTGACGAGTTTCAGCGTATACCGCAAAACAACTTTTTTTGAGGCACCTGCTGAGATTTGGTGCCAACGGCTTATTTATCAATATTTTGCAATCCAAATTTAGGAAAATATAGTTCAGATGTTGTATTATTATATGGAAATTAATTAAATAAACCAGCATTAACTGTATCCTATAAAAAAATTCTTGAATATATGCTTTTTTTTCACCGAATTAACCTTACCCCGCCCTTAAAGCCTTAGGCCACTCTGGAGGCCAAAAAAGGGCATATTTTGTGATTTTTTTTCTCAGTGAAACCATAAAATAAACCGGAATTACAAAATAGGGGTTTTATTATACACGTAATTGACTATACGAAATTATTTTTTCACAGCGATACATGCCAAAATGACAACTGGCAGCATTTTTCCGATGACGCTTTTATTTCTGGAAGGTCAACGGCCGGACCAACAGCTCCTATAATTTTTGGGTTATGATGAGACACTGAAGTTTTTTCGATTATATATAAGACTAGCGATAGAAGTACGTAGAATTTTTTTGATATATTGTTTTTTGCCAAAATGGCGCATTTCTAAAACAAAAAGTATAAAATGTCATGCAAAAATCGTCAGAAAATTGTTTATAAAAAAGGAACTCTGCAATATAATAAAAAAATCCTACGTAGTGCCTCAGAAAATGCAATTCTAAATATACAGTTAAAATTTCAAGTGAATCGGTTGAAATTTTTTTGAGTTATGAGTCCGGTAGACTTGAAAAATGTAGTTTTCCGATGAACGCGTTTAAAGTTAGTAGAAAGTCACGACATGAATCAAGAGGGGTTGCGCTAGAATTCGAAAATCGAGTACTTAGAGATTCTTGACACCCATAATCTTTTGGAACATAATTTTATAGGTACTAAGGTACATTTTTAGCAAAAAAAATCGAGTTTTGGTAAATCCTAGAGTGGCCTAAGGCCTTAAGAAGCTTTGGCGCGGGCCGATATTTGAATGAGTGACCGCTGAGCTCTGCACTGGTTCATGCGCTAGCTACCGCGAGCGAGAAGCAGTTTTATTAAGCAGTCCACCTTAACAAATAGATGTGCGATCAACTTATGCACATACCCAAAGCAATAATCCGAACACGACTTACTAACTTTTTTCGTCACGATAATCCCGTTGTTCATCGATGTACGTGCTGCTTACTTCATCGAGCCAAGTGATAAAAAAATGTCAACGATCTTCGTGGAAAAGTTGAAACTGTAGAGGTTTGCGAAAAAAAAAATGAAAATATCGAAACGAGACGTGAGTGGACGTATAGAAAGGCATTTATTCGAATATCGCCCGATCGTCTCGTATCGATACTGTATCGAGAGTTGCAGTGGACACGTGGCGCAATAGCAGAAAGGAGTTTCATCGAAAGTAACGATCGATTTCAGGTCTCCATATACGAGAGGCAGATGTTACCCAGTGCACTCGGAGCAAAAGTTGAATGTATTCCGAACGACGATACGTTCGCGGGTCTAAATGGCTTTAAGTCCGTGTTCGAAAAGTCTCGATACGCTCTTTTGACACACAGCCATCGATGTACATTTACAAATGCATTTAAAGCTCGCTTGAGGTCGGAAGGATGCCAAATTTGGATATTCGTGTACAATAAGTGCGCCCTTTTGATTCCGAGACGGAGATATTGGTCCATTATGTACGACTCTTCGTTGGATCCCAGACTGCTCGTGATGCCTTTTACAGTACATGTATGCATATAGATTTATCGTCTACGCGTTTGACCACGACTCGAATGCGGCGAGGGATCGGTGAAAGTCCTCTCTTTGGCCGTCTGACGTCTGAAAATTGTCGGAATTTATTCGTTTCGATCGTCCTCCCCTTGTAAGAGTTATGCAGCCCCCCCTCCTCCTCCTCGCGGCAATACTTAATTCGATCCGTTCTTCCAAGGACTGGAAACACATTGAATTTTTACGCCCATTAATGTCTTTCATCGCAGATACTCGCGACACTTTGTCGTTATTATATCGACGTAATTGTTTCAATGAAAATATTATTAAATTATTTTGATCTAGCCTTACGCGTCAGCGTTCTCGAAGGATCGCTAGACATTTTTTCAAGGATTGCCCGGTCTTATAAATAAAATTAAAAATGGTAAAGTTTAGCAATTTAGAAATCATCGCTTGGAAAATTTTGGGTTTTCAGAACTGCGTGGGTATTGTTTTTATGGAGGATTTACAGTATAAGATAAATAGTGAACAAAATTAAGAATTTATTCGACTCCAAATCCGATGAAAAATTATTTGAATTTTTGCAATTCGATGCAAAATTCGCTGTCTCATTTGTATTGTCGCTACGTATTTTCCTCTGAATTCGTAGAATAAAGGAACTAGATCAAAAACAAAGAAGAGCAAAAACGATTGTTCGGAGAGTTTTTTTTATTGGTAGTGTGGCGAAACGGCGAGGTAATAAAATAAAAACACAATACACCGTGACCATCACCGTTGGGAATAAACCTTTCGAATATTCGCTTTCGCTTACTTCTCCCGGCAAGCCTCTGTATGTCATCCGACAATGGAAGCAATTAAAATCGATTATATCGCGTCGGAAGCGAGATCCATATCTCCACATAAAAACGGAGCTCTTTTTCCATAGTACGTCTGCGGAAGAAAGATAAAAGAGAGCAGGTGCGAGAGAAAAAAGGATATGTATAATCGATTAACTTGCAATCTTCTTTTGTTTGTATTCCGTTATAGTCGAACGAAATTACGGAGATTTACGCTTCTTCGATCGTCCGAGCGGAGATTGAAATTGTATCGTTTTCAATCGCTTTTACAGGTATAGCGTGGCGTATTGCGAATAAGTGTCGGGATGCAACAAAACGATGTGAATTTCTCGGGAATCAAAAGTGAGAAAAACTGTGATTAAATTCACGCCGCTGAGCGATAGCCGCTTGATTTCCCTTCCGATTGTATCCATATACCATATCATGCGAAAGGTTTGATCCTATGTTCGGGAAAATGAATGAACGACTCGCTTCTGAATGGGGGCCGATTTGAAATTCCGAACTTTGAATGATCAGAACGCTCAAAATTCCGAATTTATTAGCTAGTACTCAATACTTCGGTAAATTTATAATTTCAAAATTTTGTAAACAGCATTATCATATAATCGAAAATAATAGTACACTAAGGAATTAAATGATAATAATCATGGGACCGACTGATAAATCGTCAACATGAAAACACAGCATATAAAACAAGTATCAACTTCCCATAATTAGACAGTCCACAGTTCCAAAAAAAATTGTAGTGTTAGAAATTCGAGTTCCTGAATGGCGAAGGTTTGTACAGGGAAAAGTTCCGAAAATAAGAATATCGATAAGAATCATCGATAGCTAAATATCGTTACATTATATGTTCATAATAAAACGCGAAGGGTAATCAAAAGTCTGAAAAAATTCTACCACGAAAGATCAAAACTCCGAAAGAATACTACCCCGAAAGATCAAAACTCCGAAAGAATTTTACCCGAAAGACCAAAACTCCGAATATCTGAACATCGTTCACGAACCTGATCTTTACGAAACTTGTAGTTTCGGAACATAAAAATTAAAGAGTTTTAAATCGTCGGAGCATTCAAAGTTCGGGATTTCAACCCGGTCCCGCTGAATGGTACAAGTGCAACTGCGATGAGAAAAATTGGATATATATCCAATATTGTTCTAATTTTATAAATTTCTTCTAAATATCTTAAATATTCTGTTCTTATATTTTCTAATACGATATATTCTATGTTTATATTCTTAAATTTCTTCGAAACTTCTAGTGACTTTGGAATAATAAGTTATGTACATTGCAACCTCTCTAATCGGCACAGTGGCGGGATCGGCTCCGCATAACACTTGCAAACATAGAGGTTCCGCACCATCCACCCAATCCAACTATGCTCAGCTGACGCAGCGGATAGCAGTACCCCTCCAATCGCACTCTTATTCTCTAGCATGCTATCGAGCCTAACGCTTCTCCCTTCATGCGCTATCCCGATCGATATTCGGCACCTAGTGAGGGGCTGATTTCATTTATGGAGGTACCGTTCGGAGAGTTTGCAATGTATATACATATATATATATATATATATATATATATATATATATCCATTATTCTTCGAATTTTCTCGTATTCTGTTTACGATAGTATATAATGAATGGAAAACTAAAAATAGAAGTTAATGAATATTCAAAAAAGTATTAGAATTTTAGAGGACATTTAGAAAATTCTCCTTTAAATATTTTTTTATTCATTTTTTAGTTTTTTATTTCTTCATATCTTATTGAAAAGAAAATATCAGAACTTTGGAAAACTAGAAGGATATACATTACTGGCGAAAAGTTTCCGGACAAAAATTCAAAAAAGTTCTGGAACGATTTTTTATGCCATTTCGTCGATAGTTGACATAAATGAATTTAATAAACAGCATTTAAAAGGGGAGAAATTCACCTTCATTCCGTTTTTTTTTAAATTTTTTTTACTATTTTGTTTACGATTAGTACCCTTTTTCGAAAACGACCACTTTTCGCCTTTCTTTTGTTCCTTTTCTGGTGGATCCCGTTTACAGACAAATTTTTTAATGCATTTCTTTGACCGGAATCATAAAGGGGGAAGCTCAAGCTTCAATTTTGTTTTTTTAAAGCTTCGTACGATTTTTTTTCTTAAGATATTTTTTTTTTTAAGAGACAATTTGAAAAATAACGCGAAAACGACAAGGATTCCAGGAAAACCTCAAGATAGTGAAAAGTTTAATCGGTTTCGGTTGAGTTTGCGAGAATTTTTTCAGATTTTTTTTCTCACATTTTTTTTCGCCTATTTTCGGTAAAAAATCAGATGATTTAATTACCATAACTCGAGAATTAAGGGCTTTGGGGTAAAATTTCAAGAGAGGAAAAAAATTTATTTTTCTATTTTCAACGCGTTAGAATTATTTCATATTTTTTTCGTCATTCTTTTTCCGGAATTACGGTAATTGAATCATCGGATTATTTACCAAAAAACAGGTGAAAAAAAAATTCGAAAAAAAACCTGAATAAACTCTCGCGAACTCAACAAAAACCGATTAAACTTTTTACTATCTTGAGATTTTCCTTGAATCCTTGTCGTTTTCGCGTTACACGTTATTTTTCAAAATATCTCTTTTTTTTTCAAAAAAATAAAAATATCTTTAGAAAAAAAAATCGTATGAAGCTTTAAGAAAAAAAAAATAGAAGTTTGACCCTTTATGATTCCGGTCAAAGAAATGCATAAAAAAAAATTTGTCTGTAAACGGTGTCCACCAGAAAAGAAACAAAAAAGGCGAAAAATGGTCGTATTCGAAAAAGGGTACTAGTCGTAAAAAAATAGTAAAACATTTAAAAAAAAACGAAATGCAGGTGAATTTCTCCCCTTCAAAATGCCGTTTATTAAATTCATTTGTGTCAACTATCGGGGAAAAGGAATAAATAATCGTTCCGGAACTTTTTGAATTTTTGTCCAGCAACTTTCCGCCAGTAGTGTGTATCTAATATGTTTGTAATTTTCTTTTTAATGTCTATTATTCTTTGTTCCATATTTTGTAAAATAATGTATTCCATATTTATATTTTCTAAATTTCCAAGAAGCTTCTAGTATCCGAAACTTTCTAATTCTCTTATATAAAGAATATTAGATAATTGTTAGGATCGTTACCCGTACCCCGAAAGTCTGTCCAGTATTTATGAAATTTTACTTTGCCTTCTATATTTCCGATAAAAGGGCATTGATTCGCCAACTAGGCAGTTTCAAAGCAATTATATTAAATCTCTATCTTAGTTCAATTTGTTATAAAGTAAGTTTTTTTTTTTTTCACCGAATACCACCAATTTCACGCGCGATGAGTTACATAAAATTTGAAAATACTTTCCGAGCCCAAGAAACGCAAACAAAAATATAATTTGATTTTTGAACATGCTACTGACATTCGTAAATCGAATGAAGACGATTCTTTATTTTATAACAAAAGTGCACTGTGTGAAATTCTATAGAGCGTGTAAATATGTGCGCTCTGTTTTTTTACATTCATACATGACACGCCTCGCTCGATGCACGGGAACGTCATCGCCTGGGAAATCAGCAATTTTGTCGGGAATCGTTTGCCGGCAATGCAGTTACAACGGAATAAAAAATCATGGCTTATTTAGCGTCGTGATAGCGCGCGGGAATAATGAAAAACAAGAGAGAAAAAAAAAACATGATTGCGAAGTGATGTAGTAATTGACACATCAATCCTTTCAATATTTTATTTCGATGGGGATTGCTGTCGTAAACATTATTGGTATATGTATCGGCGTTGGGACGCGAGCTGCGGGTATGTAAAATTCGTTCGCGAATTATTTAAATTGAAAAAATACGCTGGAAATTCCAGAGTTCAATCGATGCTGGTCTCGCCCGTTTTTCGATACTTCAGAATGATGGTGGTGCACGATGCTCGGTAGAGATATTGAATTTTAATCGGAATTTATATCGAAATTGCCAATGGGGTTTCGTAGCTTATCGAATAAGTACAAAATTGTGATACTGTTTTGAAATTGAATGATTTTCGAAAAATTTGCGAGTCAATCCGTTGTTTATTGGATAGCAATATTGCATGAACACCGATTATCATTAATATTTGGCATGATGAATATTTCGAGTAGTGTCGATTGTATGGTAGATGGAATTTCGTCACATTAAGGGGTTTGCACAAGCTTGAAACTTCATAAATACGATTTCTTATTGCAAAGCTCATGTCAGGCGAATGAAGCGTTTTTAGTGGCCGAAAACTCGTTTATTACAATTGCTGTGTGACAGCAACTTTTTTCATCCCCAATTCATTGGTAAAAATCTGATGAACGGTGATACGAGTCAAATTCAACTCTCTCCCGATCATTCTGACTGTCAACCGACGATCTCAACGCACAAGATTCTGGATTTTGTCGACATTTTCATTGTTTCTTGAAGATGAAGGCCTTCCGCTGCGACGTTCATCTTCAATCGACTCTCTTCCTTCTGAAAATGCCTTAAGGGGCAACACCACTATAAACGTCTAAAATTAAACGATTTTTCGCGATTTTTTTTTTGGTGGAAGGACAAGCAAGAGGATAATAGTATTCAGGGATTTTATTAGTCATATCTTCAAGTGAACAAAAATAATTTATATTAAAAAATTATACAAAATGATGACGCTGGAGCCATTTTAGCGAGGCATGTTGAATCCGAGACGCTCTGCGGCACGCAGTATAACTGACAAAAAATTCTATTCATTTACATGAGTATAGCTAGAGGAATACGTAGGGGATTTTGAAAATATTAATTTTTGTGTTATTGGCAAGCATTTAAGGTAAAAATTCAATTTTCGATAGAAAAAAAGTACAATCATATGTTAATGAATAATGTTATAATTAACTTATGGAAAATCCCGTAAGTACTTCTCTTCGGAATGTTATTTTACACATGTGTTCAACATATAAGACGATGATCTTCACAGACCGCTTTTTGACACTTTACGCAGCAGTACTGCGTTTGCCTGTCTCGTGTAAATGTAAAATTTGCAAAAAAATTGTAAATTATAAAAAAAATGTTACATGTAAAATATATGTAATAAAAAAAAACTTTTTTTCTCATTCCGTAGGTTCTCTGATGCAAAAAATCACGTTAAAACAAAAAAAAATTGTTCACTCACCTGCGAGTTTGGTATACGCCGTCTGTTCGCTCCGGATTTTCGTGTTCGCTCCGGATTTGACCTGCTCACAGCAACTCATCAGAAGGGTCTGAAACCTTCAACTATGGGGGTCGGTTCTCCTTCCTGGATAAATTTTTTTAGGTGGGGGTAGCAGCCCTCCCCGTTCGCTTCTTGAAAAATGATTAACCGGAACCTTTTTGGTCCGGACACGAAATACCCACGTTTACAGACGAAGGGTTAATAAACGAATGCGGAAAGCTCCGTTTTTCTTTTGCCGAGTATATTCTGAAAATATACCTACCATAACGAATAGTAAAATTTTCATTGATATCTATCAGCCCCAATATTTGGAAGCCAACAACTTTAAATTGCAGGGATACGAGAACGGAGGGTTAGGGGCATTCTGTACGAACAGAAAAATAATAAGGGTTCCCAGTGGCTGTGGAATACTAAAAGCGTAGAGTTCGTTTTCCAGCCTGGTCGCGCGTGTGTGAGTCGTTCGCCTAGTCGCATCGAATAAAGTACGAAGAGAGGGGCGCCGTTCGTGGCTGACGCGACATCTGGTGAGCAGAATAAGCAACGTTGCACGAATTGGGCTTGCGCGCGCGCGCGTCCGCGCTCTCGCGGTGTCCCGTCGCCGCCGCCGCCGGTGTGCGTTGAGAATCGACGCGTTGTGTAGCGCGAAACGCCAAAGCGGCTGTACGCTTTTCTCCTCTCTCCGTTGCCGTCGTTCAACGCGACCGTGAGACCTTTCTCGCACTTTTCGCTCTCTCCCTTTCTCTCCGTCCTGTCCTCGCTCCTCAGTATGGCTCGGACTGCCGGCAGGTGAAGGTCGGCGGGGCTTGTGCTTGTCACTCGGAACATCGTCGTATCCTCGTGGGCGAAACTCGGCCGTTTTTGTTTACGTTCGGGTCGTCATTTTGCCACGAGATTCACGATAAGACACGCATCACGCGTCCTCCGTTCTCTCAGGTTCACATTGTACAGCGCGACGAGGGTCATCGCCGATGACGATTTACTTAACTTTTCTTTTTCAATTCGATCTTAAGCAACCCGATGATAGTTACGAGTTGATCGATAAGGCCCACGTATAGATTTATATGTATATATGCACGTGTGTGTGTGTGTGTGTGTGTGTGTGTGTCGGGATGCATCATCGCTTATACCCGCGATACTCACTGTAGCGGGTGGTCTTGAAACTATTACGCACCGAGAGAAACAGAACTCCTCGAGGTCTTACCGACGGGGTCGATAAACAAGGCGCCCAGGGTTGGAAAGGGGCCGAAGAATGGACTGAAAGAACTCTGCGATATAGAGCTGCAATATGTGTGTCATCCCGCGCGACGCCGAAAAACTTTGACGAAACAAATAAAGAAACGGCTCGAACCTCATCGACGTCTTGTATTTCACGTTGGCGCGTGTCAAACGATAGCGACAAAGTGGCGGTAATATAAAGCAAGTGACTAAATCAAGACGTTCGCGTAGTAATAAATTTCTTAAGGAAAGTTGTTAAGAAACGACGTAAGATGCGTCGCAATGTGAAAATAGTGTTGGTACTCTCGTGCGCGTGGATGTTTGTCTTTGTTTACTACTACCACACGTCCAGGGATCCAAAGGTTAGACTTTTTTTTCGCCATTTGTGTACACTTAGCATTCCAAGTAAATGGTGTCTCAAAATAACCTGATGTTTTAATCTATTAATAAAACGTATTATTTATTTGAAAAGTACGAATATTTTTATTTTAATATTCGGTACATAAAATGGAGGTTATGTGTGGAACACAATATTCGTTAAATGGCCCACCTCGTTCCTGTTTGCAAACGTTCACTCGTTTTCTTTCAGAAAAACCCCAAAGAAAGAAGTCCAATGGCGTCAAACCACACGATCTTTGTGGCCAATTCACATCGATACGGCGCGATATAACAGGACCATGAAACTTCGTCTACAATAATTGCATTGTTTGCACATTGCATTTTCACAATTTCTCTGCGTTGCTCGATCGTGTAATTCTCCATGACCAAACCTCAATACTTCCTGATGTCAGTTGTCCAAAATTAGTACTCTGTGTTCGCCACAAAAACAATGGCGCGCAATTTAAAATGTCAGGTCATTTTGAGACACCCTTTATATTTGGCTCGGATTTCCGCGCGAAAAGCATTTGTTTCTTCCTCAATATACTACGAAATGTCACGGGGAAACGAGCCCTTTTGGATTTCAGGCAGAGTTTGCTCCCTGTTACGTACGCGATGTTTTTTTTTTTTCCATTTTCAGCTTGCAGCGCTAACGAAACGTGATGGATATTGGAATTTTTGTTCGACCGCGTTCAATTTACAAACCAGCCACTATCATTGCGTCTATGACCTGTCAGCGTTCTCGCTCATGGTCATTTCTTTTAGCCTGTATTCGCGATGAGATTGAATTTTGCAGCGTTGGAATGCAACGAATTCGTTGCGAAACTTTCTTAATGAATTTTCACGGCGATTATTTAGGAATCGAGAATTTAAATACGAAAAAAAACTATAAATGGGGAAATAAAGATATAAAAAGGAAATTTCGTTGCAACGTTTCAAACTTTAAGACCATTATTCTCGCGCAAAACAACGAGAATATCGTTACCGCGAATAATTTGAAACGAAATACTTGATAGCGCGAATGTATATCGTTGATAGACATCACTGGATGAATGTACAAAGTATTTTGCGACCTACACGAGTATACGTGTCGCGTGATTTCTCAGTATCCCGATCGCTCCCCACGGTGATCCTTTATGGTGATTTCCGGACCGAGGGTGCATCGTCGCGTTGGGAGCTGTTTGTTTGGACGGAGGGAGAGTTTGATGGCGCCACGCGACTCGTTCGGTCTTTCGGTGAAACTGCGAAATGTATTTGGGATGACGTTGACGTTTGCATCGCTTTTTTTTCTTCGTTTCTTTATTTTCATCATTATTAGAAGCAAATAAAAATTGAGCGATTTGAAACAATTTATTTTTGTTGCATTCCAACGATGCAAACTTCAACGAATCAGGGCCGGGTTGAAATTCCGAACTTTGAATTATCAGAACGCTCAAAATTCCGAATTTATTAGTTCGTCCTCAATACTTCTGGAAATATGTAATTCCAGAATTTTGTAAACAGAATTATCATATAACCGAAAATAATAATACACCAAGGAATTAAATGATAATAATCGTGGGGCCGACAGATAAATCGTCGACATGAAAAAACAGCACATAAAACAAGTATCAACTTCCCATAATTAGAGAGTCCACAGTTCCGAAAAATTGTTGTGTTAGAAATTCGAGTTCCTGAATGGCGAAGGTTTGTACAGGGAAAAGGTTCCGAAAATAAGAATATCGATAAGAATCATCGATAGCTAAACATCGTTACATTATATGTTCACAATAAAACGCGGAGGATGATCAAAACTCTGAAAAAATTCTACCACGAAAGATCAAAACTCCGAAAGCATACCACCCCGGAAGATCAAAACTCGGAAACACGGAGAGAATTAAAAAGTAATTTTTGTCGTGAATTTCACGGTAAAAATTACCGTGATATATTTCAATGTGGTGACAAGTGAGAAAAGCATAATAATTCGTATGCGACAAGTTTTTTTTTTTAACTCACGTTACAGAAAATTTCAAATACGTAGCTAAAATTTTACTATACAAGAAGGGTAGCGCGCACGATAATTTTTACCGAGAGCACAATACATTTTCCTATAACACTCATTAAATTTTATAATAAATCTTAAAATAACTGTTATAAGGACGATACTTTTTTATAGACATTTTTGAAAGGCATAAAATAATAAAATGCACAGTAAAATTTCGCTGATATTATATATTTTTTTAATTTAAGTTTTGCGTATTTTGTTACACATCAAAATTTACTAGAAAATTTGGTAAAATTTTCTACTGAAGAAGACATTTTATTTTATTTTCGTGAAAATCTGTGTTTTACTCATTTTCAGTAATAATAAGCGAAGTTTCGGGTTTGTCATCTGGTTACCGTTACTGCACGGTAATTTTTAACATTTAATTCTCTCCGTGAAGAATTTTACCCGAAAGACCAAAACTCCGAAAAATCTGAACATCGTTCACATGCGTTACAGTAGTGGTGCTGCCATCTAAAACGCGTTAGAGTAACTTGATATTTGCTCGATGTGTGAGTTTTCGGAATTTTGAACGTTCTAAACGTTCTTTGTCGGAATTTTACACTATCTAAACTTCAGTTTTCGCGAACTGGATGATCGAAGCTATGATTTCCGGAATCCAAAACTTCCGTGAACCTGACGAATCTCTTATGAGCTTTTGTTATATTTAAACTTTCCGATATAGCTCGTTTTCTACAATAAAAATGTTGGAATTTTGTAGCATGCTTAATGTTAGATATTCGGAGTTTTGTCCGTCGTATTACTGGTCGTTCAAATAAAGCGTTGATCTTCTTCATACTATTTCTGAAAATTATCTCGTATAAGAAATCATATTTGAATCCTTTTTCTGTCGCTACTCGTACCGTTCTACATCATTTACAGTCAACTGTGTAGACTTTCGCTGGCATGATCTTTACGAAACTTCTTTCGGAACATTAATATTAGGAATTTTGAAGCATCGGAGCATTCTAAGTTCGGAATTTCAACCCGGTCCCAACGAATCGTTTGGGCATTCAATGTGTTCTAGTTATCGCTCGCTCCAGATTTTTAGCAGTGTCATTTGAGTTGGGTAGATTTCTCTATGCGAGTTACGTACTCTTTTCTTTTTCCTTACTCTCTTTCACTCTCGCGCGCTTTTTTTTTTTTGTCCTTGTTGCACACGTTGAAATGTGTCGCAACAATCAGCGCTTTAAAATTATTGCAGGAAGAAACTTGTAGCCTGTATTTGCCGAGTTTATTCACGCATCGCGATTAAATACTGCTGTGAGAAACATTTGTGCCGTTCGAGATAAGAGAATCGAGGCTTTTTCGAGCGCGCTCGCTTACGATGATATCGTAAAAGTCCCCGCGGAACTGTAACTATAATAATTCGATTAATTTAAAAGGGATTTCAATGCACCGGACTGTCCTTTGGACATGAAATGTTCGATATGTGTTCATTTATAAATCGGTTTTAATTTTTTTTTGTAATTTTGTAAAAAATGTTTTCATTTATAAATATGTTTTTTTTTATTAAGCGGGGAGATCCCTTTAGGCCGCCGGAAATAAACGAATTTTCAAGATTTTTTTTCTGTCGAAACTATTTATTCTACATAATTGAAATTTTATGTACATATTTATTACGTCTTTTAATTTTGCAAATTTTTTTTTTTTTCATATTCAAAAATGGCGACTGTACGACACTTGCTTCGGAGACTGTTGTCGCCTGAGTTGTTCCACTTCGTACAACCTAGCGTCGGGTGCATTGATTTGAAACATCAGAGTACAGAAGTTTCAGCTTTCTAAGACCCGAACGCTCTGTCTGAGCCTCATAAATTCAAAGAAATGTGAAAATTCGAAAAATGGTACGTGTTTGAAAAAAACAAGTTCCATTTTTCATGAAATTCATACGATAGTTTTTGTGACTGAAGGGTAGTTCGAAGACATAATTATCAAGAAACTTTAGGTTCACATAGACGGTAATCGTGTTATTTAAAGGTGTGCAAAGTTTCAAAATGATCGATGAGATAGCTTTGAAATTATGTTGTACGAAAATTACGGAAAAGTTGTTTTCAGGAAAACGCGTTTAAGGCCTTAGGCCACTCTAGAGGCCAAAAAAGGGCATATTTTGTGATTTTTTTCAGCGAAACCATAAAATAAATCGGAATTAAAAAATAGGGGTTTTATTATACACGTAATTGACTATACAACATTATTTTTTCACAGCGATCCATGTCAAAATGGCGACTGTGCCGCATTTTTTCGATGACGCCTTTATTTCTGGAAGTTCAACCGTCGGACCAATAGCTCCTATAATTTTTGAGTCACGATGAGACATTAAAGTTTTTTCGATTATATATAAGAATAGCTATAGAAGAACGTCGGATTTTTTTTGATATATTGTTTTTTTGTCAAAATGGCGCATTTCTAAAACAAAAAGTATAAAATGCCATGAGAAAATCGTCAGAAAATTGTTTATAAAAAAGGAACTATGCAATGTAATAAAAAAAAAATCCTACGTAGTGCCTCAGAAAATGTAATTCTAAATATACAGTTAAAATTTCAAGTGAATCGGTCGAAATTTGTTTGAGTTATGAGTTCGACCAACTTGAAAAATGTAATTTTGAGATAAACGCGTTTAAAGTTAGTAGAAAGTCACGACATGAATCAAGAGGGGTTGCGCAAGAATTCGAAAATCGTGTACTTAGAGATTTTTCACACCCATAATCTTTTGGAATATAATTTTATAGGTACTAAGGTACATTTTTAACAAACAAAAAAACCAATCTTTGGAAAATCCTAGAGTGGCCTAAGGCTTTAAACTTTCAAGACTCATAAATTTTGTGACCAAATGACCTACCGATTAATCTTGCGATTCCAGGGCCACGAAGTAGTGCCTCAACTTCCTCATGGACGTTAATTTTCGACCATAAGCTTTTCTTTACATTATAAAGAGATCTCTCTCCTTAATGACATCCAGAATATTTGATCTTCCACGTAATCCGAGAAAAACTCGTAACATTTGAAGAGAGTCTTGAATCAACTAGTCCATTGCGATTCAACCCTCTTGAATAATCGAATACTATGAGAAGCTTCGCGAACAGCGCGAGGATTCGTCACGAGGATATCTCGTCTCGATCAAAGGGAGAATAAAATTTCGATGTCGCTTCGATGTCGCGCGCGAATATTTTGTCTGAAACGTTCGTCGATCTTTTTTTTTTTTACTTCACACGTAACTGTTTTGCTGCAACGAAAAAAAAATAAAAATTTATTTGTTCAATCTGGAAAATGAACGCGTTGAATTTCTCGGAGTGCATGAACGTGGGAGACAAGGAGGAGGAACACTTTGGGCGAAACTTTTGAGTGACGTTTACCACTCTTGAACCAACGGTGAATTTATACACCCTTTATATACACCCGACTCCCCACCGATAAAACTTTTTTCCTTCTCAACAAAAAATCAACCCCGCATTGCTTTTTGTATCGAACTTCCGTCTTGAAAAAAAATATAAATGAAGTATTGTGCAATTGAGGGGAGGAAAAATGAGAATGGAGTTTGCATCGCTGCGATGCAAAGAAAATTCTTGAATGCTTTTGTTTTAATGCTTCCTCGTATACCCTTGAGAATTTTTACAACCCTTTTATTTTTATCTCACACTTGTCACTTCACTATTTTTAGTTCCTCCCTCACCCCCCCCCCCCCCTCCGTTGCTTCAAATTTCTTCATTTTTATATAAAATCTTTCTTGCAGATTAAAAAAAACGTTCCTGTCACTCGTAGCCGGATAGCGCAAAAAATCTGGGCCCAACAAATACAATTCATTTTCTTTGCATTTGAACGATCCGAACTTCAGCATTACTTGTATGAAAGATCAGATGCACGGAGAGAATTAAAAAGTAATTTTTGTCGTGAATCTCACGGTAAAAATTACTGTGAGATATTTCAATGTGGTGACAAGTGAGAAAAGCATAATAATTCGCATGCGACAAGTTTTTTTTAACTCACGTTACAGAAAATTTCAAATACGTAGCTATAATTTTACTATACAAGAAGGGTAGCGCGCACGATAATTTTTACCGAGAGCACAATACATTTTCCTATAACACTCATTAAATTTTACAATAAATCTTAAAATAACTGTTATAAAGACGATACTTTTTTATAGACATTTTTGAAAGGCATAAAATAATAAAATGCACAGTAAAATTTCGCTGATATTATATATTTTTTAAATTTGAGTTTTGCGTATTTTGTTACACATAAAAATTTACTATAAAATCTGGTAAAATTTTCTATCTGAAGAAGAAATTTTATTTTATTTTCGTGAAAATCTGTGTTTTACTCAGTAATAATAAGCGAAGTTTCAGGGTTGTCATCTGGTTACGGTTACTGCACGGTAATTTTTAACATTTAATTCTCTCCGTGTGGTGTAGAACTTTGCATCGTTGGAATGCAACGAAAATTCTTAATTTTTTTTTAAATTTCTTTATCTAAATTACTACCAAAATTCTTTTTCGCGAAGGTTTAAGTTATCGATCCCTAACAAGGATCTTCAGATATATTTCAATGATTTGTGTGGACTAAATGTGCCAAAAAAAAATTGGTCAATACGAAAAATATTTTCGTTGCATTCGAAAGATACAAACTTCAATACCATAAGATCAGAGACTATGCGCGATTCCCTCTAGAATGGACTGCGTGTTCGCTGTACTTTGTCAGGCGTACGACGGGCATTGTTAATTAGATGAATGAAAACTTTGTTCCTGGACACCGAGGAGACACGTACGTAATTACAACTTGGCTGTACGAGACTTTGCAGCCTCGTGTACCCTGTTTCATATACGTATATATATGCGCCAGCTGCATCCTTGAATATACGTTTTTCACGCCCGTTTCAGTTTCGCCGCATTCAACATTGCGAATGCATAAGCTTTGCTCGTCGACAGGAACGAACAAATGTGCGCTTTATTTTATATGCAAAGTGTGCATTTATACGTATGTAAACACGACCGAAGACACACACCCACACACACACACATATATATATATATATATATAGCCTATTGATTCTGAAGTACATGTATATGCAATTGAAGCTACGAAAGTCACAGGAACATTTTTATAGAATCTTTATTGAAGATCTACTATTTATAAGTGCAAAAAAAAACAATGTTCGATAATAATAAGCATGTAGATGTAAAGAAAAGAAAAAAAATTAGGACTATAGGGTGAACCGATGAGTGATTGGATGAATAAAAATACTGTAGGATTCAGATGGACTGTAAAATGAGTTGCAATTACTATAGCTAACAAAATATATCATATTGAGAATAGAAAAAAATATTCGAAGTGATTGCAACAAATTGGAGGAATTGATAAATAAGTAGCGAAATTTTTAAATCGCCAGAAAATGGCGATCACTAGTCCTCTAGTAAATGGACGTGTAGTATAGACGAGCGCTGTAAAGGATATAACGATTTATTATTTACTAGCTTCTACCCGCGACTTCGTCTGCGCGGATCTCGCAATTTCTGTTAAAATACCACTTAATGGATAATTTTTTTTTAAAGCTGTCATACGTAATTCAGAATTTAGTAAAATATGTGATATTATATTAGATTTTATTAGATTTTTATTATATTTTAGTCGTTCGTATTCTATGAGAATTAAAATTTCATCATTAGATTTTTTGAAATATTATAATTAGAAAAATATTGGACGTTTGATTTTATCAAATTTAAATTATATTTTATTCGTTATATTTTATAAGAATTTGAATTTGATAATTACATTAGATATGACACGAATGTTATAATTAGAAAAATATTAGATATATTTATATTAGATTTGATATTATATTATCATCTATTTTAATTAGATTTGATTTGTTTGTATCCAATAATAAGAATTATATAAGACCGATATTTTCATAATTCAATTAGATTCTAGTCAAATATTAGAATTCAAAAAATATTAGATGTATTTTTCATAGCCTATGCGTTATTCGGAGTAACTCTCTACATGTTTGCAAAATTTTATCAAAATCTGTTCAGCCTTTTTGGCGTGATTGTGGAACAAACATCAGGCATACAGATTAGAAAAATATTAGAAATTAGAATTAGAATGATAAGTGTCATAAGCTATCTACATTTTAAATTTCATTGATTATATAATAATTTCAATTTCATAATTACATTAGATTTGAGTATATAATATTATAATTAGAAAAATATTAGATATCAGAATAAAAAGTATCCTATGTCTTAACCCAGGCCATAAGCTATCTACATGTTAAATTCCATTAAAATCGATCAAGCCGTTTTGACGTGATTGAGTAACAAACAGACAGACAGAAAGTCAGATTTATAATATTAGTTAGGATTTTTATTAAATGCTAGATTTGTCGATAACAAGTGTCGCACAACAATTCTTATACATACGAATATGAATTCTTCAACATATGAGTTCTTTTTCTTATTTCTAAACTTCTGAAATTTAAGTTATAAAATTTTTAAACATATGAGTATTATATTTATTATTACGAGTTCGTAGAAAATACACGAAGCTTTTTTGCATCTTAACGTGACATTTTCAAAAAAACTACCGCAGTTTGTTTCGTCAGAGCCAGAAAATTAAATGTTGTCAAGATTGACAAAAAAAAAACGAATGAAATAATTTTATGATAACATTTGATGAAGTGTAAATTGAAAATTCTTAACAGTAATTTTCATTATGATAATGAAGTTTGCATCATTGGAACGCAACGGAAATCATTTTTTCTTCTAATTGCCAATTTACTTCGGCAGAAGAAAGCCACGGCAAACTTTTTCTAAGATCCTCATTAGAGGCGTACAAACGAAATCTATTTAGATAATAAAAATTGAGTAAAACGGAAAATAAAAATAATTGTTGCACTCCAACGATGCAAATGTCAACAACATGAGCTATTTATATAGAAATTCATATAAAATCCTAGTCATTTTGTTATCCTCCATTGTTTTTCGACGATCCGAATAACGTTGAAGTACGCATCATTTTTAGACGACAAAAACTTTTCTATTTTATTATTTTTTTCATTTCTTCATGCTTATTATAGTGCTAAATTGTTTTTTTTGCACATACAGAAAGTAGATCCTCAATAAGGATTTAAAAAAACAAACTTTCGGGCGATTTTCGTACTTTGAATTTTCCAATGAGAAATTACAAAAAAAAACATCAGTTTTCGTTGCATCCCGTTGAAAATGGTTTAAATTGGCAAAAAAAAAAAAATGTGAATACCTGCGGAAAAAGAAGTACTAGGAGGAATTGTAAATAGCGTCTGGTTGTAGGTAGATTGGCAACATAAGGGTGTTGGGGCTCTCGTGATTTGAACAAATGCAGCCAGTAAAGCCCGTCAACCCTCCTCCTAGCACCGTTTGCCGATATCTGCACGTTCCGTGCTAATTGCAAGGTGCACATCAACCTCGTTACTCGTAACAAGAAATCCCGAGGTCCACCGTTAACCTAATCGGGGAAAAAACAGTGTAAGACTAAACATTTTTAAATACTCCTCCCTCACCTCTCTTCACCCCGATGAAGAAATCGTTCATTCACAATGACAAAAAGAATTTTTCGCAATCGGATAACGCCGATCACATCGGGATTTGCGTTTTACTACTATAATCATTTTATAATATTTCATTCTTATCTTGACTCTACTCGAGTATCTTGGCGTTAACTCGTCCGTTAAAGAAAATTAATTATCGTAAAAGAAATCATTTTTTAAGCGAAACAGCGTGGAATTCTTGCCTCGATAAGTATTTGCAATGTACAAGGTTGCGGAGAATTATAACGTTTGAAGTTTACATCGTTGGAATGCAACGATTCTTTTATACATTTTTCATTTTCTCATTTTTATCATTATCCAAAGCCTTTTTTTTACCAATTGAGGTCAAAAATCTCTCATAAAAATATGTAAAAGCGCTTGAGTGAAAAATTAAATAGAATTAAACTTCAATATCATGGAGAATGAGAGTTGGAAAATGTTTTATTGCACACCGGAAAAAAAAAAATATTGACTACCGGTGCTCCTTGTAAATTATCGAAGTAACGCTTATTTTGTGACGTTTGTCGCAAGTACAGTGAGTATTGCCGCATCGAGCAGTATAATCGATATAAGTCCATTAAAAATTTAATGTAATTAACGCAACGTTTTTAAATTGTTAAACGTTAACTGAATTAATGTTAGTGCGATGGAGTTAACGGGATTAGGAAATTACCAGGGCGTTCAATGTTTCCCTCACTATAATGTGTATGTATATATATATATTATAGTCACATATGCGCGTAAGCGTGTTGAAAAAAAAGAAGATGAACAGAACACACACGCTCTCACGAGTTTTCCGTAGGGCATTGTCCCTCCCGTAACTCTTGGTCTCATCCCTTGTGTGCGTGTGCGCATGTGTCCGCGTGTGCGTTCGTTCGTGCTTACTTAATAAAAGCTCTTCGAACCCACGGATACACTCTAAGCGCTTACCTAATTCCACGTTACACACACACACGCATATATATATGTATATATTGAGACGGAACTTTTTTACAATAAACTTTCCTCACCTGGCGCGACCTGGGTCAAGGCTGCCAGGGCTCATAAGGCGTTATGTTTTAGTGGTAAATTTAATTTGTTGGGCGCCAGTCAGTGCAATGCTGACAAAATTTTAGGATGGGGAGCAAGAGAAGTGGATTCTCAACTAGAGACCCAATGGAGCCGGAAATGTGATGACTCTCGAGACAGAAATGAAAGCTCTTCCGACTTACTTGTTTAGTTATCCCTTTTATTTGTTTTTCCGCCAGATAACCGCTATGCTCGCACTCACACTCGATTAATTATTACAAAATATTCCTGGATTAATTTTACATTCACTAAATACAACGACTTTTCCAATTAACGAGGGTACAATAATTTCGGATATGAACAACGCCTAATCGACTCGAGGTCTCGTATCGAAGTCTTCTCCTCTCCTCGATCCTCTATGATCGAGCCCCGATGATGGGGGTCGCAAGCCCTACCGCTGCCTGTCGGTGTTCGGCAAAGCTCAGTCGTCGAGGACCGCCAAATTTAAACTTTCCCGTGACAATATATATATATATATATATATATATATATACAGGGTGCGGCGCCAAAATCCGGACAAATGAAACATTTTTTTGAAACATAATTTTTATTGCAAAAATGGAGAAGTTTACAATTCTTATTTTTTACTAAATTATTTGTTAGGCCATAAAGAACACATTTACTCAATTTTCTGCTGCTCTGCTTGAATGACCGCCTCCATTCTCGGTCTGAAGCGTTAGCAGGCCCGTTTTAATGAGTCACGGTCCATATCGGCGAATGCCGCTTCCTCAGCGGCTCTCAATGATACGACGTTTGGATGTCTGTACTTGTTAGTGACCCTTTCAACCACGCTCCATACATAGAAGTCCAAAGGATTTAAATCTGGGCTGTTGGGAGGCCAAAATTCTTTGCTCCGAAACATCGGGCGTCCTGACAACGCGCTTCTTCGAGTGAATTTTCCTTGTCGGTGTTGCAAAACCTTCGTTGGACTTCTCCGACTCGTTATACTTCGCGACAACGTCGTGCACAGTCGATCTTGGGTACCCGAAGAATCGAATGATTTTTGTCGCTGAGCGCCCAGCGCGAACACTTTCGATAATCGCGGCTCTTCGATTATACTCCGCACTTGGTATCGCACATTGCGATTGTTTCGAAGTTATGAATGTTTAGTACATGCGTCAAGCTATTTGGACGTCAATCGCGACCTCTCAAAGTGGCATAGAACGGCGGAAAATTCAAATTGAATTTTGTCCGGATTTTGGCGCCGCACCCTGTATATATATCGCGTGATCGCGTGCTTCGACGTTTATTATGATGGCTCGAAGTTAAAAGGGCTCGGCGAGCCCTCGTAAGCGACAAATTAACGTCCTACTAACAATTCATCATTGAAATATATATATATATATATATATATATGTTACAAAATCCGTTTTCAGTTGACACGAATTTTATTTAGTAAAAAGTAGTTCTGAATCAACGCCTTTGTTACAACTAGTTTTTCCATAGTTAAAACTAGAATTTGTTTAATAACCCACAGAAACCAAAACTTAAACCGTTTTCTACACCATGTCTTTTAAAGTCCCCCATAAAAAAAATTCCTGTGGTTTCACGTCTGCACTGACAAAAAAATTCTTTTGATATTAACGAGATGCGTCTATTTGATTTAAAAATTCCTCAATTAACTAGATTTTTCGTGAAATGAAATTGTCTCTATAGCATTCCGTTATTGAAATTATTTCTTTTAATTATTTTAATTATTCCTGATAAATCTGTGATTTGGTTTCATCTGATAGTATAAGACAAAAGAGACAGACGGAAAAATGATACACGATTCAGTCTCTCAAAAATCTCATGGCTTAGTTTTCATTAGAACACGGAGAGAATTAAATGTTAAAAATTACCGTGCAGTAACGGTAACCAGATGACAACCCTGAAACTTCGCTTATTATTACTGAGTAAAACACAGATTTTCACGAAAATAAAATAAAATTTCTTCTTCAGATAGAAAATTTTACCAGATTTTCTAATAAATTTTGATGTGTAACAAAATACGCAAAACTTAAATTTAAAAAATATATAATATCAGCGAAATTTTACTGTGCATTTTATTATTTTATGCCTTTCAAAAATGTCTATAAAAAAGTATCGTCTTTATAACAGTTATTTTAAGATTTATTATAAAATTTAATGAGTGTTATAGGAAAATGTATTGTGCTCTCGGTAAAAATTATCGTTCGCGCTACCCTTCTTGTATAGTAAAATTTTCGCTACGTATTTGAAATTTTCTGTAACGTGAGTTAAAAAAAACTTGTCGTATACGAATTATTATGCTTTTCTCACTTGTCACCACATTGAAATATATCACGGCAATTTTTACCGTGAAATTCACGACAAAAATTACTTTTTAATTCTCTCCGTGAAGACTGTTGTAACATTCTGCAGTTGAGGAAAATGATTAGTGTTTCTATACATAAATAGTCGCGCCTGTTAATAAAAGGCACGACGATACCTTTCTTTTTTTTCCAAATAACAGTCTTGTTAGTGAAAAAAAAGAAAAATAATTTAACTTTTTTTCACCGCACTTTTATGTCATGAACCTATATTCCTTTTTCGTATTCGTGCGATATATCGTGTTTTATCTTTATGTATTTAATTTGAATCTAATCTTTATCTATTTAAAATGAATATATTTACTATTTATAAAGAATAGCTTGAACAAATAAAAAATACATATTTGAAACAAGTAGGGTCGTAGTAGGCTGCGGGACAAGGAAAAAACCTTTTCGATTTAAATAGAGCCTATTTAAATTAAATATATTTTTTTTGGCAGTGTGGTGTCATGTCTGGTGAACGAGCTGGCTAAACGACTCCACCTCCACGCCCAATCCAACGATTGGCCAATTTTTAACTCAGCTTATTTCTTGCAACCGTAGTTGTCAACTACTGCGCAAGATATGCAAGGAAGAATAATTAGCGCCTGTTCGTTAATACAGACTGGCGTGATTAACAAAATAATACAATCAATGGGAATCACATTGCGAGTGTGCATTGAAAATGGTAGCCGTGACTTTAAGCACCTTTTATAGTAGTGTTGGCACCGTTTTTTTTTCATAAAATAAAATAATTTCACCCACCATCCATAAATTTTGTCGGTGAAATTATTTTGAGTTTCTTGATAAAATCCTGAGAAAGAAATAGCCGTTCCATTTTTTTAAATGGAGGGATCCTTGAAATATCCAAAGCGCCTCCACTTGGATGAACCTCTTAGCCATCATTCGATGATCCTTGTCGATCTATGCAACTTTTGAGGGAAAAGTTTTCTCCTAGGCCTGATAGGTTAGAAAATATTTGTACTGCTAATAGTCGTTGCCTCACTCGGTATGAATGAAGTTTCCATTGTTGGAATACAACGAATTTTTGTTTTTTTTTATTATTCATTTCTTAATTTTTATCGTTATCCAAGGCCTTTCTTTTCGAATTAAGGTAATAAATCTCTAATCAGAATACGTGAAAACTTTTCAGTGATTTTCACAGCATAAATAAAAAAAAAAAGAAACATTCAGCAACGAAAATTCGTTGCTGATTCAACGCGTGTTGAAGTGGTCAGGATCGCGCCGATCTCAAAAGATTGAACGATTCTCCCGAGCCAAGTGGCACTCCTACTCCTTCGGGAAAATCCCAAACGTTCCCTTTTTGTTTTCGGAAAAAGATCGTCCGATATATCTGTGTCTATATCGACCATTCATGTAATGAAAAACGAGCTCTCATCGACGAATTAATCGCTCTCCATTGAACTGATTACTCGACGTGGCAGAAAAAAAACCTCGGGCTTTCGAGAGCTTTTACGCGCGGAAAAAAAACACGTGTTTCTCACGAGCAGAAATTTTCCTCGAGTTGCTGAAATTTTATTTTGGCGGCGCGGGAAATACGAGCAGAGCCTAAGGGGAATATTTAGTGAACAATATCGCCGAGCACATTAATCAAGAGATCCTGAGATACGCGTGAACATATTTATGTTGGTTTTCTTTATTATATATACTTTTATTTGCATGAAACTGGACGAGATGATTTTCAGGTGGTGATTTTGGAGCTGTGTTTGCACGCTCGAGTAAAGTTGCCGGTACGTAATCGCTGTTTTCAGCATGAAAATTGTGATGCGGTTCTCGACTCTTCCATAACCTGTTATTCTGTGTTACTCCATTATATATATATGTATGTATGTATATATATATATATATATATATGTGTGTGTACATGAATTCGAACGAATTCGCGTAGAAAGTGATTCGGAGCAGAACGCGAAGGCACGCAAACTTTCTATCCGTTCATATGGCCGGCGAGTGAAGAGATCTCGGGTTTTAAACAAAGACCACGCGGTCCTACGAAAGTTGGAACCATAAAGCAGCGAGACACGCTAACCAAGGACTCTAATCGCGTTAACGTGCTTAAACTTCAGCGCGAGCTCGCGGTAACTTTGAATCGTTTGACTGCACGCGCGTCTCTCGTGAAGAATTTTTGTTTCCTTGTAATACAACAACTGAATAGGAAAAAAAGATATAAATGATTATGTCTCTCTCGGGGATAATGAAAAATGCGAGAAAAATGGCAGGATACAAATTTAGAACCTAAGGGTGACAATTCTTTAGGAAGATATTTAGATTTTATTTGTATATTTTTGATCAATTACTCGTTAGATTACTATTTTTTTTTCCTGACCATAGGAAGATTTTCTACACGTGGGCGTGTAATCGAGTGAGGGCGGGAGGAAATTGGGTCTCGACCACGGTCTTACATACAGGTCTTGAAAACGACGATCGTATTAGATAGGCAGCGATTGGGCCTTCTATTGTCGAAGCTTTTTTTTTTCTTTCCGCGACTACCGTGTGTCGTGATGGTCGGGGGGTGTCATGAGGCTAACCTAAACCGATCATAAATTGTTTTGTCGTTTAGGCGTATGTGCGTATAACAGTTGAAAAGTGTTCACGCCTACAAAACAAAAAATATATGTCTAAATAACTGTTCTTGACAATTTAATTTCGTTAAAATGCCGAAATCGTGTGCTCAACCTCATCCTCTAAAGAGTAGATAAAACGCGATAATAAGGGATTATTATTATTATAAATATACTATTACTATAAAGGATTATTGCTCAATTAAGTTTAATTTTTTTTAATGCTTTCGGCAAACCATCTTCACGTCTGTTTAATATTCCATTTAGTTTGAGAGATATGATATTGCTGTCTCCTTCGCGCACGACACCCCCTTTCCTATGCGCACCACATCGGCCGAAAATTGAAGCAAAAATTGGACGCTAAGCGACCCTTTCCCCACGACCGTCGTTTCAAGACCTGTATGTAAGACCGTGACCTCGACACGTGCTCCAGCTGAACAGAGAATCAACCGTAGCTTGATAACGGAACGAGATAGACGAGTGATTTTTCTATACTTACGTGTAGAACTTACCGAGCTTGTGAAGTGACTTGAGAACTTGAGAAGTGAAAAGAACTAAAGCTCATATAGTTATATGATCTTGAAATTTGGACCGTTGGAAGGCAACGAAAGTTTAGCAGCACAATCTTTTTTGTCAAATTTGGGCGAAGTAAAGCCAAAAAAGGTTCTTCAACATCCTTATCAGAGCTATCCACAGCTCAAATTTGCCAGATAAGATTTTGAATGATAAAAAAAATGAAGAAATCATTATATAAAAAAGAAGCTTCGATGCTTTCCAATAATGAAAACTTCAATATTGTACAGTTGTAAAGTTAGAAGCGACGAATGGAACGAAGAGCACGAATAAGAAATTGCACCTGGGTAAACATTTTCACTTGGAACTCAAGATCGATCAGGCTCAACGGATCGAGCTCAGTGACAGTCGCAAAAATTGTTCGAAAGGCTTGTTCCTTCTGCAGACGTCACGATTCCGAATACACGTGGCATACGAGAATATTCTCGCGTCTGGCAGCTTTTATCTATTGGCCTAACTACGACATCATTTTTAACCTGCTACTTTATCCTCCTTCGTACAAAAGTACAGGAAACTTTTATTTGCGCGGGATACGTGTCAACTGTGTCTACAATGTATTTTTTTAATCCACGGTGAAAAAAACAAGGATTGAAAGCAAACAAATGGGCCTAGTTCGCACACTAGGTGATGCTCCCTAGTGATGAACACACGAGCTATGAGGAAAAGAGATCGAAAAACAGCGAGAGCGAGAGAGAGAGAGAGAGAGAGAGAGAGAGAGAGAGAGAGAGAGAGAGAGAGAGAGAGAGAGAGAGAGAGAGAGAGAGAGAGAGGTCGTTTGCATTTCGTAAGTTCTGCACACGACGATGTACATATTGATGCTTAGAAAAGCCACATCTGTTCAAACGTGTTCTGTTTCTGAGTCGAAGCATAACTAAGTATAAAATACTTCGCTGAGTTACTTCCAGCGATACAGCTCGCTGAAATATTATCGCTGGTATGAGGTAAATGATCGAGGTAAAATTCATTCTGAGCAAGATAGAAAAAAAAAAATACGTATCATTTTCAATAAGGAAAAATACTAACTCCGTTTGGTGAGAATTCGTTGAATACGAGGATCAGCAATTGATAGTCAATTAAATCTTGCGGTAAACAATATTATTGCCGAGCCAAAAAAATAACACGCGTACATTTACATAGATTATATTTTAATCACATAAAGGTACGAAATCAGGGCAAATTAATTTTATGGAACTTGGATAATCGCTGAGGGAATTAAAAACAAAATAAATAATAAAAGAAACAAAAGGTAATTAAAATTATGAAGATTATTTAAAAAATCGAACGCAGTACTCGGCGAGCCTCTTTTACGTGAATTTTTTATATTTCAATTTTTAAGGTATCACTGAATGGATCGTCGCACATAGGCTTATTTGATACTAAAAACCGGCAAACATTTTTTTTTTCCAACTTTTCTTAGCATAATTACTACTAAGGTCGATTGGCATTAAATAAAACACAAAATCAATAAAAACTATTACATTTATTAAAACTTAACACAACTATCTTTATTCATCACTATCATTATCACTATATTAATCTTCCGAACTTTCCTCGTTCAATGTACTTTCGTTTTCTTTTATTAAAGTCACTCCAGATCCTGACGGACGAAGGAGATGAATAGTTTTACTACAAAACGGTTTCGTCTTTTTTCGTGGCAATTTTGTTGGCGATTTTGTGATGTTCTTCAAAATAAGCCACCACCTTTCCAGAAGCCCTCAAGGTCATTTGTGTTGCATACGTTAATTGGTTGGTATCAAGTTGTTCTCGTATCTCCTTTGTTTTCCTCCATTTAGAACGTTCACTTGATTCAGAGAAAGTTTTTGAAGGGCGACCGCGACTACTCCTATTGTTATCGCCAGACTCAGGTAAAGATGACGTCACCACTGGTACTGTGATAGTCTCTTGCAACCAACCGCCATTCTTCGCCTCAAACACGTCTCTTTTTTTTGGGGGCTGTAGTCCATTTTTGTATGAAATTCGATTTGAAGTGAGAGAGTTCATGTTCAAAAACACTCCTTTCACATTTCGTTATTTCAAACACGTACTCTTCCAAATAGTCGAGTTTTTTTTGTCACCTTGCTTATAAGAGTACTGGAGTCCAATGTCGTACACATCTTTTTTGTAAATATTTTATGATTTGATGCATCAGGAGCAATGTTAACGCCATTTTAAAATATGGTAGGTAATAAGTTTGTTATGGAAACTGTATATTTGACGAAAAAAATAATTAAAAAAAGGTTTTATTTCTGCAACTTCTCTCTTATTAGCCAACTTCCTACAACACCTCTGATTACAATTCTATTACATTTTTTTTACTCGGTCTAGCCCGGAAATATAAGAAAGTTACTAATTTATAAAGGTAGTTTCACATTTTTTTTTTTGTAATTTTTACTGTTTTTAATTTAAGCCATAGAAAAAAAAACAAAAGACATGAACCTTAGTACAACAAGTATAAAACGAGCTACGTACCTCCATCTTCAGGATCCATCATCAATACTTGTCATAAACAACTCATTTGTTTGTGACCGGTCAAACAACTGATTTTTTTAAACCGCAGACAACGGCACATGCAACTTGGACAATAGCGATGTTCCGACTCACGCTATTGGTCAACCGCTAAGCCCGGCACTTCAAGATGGCCGCCATAGCGTACGCCATCTATTGTACTATTCTCCGAAGTAATAGTATTGTTATAATTGTAAACTTCAGAAAATAGATTTTATGGCTAATTTTCTAATATAAATAACCGTATGTGCGTCGGGCAAAAGGTTGGCAAACACAGAAATGTTTTTACTGGCCAAAAAATCGTTTATCGAAATTGCTGTGACAGCGATTTTTCTCATCCCCAATTCATTGGTCAAAATCTGATGAACGGTGCTGTGAGTCAAATTCAACTTTTTCCCGATCATTCTGACCGTCAAGCGATGATCTCAACGCACAAGATCCCGGATTCTGTCGATATTTTCATCGGTTCTTGAAGATGAAGACTTTCCGCTGCGTGGTTCATCTTCAATCGACTCTCTTCCTTCTGAAAATGCCTTCAACCACTGTAAAGCCTGGGCCCTTGACAAAACACTGTCTCCACTGTAGGCCTGCTGAAGTTTTGCAAAAGTTTCCGTTGCACTGTGCCCAAGTCTGAAGCAAAACCTCATAGCAAAGCGTTGCTCGAAATTGATGTCACTCATTTTTAGACCGCCCTAGAAAAAACTGTTTCACGAAAAAGAACGCTACCAACAACCAAACGACTCTAGCGAATTAAAACTCGTACTGAATGCGTATCGCATCTTCATCTGCCGCCTCTCCAAGTCTCGCGTCCTAAGTGTTGTCAGATCGAACCTTACGCTGCTAGTCTCATTACTTAATTTACACACCTCGTATATTGTCAAGCCTCTTACAATAATTCAATTGTTACAATACGTCAATAATTATTTCAGAGATAATAGCCAGTTAATCAAGCCACCCAAATAGCATGTTTGGATATATTTTTCGTTTATATTTGTGTTAACCATATTATGATTGCGGTGTCAATAAACTATACGGACTTTTCCTATTACCTATTTTATCATGAGCGTTTGTTGTAAATACCATTGACTTTTGTCTTCGTGTATAACGCATTCACCGTATCCGTATCCAAATTACCAGCAATTACACAGCCTCGCTGAAATAGAATCAGGCTACCCTGGCCGGATCCCTGTATTTATATGGGTGCACGTTCGACCGAACAACGAACGAATGCCCACATATGCATGGGTCCTGATTCCGCGAGGATGGGGACAATCAAACTAGGCTAAAATTTGACGAAGCGTGAAACAACGAACTCAAGCGTTAAAATGCAATCGCATCACGATATATTCGAAAATGTTTAAATGCGTACACAGACCCTTGCGCAGGAATGCCAGACACCTTACGCATACGCAGGGTGGATGCACGTACAGGCATACGTTACAGAGTTGGGTGCCCGTCGTGGAGAGACCTTGCTCGTGTTTAATTCTCGTTCGCAAGTGTCCGCGTCATATAATTGCATTCGACCGGTTCTCCCCCGGTGTACTATCCGCGCTTTCGAGGACGTAATTAATTGTAACGTTCTGCAAGCATTATACGATTAACCTCGTATCGTACAGGATTATAATAATGCGGCATCCGTGCGCCTATACGAGGGTTGCTCAGCTTCAACGCCACCTGGGAAAACCGTTGGAAAACCAAATCATGACGAAGTTTGCAACGTTCGATTGCAGCGTAAATAATTATTTATTTCTTTTCATTTATCGACACATCTCTAATTTCCATGGTGTTGAAGGTCGCCTTGTTGGAAAGCAAACAAAAATTCTTTTTCTTTTGCTCCGTTTATTTCTTTGTTTTTTTCAACCTTTGGAAAGTCTGTTGTCAGTTGTGTTACTGTTGGAAACTCAGTAATCCTTTCGCTTGCTCGGTCATCGGCATCGACCAACCGAGTATTGGCCCGGGCCAAAGCTGCTCGCCACGGGCGATCGCCCGAGCTGATCTTTATTTTTTCAAATTTAGCTTGTAGTTATCGATATCCCGCTGGCGCAACTACATAACAATATCGTTTTTTAAATCGATTCTCCGCGTCGGCCATTCCGAACCAAAACGGCGAGACACCTTTCATAAAATTCTTTTATTATATCACACACTGTTGGTTACAAGTTCGTTTCCCATTTGGCCATGGGGCCGACTACGTATTTCTGTTTGCATTACCTGATACATGTACATGCAATGGACCGTGCCACAGAGAGTGGGCGTGAGGTTCGCACTTTTGCGCTTGTTCTACCATACATAGCAATCCTCCATTCCAGGCAGCTGCACATTCGTGTTACTCCCAAATGGATATACGCACACTTTGCGTTTCTGTACCATCGCGATGCACATACTAGAGGCGAGTGGGCCTCGGGAGAACACTCCAACAATCTGCAATCGCGTGAAGTGTGCTTGGATACGTGCCCCGTTATATATATATATATATATATATATATTAGGGGGTCTATTTTTTATTTTTTGGGTCCCATCCAATCAAATAGTGACAAATAGAGAAAAAAAATATAAAGGCTCCCTGTAATTGGAAAATATTTAGAGGTCGCTACGTAGGTTTAAGCAAAATTATTCTGAAAATGAATGAAATTGAATGATTTATAGTTTTTCCAAACTATTTGTCGGAATACAAATTTGTTTATACTTTTTATAAGAATGTAACTTTATCTTAATTCTTTATAGCATGTGCAATCGTACTCATATTGAAATTTGGCATGTTTTACCGATGTTCGTTTACGACTAACAGCAGATACTGTTTCAGTTCTTCATCATATGTAATGGCCTGATTAAATTCTTCTATAAGGGCAACTCCTCGCTCTGCTGTGTCGTTTACTACACGGAATCCTTTGCAAATAGCGAAACACTTTAAAAAGCTTTCATCACTTTTCTACTCCAGTGGGTCCCGAGCAAGAAAACTTGGTTCTATTTTTATTATTTCAAAAAATCGCAAGCTACAAGCGGTGACGAAGTCTGCCAATCTGATGTTAAGAAGGCTATGGACTGTTATATCAGCTTTCACTTGACGACTGGCACTCACTGGACGTGCTAATGATTCAGTCATTTCGCGCTTCGTCTTAATTGGAACGTCGTTATCGGAAAAAGACAAACAGATTAACTCTTCTGACAGATACCATAGATGGTTCATGAATTTTTTTTAGGACGGTAGTAGCCACTTTAAGGTAGTAGTCTCGCCAAGGCGTTTTTCTATAGATTTTTTTTAATTTTGAGGCCTCATGCTGGACACTATTCAATGATGATCTCCAAAATTGCAAAAGGATTCACCGTTCCGTTTTCGAGATATTGGCAATCAAAGATTTCATGGTTTTACGCGTGTTCTTATGGAGAGCTGTGGAAAATTTTACATTTCACGCAATAACTTCGAAACTTTTCTACATATTTATTTATTTATTTTCTCTTACACAAGAACATATGACGAAGTGCGTAAAAAAAAATTATGAATTTCAAACCGTCTAGTTTCAGAGATATAGCGATTTAAATTAAGCAATGTCTAGCGACGCTAGCGCCACGAAGCGACTGCAGCAGACTAGAACTAGATTACAGTAGTGTGTGCATATTCGTATCCGCAGAGTATCTGCGCACTAGTAGCCGGAATGGATAGCCTGATAAAAAAGTGAGGGTTAGGTAAACATATTTGGCGTTTTCATCATTACTTTATAAGTTTTTAAATCCCGATAAGATGTACAACCTATATTGTAAGGATATTTCGCAATATTTCGAAGCTTCCATCGATTGAGCGGAGAATAAACTTTTCAACGTAACTGTGGCGAGATTACTACCTCAAACACAGTCCGATAGAGACCATGACATACTCGACTGGGGTCGAGGCTCCATGGTGGGAATAATATAGAGTAAAAATATTATAATGCTCGGTAGCGACCTCTAAACATTTTCCGATTACAGGGAGCCTTTGCGATATTTTTTTTTCTCTATTTGTCACAATTTGATCAGGTGGCCCGCAAAGAAATGAAAAACAAGGTGAAAAAAGTGGGCCACCCTAATATATATCTATACACACATATCTTATTTATTTATTGATAACAATACATTTTTATTGACGAATAATAACAAATAATAATGATACTAAATAATGATATACTAATACTAGATAATAATAATAACAACAACAATATAGTTAACCTATAATCTACTGCAAATGAGTATAATAATACTAATAACTTTTCCAAAGCAAACTGAAAAAGTGTGTCGCCTGGAACGATCAAATGGCCTATTAATAAAGAATAATAGTTATAAGTCCGTGTGTGTGGGTATTTTTTGGATTGTTTACATTTTTTTAATGGATCTGTTCCATTGCAGGGTACTTTTTGTAATAATATTTGGTAACTCGAATAGTTAATTTTGGGAGCTGTCGTAACTAATGACGTTGAAGTTTGGATCGTTACAATGCAACGAGTTTTTTTTTTCATTTGTCATTTGTTTACTTTTATCGTTCTCCAAGGCTTTTTTTTGCGAATTGGAGTCATAAATCTCCAATAAGAATATGCAAAAACGTTTGAATTGATTTCACAGTCTGAATCAGCAAAAAAAAAGATTGATCCAACGATGCAAACTTCAACGTCATCATAACTATTACTTGGAAATCGAAATTGAGGGCATATTATTGTGTCCAATATTGTTGATAATTACGGCCTGGCGGAATCGTGGCTATACAATTATAAATCGCTCTTCCTCTCTCTCTCTCTTTCTCTCTCTATCTCTCTCTGTCTCTCCCGGTCTTTCCGCCTCTCGGATTTTACGATGGGTATTCACTCCTCATCGTTAGACTATACTGGGTAACATTTTGTCTGACCTCGGCTCTCTTTTTCTGTCTCTATCTCTCGCTCTTTCCTCTTCATGAGCATTTCTATATACAAATATCGTGTAAATCGGTCGCATAGACTTAACGAAAGTTTATACGAGCTGGCCGGATGGACTTGCGACATGCAAACAAACATGCCGATGGCTTGGGGCTAAAAGAACATGCGGTCTGGGCTTTAGTCCAGTCTTGATAGCCCCTTTTAACTTTGAGGCATTTTGTATGATACACACACACACACACACACACACACACACATATATATATAATTGGTATTTTGTACTGGCTCTACTATCGATTATTAATGGGGTCGGACGTAGCCAAGACTCACTGAGAATTCCACAATCTCCACAGCATCCAAGCGAAATGTGCAATGTTGGAGGATGCAGCGAGAGCGAAAAACGGAGAAAGAAGTGTAGAGGTGGGAGAAAGAGAAGGAATGAAAGGGAGCTATTGGAGAATCTATAACCTAAATCTACTGAGGATGACTATGGGTAATAATAACAATAAAGGAACAATAAAATTTTCAAGTTTTTGTTACATCCCAACCGTGCGTACTCAAGCGGGAGCTTATCATAATTGGACATGGCTCGAGTGGAGGTATCGAGGCAAACATTTCGTTATATTACACTTGCGAGTGTGAAGAAACGAGGAAAAAAAAATCGAAATAAAAACTACTCTGCTTGCTCAAGGAAGATTGACGCGAGTTACGCCCTTCTTTCATCACCTAAACATCAAGGTTTTTATTTCTTGAGTTCCAACGTATTTCCTGGTGGGTTTTTACGTATTACCCTTTCCAATTGAACCCTTTCCTATCACGCCCGATTCGCAGTTTCCTAATCCAACTTAACTTCCGTTGCGTCCACAGCCGTCTTGAGCTACACTATACCGCATATGCCGAAAGCACGGGGAAACTCTGGAAAAACACGTACCGTTATGGACGGCTCCTTTTGATTCTCTGGTACAAAGATTTTTTGACTCAAGGTAGTCGTCTCGTCACAGTCACGTTGAAAAGTTTATTCTCCGTTCAATCGATGAAAGCTTCGAAATATTGCGAAATATCCTTCTAATGTAGCCTGTACATCTTATCGTGATGTAAAAACTTACAAAGTAATGATGAAAACGTCTAATATAATGTTTACTTAACCCTCACTTTTGTATCAGACTATCCATTTCGGTTATTAATACGTAGATACTCTGCATATACGAATATGCACACACTACTGTAATCTAGTTCTAGTCTGCTCCAGCCGCTTCGTGGCGCTAGTGCCGCTAGACATTGCTTAATTTAAATCGCTATATTTCTGAAACTAGACCGTGAAAATTCATGATTTTTTTTTACCCACTTAGTCATATGTTTCTATAAATGAGAATATTTTTTTTTTAATCTGTAGGAAAGTTTCGAAGTTATTGCGTGAAATGTAAAATTTTCCACTGCTACCCATAAGAGCACGTGTAAAACCGTGAAATCTTTGATTACCAATATATCTCGAAAACGGAACGGTGAATCCTTTTGGAATTTTGCAGGTAATCATTTAATATTATCCTGAATGGGTCCTCAAAATAAAAATTAAAATCTATAGAGAAATTAGCCGTGGCAAGACTACTACCTGAAGTGGTCTACACCAAGGTCTCAGTAGTATTGGCCTTTACTGGTTGATGCGTCAGCCGGGGCAAGGCTAAGCAGTCACTGCTTAAGGAGAGAAATACATGTAGCAACATGAAAAAGTTATTATTTTTTTTTTACGTAAAATCATAAAAACTGAAGGACTATTGCATGGCTCTGGAATTGCTGATTAGACGGTAAGTCATTGTGTTTTCGTAGTTCGTAACTTTAAACGCGTTTTTATCAAAACTACAATATTACCCTGAACCAACTTATGGAAATCACTTTTCAAAAGGACTCTTTTATTGCAAAAAAAAACGAAAATGTTATGTAAAATTTCATTTTTTTCTGAAGTGTCCCATTTTTTAAAGTCTCAACTTTTTAAATGCTTCTTAGGTATAAGTTCAGCATTTGGATGTTAAAATACTAAAAACTCTTGGCTCGTATTATTCCGATCAATATTGAAGTCGTTGGATTTCCCAAAAACGGACAACGGTCGCCAAAATCTTCCTGGAAGACTTAGGAGGCGTGTTTTTTAAAAAATTAAACATAAAAAAATGTAAACATTTATTTGAATAGTTCAATTGTGTAATAAATTGTACCTAGTTTTATAAATGTAAAACCCTTTCATGAATGTAAAACGTTATGTTCCTTTGAAAAATAACAAAAATGTATTAATATTGGCTATTTTTCTTCATCTACATGTATTTCCCGCCTTAACTCGAAGGACTGCTGGTGCATAAACCCCAGCGTTTATGCACCGTAATGCAAGCAACGCACCCAAAGCAGAAATCGAGCGCGGTCTGTGGCAAAAAGAAGACCCGTAACTTTTTCCTTCTTTTGCATGTCTGGGTAAAGAGTTTAAAGTGCATAGATCGATGACGAGTGGATGAAGTACCATCCGGGTCAAATTTATCCCGTGTGTTAAAATCGTAGTCAGAGATAAGTGCCCGAGCAGAAATCTAATCAGGCTGCCTGAGGATCCATCAGGGCCGGATCAGGGATCAATAAGGCGCCCTGATCAGGCACGCATGATTTGCGCCGGACAGGGGCCTGAGCAGGGATCAATGAGGCGCCCTGATCAGGCAGGCCTGATTTGTGCCAGACAGGGGCCTGAGCAGGGATCAATAAGGCGCCCTGATCAGGCACGCCTGATTTGCGCCGGATAGAAGCCTTATCAGGTATCAATAAGGCGCCCTGATCAGGCACGCATGACTTGCGCCGGACAGGGGCCTGAGCAGGGATCAATAAGGCGCCCTGATCAGGCACGCCTGATTTGCGCCAGACAGGGGCCTGAGCAGGGATCAATAAGGCGCCCTGATCAGGCACGCCTGATTTGCGCCGGATAGAAGCCTTATCAGGTATCAATAAGGCGCCCTGATCAGGCACGCATGACTTGCGCCGGACAGGGGCCTGAGCAGGGATCAATAAGGCGCCCTGATCAGGCACGCCTGATTTGCGCCAGACAGGGGCCTGAGCAGGGATCAATAAGGCGCCCTGATCAGGCACGCCTGATTTGCGCCGGATAGAAGCCTTATCAGGTATCAATAAGGCGCCCTGATCAGGCACGCATGATTTGCGCCGGACAGATTGGGCCGGAAAGATTGGGACGGTCATCGCCAAAACCGGAACAAAAACTAAACGATCAAGTCAAGTAAAATAAAAACTTAAACTTTAAAAAAATGTTTTCATATGTTTCATATTTTTAATAACGTTAGTAAACTTGATAACGTGTAACTGCGATAATAATTTAATAAATGTTGATCTATTTTTAAACAAAAAATTAATCAAATGATTGAGCCAGATGACACGCATGTCTCAGGCAGGATGAGGCACCTGATCCGGGCCAGATAAGTTGCTTGATCCGAGCCAGATATAGTGCCTAATCCGAGCCTGGTAAGGTGCCTGATCCGGGCCTGATAAAGCGCCTGATCAGAGCCTGATAAGGTGCCTGATCCGGACCTGAATTTGCAAAAGCGTTACATCCCTGATCAGGGCCGGACTAAATTTGCCTGATCCGGCCCGGATTTGCTATTGTGGCAGCCTGATCCGGTCCGGATTTCACCCTGAACAAATTTCTGCTCGGGTGTGTCAACGGAAGACGATTTTGACACATCGTGTCAAATTGATCCGGACTTCTTTCACCTGCCATTAACAACACTTCGGTCGGTTTTTGTGGTAAAAAAATAAGGAATACACTCTTGACACTTCTTTAATATGTCTGCATAATTGAAAGCAGCCCAATGATATTTCGGAAGTTACATCCGGATGATTGCTTACGCATCATCAGCATTGGAGAGATACAATGAACAATGTATACGTATATATATATATATATATATATATATATATATACGTATGATCTGTGTGACTATTGGAAGCGGAAAATACGCGGGCGTCTTCCAGTCCACCCACATACCGGGCAAAGAGCCAATTGCCCACAGAGTTACCTACTCGCGTGTAGGCGTTGTGTACGACTAGATAGATTCGGCCAAAGTATACATATATATACGTGTATATACGAGATATCGACTGCAGCTAAATAGCAAACGGAGCGAATCGCTCGTTCGACCCCGTTACCCGTTATATTCTCTCGCCCATTTTTCCTCGGCGTTGCACTTTTTTTTTTTTTCTTTATCCCATCGAGATCCACGTCTCGCTGTTTTCCGGCAAGAGTCGCGGCGTTACGGCTCAATAAAGTCCTCGAAGCCTCGTACACACGATAGAATAATGGAAGAGACGCGAACGATCGACAGTCTTTTATTGCATCTCATGATAGATCGGTGACAAAATGGAGACGAGAATAATCAACGAGTTCTTCTCCGATCAAAGGCCTTCGATCCCTCTATCAGAATCAAAAAGAGCATTGAGACGAGGCGACGCTCAGTCGGTAATTAAACTTTTATTGAACACGAGATGGAAGTTTGCATCGTTGGAATGCAATGGGAATCAATTTTTTCTGAATTTCTTCAATTTCGTAACTTTGGGATTGGGTGTACAACTTTGGGACATCGCGTAATATACGACTTTTGAATTTTCCACAAACATCATGCCTTATGAATCGGAGCGCAATCACCGTTTTTGCATACACTGGTATTGGTGCTACCTTGCGGAAAATATTTGAAGCTATAGTTGTACTGACGTCCGACGGCAGTCCATCTTGTTTTTCACCGTTCGTCGTAGCGTTTTTAGATCGTGTTAAAACTTTCATTCGCCTTCGAAAAACTGGAAACATTTCACCACCGGCAGGTATGTTTATTTAGAAGTACATTATTCGACATCTATTTGAAGTGTTATTTGTACCTTTAATTTTGTTATTTAATTTTATAACTTGAAAGTTGTAAATTTTCAGCAATGAGTGGGGTAACATTGGGGAAGTCCCAAAGTGATTTGGAAGAACATACTCCATCAACGCCACCCCCACAATCTTCCAGTTTCTACCAGAACTTTATGGTGGATGACTATGTTCTGGTAAGATTACAAACGTTAGTTTTACCCAGGACGGATCATTGAGATAAAAAATGACGAAGAAGTACTTATCTCTGGGATGAAGAAGTCTGCCCTAAACTGGAAATGGCCAGCTAAGTCTGACAAAATTTTTTATTCGAAGAATGAAATCGTCCTGAAAATCAAGCAGCCTACTCGAATTGCCCAACGGGAAATTTTCAAAGTTTAAGTACTGATCCCGTTTACGAACAAGTTTGAAATTCATTTGAGTAATTAATTTATGTTAAAAAGTTTCTTACCTTCCTATCAAAATTTGTCTATCTTTCCTAACCAATAATGTTATTTTTAATCCTAATATTTAAAAACTATTACTGTAATTCGTAAAATTTTAATACACATTTGAAATAAAATCTTATGTAAATGTTTTGAAAACTGTGTCTTAAGTCTCTATTAAAATACTGTTTAATGGAGATTTAAATTTAATTTAAAAAGTTCAAATTAAAAATTCTCAAACGACGTCAATTGAGAAATAGCGCGGTATCTACTTGGATTCCAATGTGGGCTCCCTTCGTGCGGTGACCCTATCAAATCTCTATAGGGATGTGATAGAATCTGGGGACTGCCCAACAAATTTCTACGCGAGGATACTGCACGACATTGATCGACGTACACTTTATACTGAACGATTTGGACAAATCGTATGTTTGTCAATCAAAGGGTATATTTCTTCGTCTCGGCTGAAATCCGCCGAATATTCGATCGTCCATTTATCAGCCGAGAATCATTGCCGCAGCGCGCAAATTCGTCATTATTGTCATTTTCTTGCCAAAGAAACTCCTTTATTTTTTTGCGCTAAATTTTGTTCTACATTGGCAAGGAGCTTTTCCATTTTCGCATCATCATTCTCGGGCATAGTACACGTTCCATTTGCGGTCAAAGAACGGAAGAACAAAACGCCCGAACTATATATATACACGGTGAACCTTGTTTAATGGTGATTAATGCCCTGCATTACGTGAAATAAAGTCAAAGCGATTAAATACCGGCGGAACTGTGGCTTTTGGTGCATTCCCGTGCGCTTGTTTCTATACCGCGGTTTTGTGCGAATATGCCACGCACACGCGCTTCTCCACATAGCTATTCACGAGTTCTATGACCTCGTATCCGCCAAGATCAAGTTTCGGTATTATTGCGTACAGAAAAATCCCTACATGCTAAGACTTATAGTCTTTTCGTTTCGTCATTGCATTTAAGGCCTTAGGCCACTCTAGAGGCCAAAAAAGGGCATATTTTGAGATTTTTTTTTCAGCGAAACCATAAAATAAAACGGAATTACAAAATAGCGGTTTTATTATACACGTAATTGACTATAGAAAATGATTTTTTTCACAGCGATACATGTCAAAATGGCGACTGTGCAGCATTTTTCCGATGACGCCTTTATTTCTGGAAGGTCAAGGGCCGGACCAACAGCTCCTGTAATTTTTGAGTTATGATGAGGCACTAAAGTTTTTTTCGGTTATATTATATATAAGAATAGTTATAGAAGTACGAAGAATTTTTTTGATATATTTTTTTTTGTCAAGATGGCGCATTTCTAAAACAAAAAGTATAAAATGCTATAAGAATATCGTCAGAAAATTCTTTATAAAAAAGGAAGTAGGCGAAATAATGAAAAAATCCTATATAGTGCCTCGGAAAATGTAATTCTAAATATACAGTTAAAATTTCAAGTGAAGCGGTTGAAATTTGTTTGAGTTATGAGTCCGGCCGTCTTGAAAAATGTAGTTTTGAGATAAACGCGTTTAAAGTTAGTAGAAAGTTACGGCATTAATCAAGAGGGGTTGGCTAGAATTCGAAAATCGATTACTTAGACATTTTTCACACACATAATCTTTTGGAATATAATTTTATAGGTACATTTTTAACAAAAAAATCGATTTTTGGAAAATCCTAGAGTGGCCTAAGGCCTTAAAAGTGCCTCAATATTGCCTGATCGGTCTTGATTATTTGCCCGGACGTAAATAAAAAAAATGTCGTTTATTATTATTATTTTATTTATTTTCATTTAGTCATTTCTATTATTTTTTATTTATTTTTATTTTTTATATATTATCATGATTATTGTTACTGTTATTCTAATTGCTTGCAATATGTCCGAAAAACGGATAGTTAAATAATTGGAGTGTATTAAAATAATAGAAGGTTGCACAAAAAATGAGGATGAATTAAAAAATGTTCTTATTTCTCACGGTTCGAACTATTTCCGTTATTTTTTTTTCTTCGAACTCGTTCAGTATATTGCTATTTTTTTTTCTCCTATTCCACGTCGTATCTTTGTTGTTGAGAAATAATCGAGAGAATGGAAAGCAGACGCCTTGTGCTTGCAAAATATTCTTTCGACTCGTCCAATTATAAGGATTGCGTAGAAAATTATCGAATGGCCGAGTAATTGGTGTATCTCGTAAAGTTTTTAGCGCTACGGCGTTTCTAAATTGTATCTCAAATGACGCCTACGGATGTAGCGAGCCTCGTTTTCGTTGCATCACAAAGTGTCAAATATCTGCCGATGTAAATGTGTTTAGGTAGCAGTTGCGGTTTCCGTTGGGAAAGCTACGTCAATAAAATAGTGTTGTCGGAGCCGAAAAGTAACCGCGAAGTATTCGCTATATTCACACATCTATGGCTGAATGTACGTACGAATATATTTTTGACTTCATAGCAAATGCATATAAAGAACAGACGTATTTTTCCACGAGACTTGGTATGAAAAATAACGTATAAAAAGTCCCGGGAGGATGAAAACGTCGGACACGAGAGACATGGAAATGGTGTGGAAAACTCGATATAAAGAAGAAACAGGAAGGGCGGAAGAGAGAAAGAGAGAGAGAGAGAGAGAGAGAGAGAGAAGGCAGGACGAAAGGGCGAACAATTTCGATTTGCCTATCGTCCTATGCGTGTTCCGAAGTACACGACTCCTTAGGGAATTGTTGAAGGACGTATAGAAAGTTGTCAATACCTAGTATGTGGACCTTGTTACGTCCCGTTTCTCTCTCTCTCTCTCTCTCTCTCTCTCTCTCTCTCTCTCTCTCTCTCTCTCTCTCTCTCTTCACTATCTCCATTACCATTACTATAATGTTACTATACTCTTATTTACGTTTTTGTTTTAATTTTTTTACCTGAATATTTATTACTATACTCTTATTTACTTTTTTGTTTTAATTTTTCGACCTGAATATTTATTATATAGCCAACTAATATATATGACCGGTCGATTCTACCCAGGGTGACCACGAAGGATTAACATCTTCGTTGCAGTTCTCTGGAAGTGTCTTAATTCAGTTTGTAATTCGTGAAAAGACTATAACTGTCGCCTGTAGGTATGGGTATTCCCGAGGAAATTGTATTCGATTGGTACAAAAAAAAAATGGGACTTCGTTAGCCTGGA
Source organism: Ophion ventricosus (assembly GCA_963932345.1). Lineage (NCBI taxonomy): Eukaryota > Metazoa > Arthropoda > Insecta > Hymenoptera > Ichneumonidae > Ophion > Ophion ventricosus. Next base: position 27,585,201 of record OZ010712.1, read on the forward strand.
TGTAGTGAGCCATTGTCTAGTTGAAAACAAAACAAAAAACGTTTGTCGTAACTTTCTCAGTTCGAATATATAAAATCTGGGAAAGGTTCCCGATGCGGATACTACGACCTGGTGACAGCTGAACCGATGGAGATCGGTTGATTCTGCAAGCCTTAATTTTCCATTTTTTGCCCCAAACAAGGAGCATCCGGAAGAACGAAACTATATAACGGACCAAATTCACACAGACTTCCCAACACGTAAGAACTTATTCGTCGTACGTCTCGGGGGAAATTGAAGGGAAGAAAAATCACTACCATACATCTTTCTCCCTCTCTTTATATATATACATATATATATATATATATATATATATATATATATCCCTCTCTCCAGTGTGAAATAAAAAGGCGAAAAAGTGTATGTTTGTGGAAGAGACTCGGAGAGCCGCAAACAGTTCGAAATATCGTTTTATCATCGTTCTTGGAGTTTTCCAAACAAACCCAAACAAACCTAAACTATATGGATAAGATATCAACGCATTAGGGGGAGTCGGAATTGAGAGACAAGTGATCGAAAATTTATATTGTTTTTCAAATATTATTCGTCGATCCATTTTTTCCCGATTTTTCCAATTATTATTCTTTGTACTCCGGTGGCAGCATGAGGTATCCGTAAAACGGGTATCCAAACATTGAAAAATCTGAGTAATTCGTCAATCCCTCAATCAACATCTTTCATCATCCCTGCGTTCTTAAAGACTTCCTTTTATTTGTTATTTTTATTATTTATCATAGAAAAAAAAAACAACGATCGATCGACAAGTGTCCTCTGAATCAGTCACGTTCGTCTGCAACAAGATTTTTCTTCCCGATTTCTCTACGCTTTCGCACACTGCATAAAACACTGCCGCGTACCACGAGAAAAATAAATGCGTTTTCTAAACTTTTACAGAGTTATCTACGCACACGCAGGAACAAAAGGACAGAAGAGTATTATCGCGGCGATCGCAATCCCAAAATGTCCTGTGTGCAAGAGCAGTTGAAAATTATTTGCTGACGAATACATATATCCGAGGAAACAATAATTCTTTCGCCCGCGCTACCAGCATTTTCTTCGCCCGCCGATTTCTCTCACTCCCTTAATGGTCCTCTCTTACATTTCCCTCGTCTTTTCAACTTCAACCGACTCTTTTATGTCGAAAAGACTTCTTGCTCTTTTCTTCTTCTATTTTATATATCCTACGTGTATATCCTATGTGTATGTATATAGGTTAGAAAAGATTGAAGAGCAAAAAGTATATACGTGTCTATAGAAAAGTAATATATATATATTTGAGGCCGCGCGAATGTGTATTGATTCTCATAGACTCAATATCTCGTCCCTTTTCTCTGGCAAAATATTTGTTCAAGGGAAAAAGCGGTTTCGCCATTCGTACTCCTTTATCCACAAATTTCCTGTCCTCAGCATTCCTCTCTTTCTCTCTCTCTCTCTCTCTCTCTCTCTCTCTCTCTCTCTCTCTCTCTCTCTCTCTCTCTCACGCACACACACACATTTACATAGTCGAAAAATTCCATAAACTGAGCTAGCTCCCTGGAGAACAAAAGATAAGGATTGAGATGCGCAGGCTTTTCGAGTTGTGTGTCAAAGACGGACACAATTTTCAAGTTTCCCAGGTCCACGCGTGTCGCCACGTCACGAAGCGCATAAAGCTGTAGTATACTGTGCATGTCTAGAAATTCTCTCCGAATAAAAAAAATGTACATCTTTTTTCTCGTCGCCCTTCGATGTGCTCTGCATTAGCTTGGCTGTAGGATCGCGAAGGAACGAGATTGCTACGGGATACCGCGAAAATGAGCAATTCGTAAATCTTTTCTTTGCTTATTTGACAATTATTGCGAATTTTCGTCTGCATATGATAACAAGTCTATGATAAAAATTTGAAAAGTCAAGTACGTAAGAGATTCAGTGGATTATTTTTTGGTTCATATTTAGAAGGAAAAAAAAGGTTTTCTATATAGTCCAATACTTACTCATAATCGAATAGTGATAGTTTTTCTAGTGAGAAAAACAAAAAAATTAAGTCGCTTTACGTTGAAAACTAGTGGAACCTTTTTACATTGAGTATTCACCGGTGCTTTGTTTTTATCAATGCCGTGCAGAAATTTCTTAGGGATATCTAAGTTCCGATCAGATACCGATGAGGATATGATACGGATTCCCTAGAAGGGGTATCCAGATGGCGCCCACTACGTAGCATAAGGCGGAGACGTGGTGGCAAGAATTTGAAATACTTATTTCAAATACGTATTAAATACGTTTTTCTTAGTAAATTAAATACATATTTTCTTAGTTCGAACGATCGCCATAAATATAATTACTTAGAATAGATAACCTATATCGATTTTCTCCAAGAAATATAAGTCTTTCAAGGTTTATATATTGTGTTTTCGATTTTTTAAAATTAAATGTAAAGAATTTTTTTAGAAGTTCTGTTATTAAAATATATAAGTTTTGACAGTTAGACTGTAGCACCAATTTTTACCTAATCTTTTTCAGATACTTGAATAAATGATATCAGAAAACGTCCAGCATCTCCAGCTGATACGGATCGTTATCGCCTTGCGATTTTTACAATCATCCCTGGGATCCGATTTGATGTCGAACTAGATCTTGTTCTAGAAGTCCGGGATTCTAGCCTGGATCCTATGCAAAGTTTCTATTTGGATTCTGACTAGAGTCCCAAATAGTTCCGGATTAGGATCCTGGCTGGAATTCGATTTGCGGGCGTTACATTCCGCTCCCGGATTCGATCCCACGTCCGACTGGATCTCGCTTGAGAAACCAGGCTCCTAGTCCGAATCGGACTGTATCCATGACAATATTTCTGCATGGGCACTTTTCTTTAAATGGAGACTGAAAAGCAAAGCTTCCCGCAAATTGCGTCTTGTTGGCATAAAATTCGACATATTCGACGGGCAAAAAAATAATGTCTTTTACACTTCGGCAAAATAACACATATTGAAAACTAAAGCCGCGTGATGATGCTTTGACATAAAATTAGTAACAATATGGCCCGATGCGATACAGTACTAGTCACGTCATCTCTTGAAGATCCCTTAAAATTAATGCACACACCACCTAATATACACGCGTATACCAGGGTCAAACACATGCTCTTTGAATTACTCTGCCCGAAAAAGAAGCTACGAGGGTAAGGAAGTTTCGAATACGTACGGTATGGTAGGGAGGGGCATGTTGAGCAAGTTTGGAATTATTACCCTGTAATTCCTTAATAGTCTGCCGTATAAAAAAGAAACTTACTTTGGTCAATAGGAAATTTATCTGGGAAAGAAGTCTGTAGACGAAATTCCTGTTATCCTTATAGTTTCACAGATAATCGCTCTCAAATGACTAAGGCCATATTTGCTCAATCTGCCCCGATATAGTGGGGTAAGTTGAGCATGAGTATGAGCTAAGTTGGACAAAGTAAGAATTGCATTAAAAAATCAGACGTATGTAACACGATTTGGTACAATGCAGTAATAAACCAACAGTTGCTTGTTAATTAGTTAGGTTTGGAAACATTAACATTAATTGCAATGAACTTTGAAATATATTTTCTCATACAATTGCAGAAGAAAATCTTTCAATCACGTTTTTTTTTACTTTTGGGTGCAAAAATAATGAAACGTCCCGTGTCACCGTCTCGTGCGCCGCATGGCAACGGGTAATGGCGTGATGTGTTCCCCTCCCCCTTACCTCTCTTTCCGCCATTTGATGCACCCGCGTGCGGTGCTTAGTTTTCCAGATATTTCGATTGCCCAACTTACTCGAATGCTCAACATGTCCCTCCCTACCCTAATGTAAAAAAGCCAGTCTATTGGGGTTGCGGGCGGAGATAAAGTATGTGGGCCTGATCCTAGTCGAGGAGCTCGAAAAAAAGTGAAATTGTAGTGTGCACTGGACACGTGGGATTCGGAGTTGTTGGACACCTCAATTAGTCCAGATTTTACAACGTTTTTTCTCCTTGGCCCCGCTTTCTCTCTCTCTCTCTCTCTCGCTTCTTTGCAAAGAATAACGTCGAGGGCGGTGGTTAGCGCGACTCCGAACTTCAACCTGTGACGTTATAGAGGCACCTAATAATGGCCGAGCGGAGACTGGCAAGCCTCAGGCACGTCCGGTATAGACCCCGTGTGCGAGAGAGCTTTATTCTTTCCCGTTAAGCCAGAAGCTCATCTCTTTGCTTTTTCCGTTGATCTCTCTCTCTCTCTCTCCCGCTGTTTTTCCTGTTTCCCCTCTCCCTGCTTTGCTTCCTTATAAAACGAGTCAAAAGACAGTAGTAGGAGTGATATAAAGAAGTGCGAGCTTCCATCCGGGCGTTGATTAAATTCACTCTGTCCTCGTCTTCAGCGGGTGGAGGAACGAAAGGAGACACGGGCGGGATGACTCCTTTTTTTCCAAACGTCCTTTTTGTCTTTAGCCTCTCGTTGAAACATACGAAACTCCATGTGTGTGCGTGCGTTTGTGTATGTATGCATGTATATATAGTATATATATATATATAGTCTTGGAGGATATTGTTGCTCAAACGACAAAAAAATCCCGGTTGAATTTAATATCGCGAGGCTGCAAAGAAATCATATACGCAGACGTAAGCGTACAACTATATATGTATTCCGGGCCTTTGTGTGTATATTGTTTATCAAGAAATGCGGCAGCGTCTAGATGCCAAGCAATACGAAAGAACAATTCGACGCTGATGACGGACACGCCGCGTACTCTTCATACAGTAAGTTGGCTTTTTACTGGTAGTTTTTTTTTTTTTAATTTGTCTCCACGTCACGCTAAAACTCGCGAACATATAAAAAACAAAATCAAATGACATTTTACCAATGTAAGATGATTTTTTCCTATCGATTTCGTTCAGGTTATTTTTCGAACCAATCAACTGAGATCTCACAACTCGCACCGATGTTTCGAGTGAACGATCAGAAGTTTTTGCACATATGTGGGTTTGTTGAATTCAATAGAGTTATTCGGCATTGTTGTAAACGTATTAGGTGTACAACTTTGCTTCCGCCGTTTTTCGATAGATGGCTGCAGCGGTAAGTGCTGGTCGAAATAGGCAAATCAAAAATGTCACACAGTGAGCTTGGACATCTGTCAACATAACGACAGCACCACATTAGTGAATTTGTGTTTGCATAATAAATTTATTCTCGATCGAAGATGTCAGTTTTCGAGCCAAATTCTCGTCATTTGCGGGAAGTTTTGATTTACTGCTTCCATTTGAAGAAAACCGCGGATGAGGCGCATCGAATGCTTTCAAGTATTTACGGTGAGTCTGCTCTTAGTGAAAGAACACGTCGTAAGTGGTTCCAACGCTTCAAGGGCGGTGATATTGACGTTAAGGTTATGCTCTGCATTCGGTGGGACCAGGTCGGTGTGATATATTATGAGCTGTTGAAACCGAGTGAACGCATCACAGGGATCGGTATCGAACGCAATTGATGCGTTTAAGCCGAGCGTTGAAGGAGAAATGGTCACAGTACCAAGAGACATGACAAAGTTATCCTTCAGCATGACAATGCTCGGCCACATGTCTCAAGACTGGTCAAGACATATTTGGAAACGCTAAAATGTGTGGTCTTACCCCACCCGCCGTACTTCCCAGACGTTGGTCCTTCCGACTACCATTTGTTTCGATCGATGGCACACGCCCTGGCTGGTCAGCATTTCCGCTCTTACGAAGAGGTCCAAAAATGGATGGATTCGTGGATCGCCTCAAAAGACGCATCGTTTTTTCGTGATGGTATCCGACAATTGCCAAAAAGATGGGAAAAAGTAGTAGCTAGCGACGGACAGTACTTTGAATCATGAACAGGTAATCACTTTAAAGAATAAAGCCTCAAATTTTGGAAAAAAAAACGGCGGAAGCAAAGTTGTACACCTAATAAAACATACGTTTAAAAATAAAAAATGAAACGTCATACCTGTAGTTATCGAGAAGTTACAAATATAATAAATAATTTTCTTAAATTATAAAAAAAATTATCTGTATATATATAAATGAATGTTTCTCTGTCTGTCCCGTATGCGTTCCTATACCATTTATCCGATTGCGATGAAACTTTTGTGAGTTGTTGTGCGCATGCCCGCGAAGGTTTCTGACATAGTACCATCACCGTACAATATGTGGCGCGCGAGTCGTATCGGATAATTGTTCGTTTTCTATGCGTGCGCGCATCCATCAACAGATTGAGTTGAAACTTTGACAGTTGTTGTTGGCACTTGCGCCAAAGTTTCTGACATAGTACCATCGACGTACAATAGGTGGCGCGCGAGTTTTATCGGATAATTGTTCGTCTTCTTTGCGTTCGCACATCGTTCATCAGATTGAGTTGAAAATTTTAATCATGCTTTCGAAACGCGCTTCAAATGGTAGATATATCTTTTATAATAATTCTTTGAGTGGCATTGCAACGCATGCCGGGTAAAGTTTGTTAATTTATAAAAATATAAAAAATAGTTTAAATTTTTCATTGAAGATTGCCAATGAAAAATTCTTATAGCTTCATTTGTTTTTCTGTTGCGGGCGAAGAAAAATGTATGTCTTCAGGCTTTGCGAACCCAAACATGGATTTGTACGCTCCGTCGAAGAGGACAAAAAGTTCATACCTTTAGGTGTCGAGTGGCTAAGAATATGAAGTTTGTTTTGCATCGAACTTAGGCAACGAAAAATTCTTACAAGGTCTTTAAGCTCCTTAAGCTTTCGATTTAGCGAAAATGCAAAAACATGAAAACATTAGTTTTTTCCCCCCTTCAAAGTGTTACCCGCTAGTTTCAATTTAATGCACCACTCTTGAATGTGGGGCGAGATTGAGAAAAATAAAAACGTGCTTCATCCCTTAATTTTTCTTTTGTTTTGTCAATGTACCCACGGTGAATTTCTAATTGTTTTGCACTGGACGAATTTTCGATTTTGTTTCACTGAAATCGCAGTACACTGCTTACGAGTGAAATTGCAAAATCAGCCCTTGACATGCTTCACTCCACTCTCAAAACCATTTTTCCGCCGGGGACAAAATTACATATCTAACAGTTTTTTAAATATTCTAACATATACACGGTTTCAACAAAATCGAAGGCGGACACCAAAGTCATGTTCCTTGTTAGAGCTTTAGGTATCGAAAATGCAAAAATATTAACGTTTCTCAAATCAATCGGACAAAAAAAATCTACAACGTTGGGTATTGCGAACGAGAAATTTGTTCGCAGTAACTAACGTCCTGAATTTCACAAGTCATTTCATTCTTTTTGTATATTTGATTAATAGAAAAAAAAAAAAAACGATTTTCCGAAGTAAAACAAAAATAATTAGTTTTAAAATAAAGCAGAATTTTTTTTTTATAAGGCACAACAAACAATAATATTCTCGGGGGATGTTTTTATTATTTGGCTTCCGTTTTTTATCTTTTTATAAGTGTATATATATATATATATATACACATTCGAAGGCCCGGGAGCAGACACGCGGTTGTACATCCCGAATTTTTTATGTTCACCCTTTTCGTCTGCAAAACAGTTTCATTTCTCTTTTATACGTCATATGGGCATCTTTTGAGAAACGAGATACAAAGACTGAGAAGTGGAAAAGGATAGCGATAAAGAGAGGTGAGGATATATATATATGAACGCACCATGCATTCGTAGTGAGAGAAAGATACTTTTATAAACGGCTGCCACGTGTTTATAGCGCCCACACGCCCCGGTAGAGCTTTACCTTGTTAATATATAGATATTAATATACATATACGTGCAGAGTTATCCGTAGCAACGGTTGAATAAATTGCTTCTTTTTTTGCCCTTTCTCGCGGAATAATGCGAAGGCGCTCCCTTTTGTGCCACAAATGTTCTCTCTCGCTCCGGTTGAATGATTGATATTCCTCTGTGTTTTAGTATCGTCGAGAATCTGCCTCTCTCCTACTCGCTCTCTTTCTCTCTCTCTCTCTCTCTCTACTCTTTATCTCTCAGTCTCTCTCAATACATACCCGAGTCTTGTCGTCTCCGCAGAGACATTTGAAACCAGATATCTCGCAGCCAGAATGACGTGCACTCCGTTACTGGCCACTTTTGCAGCGAAGCTTTCCTTTTTTTTTTTGTTCTCTTTTCCTTCCCCAGAGCGAGTTTGGTCAATGACCGCGAATGAGAAAAAAGATTTGCAAAGGTCTGTTAAAATTGCCGATTATTTGTCGTTTGTTCGTGCATACGAAAGGCTGTCGCTAATTGAAATCGCGCAACGTTACCACGTTTCCTTGTTGCGTAAAGTATCCATAAATTAATTATTCGATGAAATTTTATGGAATAGTTTGTTTTGTTCGTGAAAAAATTAATAAATTGATGATTCGATTGAATTTTCGGAAATTCTGGACAAATTAATATGCGTATTTGTACAAACCTTTGTAGAATTATTGTTTCTCTATTCTGTTTTTTTTTTTCACCGTTGTAATCAATACTTCATTAAATCCCGAATAAAACGTTGCTAGCGACGCACATTTTTCCACATTAAAATCCGTAATATCTTCGCATGGCTGCGAGTTTACGCGTTTATGTGTGATAGAGGAAAGCTTGTTTAGTCGTAAATCCGGCTGCGTACTTGATAATTAATTTACGGATGTACCTGTGGCGGGTAAGCAACATGGTCAGATATTTCACGAGCGAAACATTCCAGAGAGAAAGAGATGGGTGGAGAGAACGAGAGAAAGAGAGCTTCGTCGTGCATGTCGCGTTAAGAGAATATTGATGATGGTACTTCGTCCGGATAAAAGAATAATGTACAGCGATTCTAGGCGGTTCATCCTTATTTCTATTCGACACAGATTTGTCAAGAAGTCGTTTCTTTTTTACTCTCCTCATTTATCTTTAATCGACGAATATTAATTAGTTTTATATCATCACCGAAAAATGAAACTTTCATTTGTATCCATTCGAGCTTTGGAGGAAAATACTTCTTTTTAATTTGTGCATATCCATACAAATATGGTTTATTTATTGTATAACAACAATTCTTAGTGATATTACAACTATAGCTTAGCGCGATATAAGCAGATTTTTCTTCCCACGCGATCTGATAAATCGAAACAGTTTTTTTTTTCTAGTGCGTTGTAAAAATGAGCGACATCAATTTCGAGCAACGATGTGCTATCAGGCTTTTGCTTCAGACTTTCGCACAATGCAACGGAAACTTTTGCAAAACTTTAGCACGCCTACGGAGACAGTGTTTTGTCAGGGGCCCAGGCTTTTCGATGGTTTAAGGCATTTTCAGAAGGAAGAACGCCGATTGAAGATGAATCACGCGGCGGAAGGCCTTCAACTTCAAGAACCGATAAAAATGTCGACAGAATCAGGGATCTTGTGCGTTGAGATCGTCGGTTGATAGTCGGAATGATCGAGGAAGAGTTGAATTTGTCTCACACCACCGTTCATCAGATTTTGACCAATGAATTGGGGATGAGAAAAATTGCTGTCACACAACAATTTCAATAAACGCGTTTTTGATCAGTAAAAACATTCCTATGGCTCCTCAGCCTTCTTATTCGATTGACTTGAGTTCTCGTGACTTTTTCCTCTTGCCGAGATTGAAAAATCACCTCACGGGACGTCATTTTGGGACACTCGAAAACATTCGAACGGCTGTAACCGACCAGCTGAAGGGTATTCCAGTATCCGGGTTCCAGCACTGCTATGAGGATTGAAAGAACCGTCTCCAGCGCTGTGTGACTTCTCACAGAAGTTATTTCGAGGGAGACAATATTGAATTGTAATTCTTTTCGAAGAAAAAAAATAGAACAAAAAATATCAGTCTCATTACTTAATGCACACACCTCATGTTATAAATTGACAAAATGATAAAAAATTCGCAAAAACTTTTTTGTACAATACTGTTATTGTTTTTGCGACAAAAAAATAAAATCTTACAATATAGCCTTTGATAGTCTTATCTACCCTGAGCAATGCAGAAAAAAATGGTCCATTCCGCGCGCACCTCACACCTCGACGAACTTCTCGCGGTGCATCTCAAGTGATAAAAAAAGAAATAAAAAAACACCATTGCAGGGTGTTCGACGATAAAAAAATTGCAAAACTGCGTGAACACGCAAGTTGTAACCGGAATGATAATAATAAATAAATAAAAATGCCTGGCATTAAACGCTTGCATCAGGGTCAGATGTAAATCGGATTGACGTTGGACGCCTCGTACGTGACGACCAGGAACCTTCATTATAACTGTTTCCAGCTTCTTCCGAAAATGCAACATCACATGTATCATCCGCAGTTATTATTCGCTCGAGACTTTGCCCAGAGTGCGATCTAAAAATGGGCACGTCACTTGGAACAGTTGTGAATGTACGAGGAAACTTGCCTAGGTAGCAAGAATGATTATTTCAGCCGCACGTATATACGTAGCTGTCGCACGATGAGTCGGTTCGGTCGTTGACGTCAACTCTCCGTGACTCTCATTTTTATTCCATTTATGAGCGTTTATATGTGTACGCATGAATATAGAAGAGTCGAGAAAACATCACACTCTTGCACAATGCAACGTGACAAAAAAAAAACCAGCGAGAAGGAAGAGAAAGAAAGGCGACGACATACGACGAAGAGCGGACGAGGAGCTTTAAATTTTATGCGACTTTAATATCTAACGTCGTAACGACTGCCGCCAGGAAAACATCGAGTGTTGCTTGCCGACCAGGATCGACGAAGAGCATTAATGAATGTGGTGAACGAAAAAAGGGTAGAGAAAGAGTGAAAGAGAAAGAAAAAATTGACTATCAAGGGTTAATTTATGTGGAAGTATTCAAATGGCCTTCTTCGTGGTGAATTTGCTTCATTAAATGGTGGTAATTATAGATGCATTAGCATACAGTGGGTAAAAAAGTATTTGTACAGCGCGTGTTTTTTCGAAAAATTTTGTCGAACATTTTATTTTTCACCGAAAAAAGAAAAAAAATGCTAAAGTATTTTCTTTTTTTTCCGCATGATCATTTGAAAAACACGTGGTGAACAAATACTATTTTTACCCACTGTACATACACCGCAAAAAAAAAAATATTTAATTTAAATACGATCTATTTAAATTAAATAGGTTTTTTCCTTGTCTCACAGCCTACTACGACCCCATTTGTTACAAACATATTTTTTTATTTGTTCAAGCTATACTTTTTAAATATATTCAAATTAAATAAATAAAGATATAACACGATATTTCATAAATATGAGATAGGAATATAGGTTCATGACATAAAAGTGCGGTGAAAAAAGTGATAAAAAAAAAAATTCACGAATAGGGCTGTTATTTGGGGAAAAAAGGTATCGTCGTGCCTTTCAAATCGCCAGAAAAAAATTGATTTTTCTAAACTCCCGGAGGAATATTGGTTGACAGCGTCTTCCACCTCGGCATTTGACGCATATTTTCCCCCCGAATGTTTTTTAAATTGGGAAATAGAAAAAAATCGCTTTCGTTGCGGAATAGGGAAAGGTGGGACACAGTGTGTCACTTTTTTTCTATTGAATTTTTACTCTCACGAAGGAGTCTGATTAGAAAAAAAAGCAAGCAAAATTTGTTTTTTCGAGGCTCAAATTAATTTTGAACTTTTAATAATTCTTCGTGAGCCGCTATTGACTTTCTTTTAGGCCAATCGAAACTAAATATAAATCACGGACCGACACAACAAATTTCGGATTTTAAAGCTACAAAACTTCGAGAAATCGCATCTGGTTGACAGTTGCCGGTGACACATTGTGCTTCTTCGGAGCATCGTCACTTCTTTGTTTCCTCATTGGGAGTCGACTCATTTTGCCCCACCACTCGGTTACACATTGTACCCTACTAGTAAAATATTTGATTATTGATGAAAATAACTATTAATTAAACTACGAATAGAAAAACGCAAGTCACTGAGTGCATCATAACTAATAAAACTATCGATTGGGACCGAAAACCGGAGCCGTAAAATATAACGACAGAAAGTGTCGTTGTATTTTACGTTTTCCTGGCGAGCGAAATATTTTTTTTCCAAGCCTCAAATCAATTTTTAATTTTCAATAATCCTTTGTGACCTGCTATCGACTTTCTTTTAGGCTTGACGAAACCTAATATAAATTGCGGTCCAACAGATAAAATTTCGAAATTTACGAGCTACAAACCTCCTAGCATGTGGCTCACTGTACCTCGTGACACATTGTGCCCCACTCTCCCCTACCGATCCCATTCATATTATAACGAGAAAAATAAACGCAATCGCACGTACCATATTCACTGTTGGCTGGTATTATAACAGTATTTTGTGATTTTACTGTACGAGCTGAATCTTATTAGCATGAATGACATTACATTGGTAAGGTTGAATCGAAGAAAAAATGTCTGCTGTGAGACGTCAATTGATATGCTGTGTCAGGAATGTACGAACTTCTGGTCACCCAAGCTGTTTTGACATTCGACCATATATAAGTATACAAGAGTCCAGGGTGACTCAGAATCCCGTACTATACGTGGCTAATCCATTACAGAGCGAGAGAGAGAGAGAGAGAGAGAGAGAGAGAGAGAGAAAGTTGCGTTTGTTGTGCCCGTTTTTCGTTGATTCAAGGCCTGTGTGTCCTTGGCTTCCTAAACGGAATCCCAGACACTCAGACATCCGTCATCTCTCTCACTCTCTCGTTCTCTCTTGGCCTTGCTCTCCGCGACTACTTGATTCGTGTAATTGCGGTTACGCGACGCCGCGACGCCAGTTTGACTTTTTACCTGCGCTACGGCCTTTCTCCGGCTCGAGCGACGTCACTTTTGTTACCGTCTCACCAAGATTTATGCAAATACAGTTTCGTCATTTCACCTCACGCGTGCGAAATGTGTAAGCTTGCATATTTATTTGGTTGCGAATTCGGGATCAGCGCCTAACCGGTTTCACTTTCGTTCGCCGTTTAAAAAAAAATCTATATTTCGTTCGCGAAAAAGAAAACATCTACGCGAAGCAAGCTGAATCAGCGTTTATTGATTTCGCAATGGTTTTTTTTTTTCTTTGCCTCGACGTAATCTTGTGCAATTTTAATCGATTCCGACGAGTGTCCGGCTACGAACATCCGTAACTACTCACTTCTCGCTGTCATGAAATTCAATATCAGCAGGATTTGATTCATTCGAAAGAGACGAAATTTATTGCGCACCGTTGAACGAATTCATTTTTGTCGCTCTGTATTCCGGAGGACTTGTTTTTTTTTTTCTTTTACTTTTAAACTTTTACTTTTAAAAGTTTTCAAAGTTCATTGCAATTAATGTTAATGTTTCAAAAACCTAACTAATTAACAAGCAACTATTGGTTTATTACTCCATTGTACCAAATCATGTTGCATACGTCTGATTTTTTAATGCAATTCTTACTTTGCTCAACTTACCTCATATCCATGCTCAACTTACCCCACTATCGGGGCAGGTTGAGCAAATATGGCCTTAGTCATTTGAGAGCGATTAGCTGTGAAACAATAAGGATAACAGGAATTTCGTCTACAGACTTCTTTCCCAGATAAATTTCCTATTGACCAAAGTAGGTTTCATTTTTATACGGCAGACTGTTAAGGAATTACAGGGCGATTATTCCAAATTTGCTCAACATGCCCCTCCCTACCCTATTCATTTTTTTTTGGCGCAGATTGCCCACTGAAAGTAAATTGAATTCTAGACAATTTAGGGCAGGTTCTTATGGGAAATCGTACATTCCGTAATTGATTAACGGTTTTTCGAATACGAATCAATCTGCATAAGGGCTTACGCGTAGTTTAAAGTTTTTGACAATGCGAAAAATTAACAGGATATCGATAATAAATTTGGGGCCTTAAGGAATTATTTGTGGATTCCCTAGTAGAGATTTCCATAAAAGAGCCAGACCAGGCCCCTGTTAGGCAATAATAGGTAAGTTAGGTTGACTAAAACTATGACCTAAGTACGGAGATCAAGTTATGGCCTTTAAGAGGAGTGGTTGTAGATTCTCTAGTAACGATTTTCCCAATACTACCATTCGCTATTATAAGCAAAACATTTCTTTATTATTATGCCTAGCCAAAGTCTTCTTCTTTTGGGATTGAGATCGTGAATCTCTAATAAGAATACGTAAAAATGTTTGAGTGATTTTGACAGTAATTTTTTTTTTTTATAACAATGAAAGAGAATTACTTTTCGTTGCATTCCAACGATTTAAACTTCCACATCATAAAGATACTTGAAACCATACTCTTTAACACATAAAAAATGGAAAATCTTCACAGGTTTTTCCAGAAAAAATTCACGAAAATTCCTCTTTTTTCGGCGACGCGGTAGGTGTAACCCGTCAATTACCCAGATTTGCTGGAGTCTTGCTCAGGCGATTTAAATTGGATTAACTATTGCTTCATTTGTTCTGAGCGTTCTTACTGGGCTTTGTTTCTTTCTCTCGGACACGATGAGAAAAATAGTTATGAAAAAATGGTGCAGAATACTTAAAGTTTGCGTACAGACAATTTACGCTAGAATGAAAATTGGAACATTTCACAATAATTCATTACATAATTGTAGTATGATTAATTATGTACGGTACTGGAATTTAGCTTATTTTCACGTTCGGCTCTCCCTTTACGCATCGTTACCAAGCTTTATAGCGAAGCCGTAAACATTTGAGTGGGTCAAAAATTGCAGCAGCCACCAAGCGTGGCATATTCCCTCCTAAAAGTTTTGCCCAATCAATGTTCGACATCAACAAATAGAGGTTAAACAGTCATAAAAAAATAAACACTGTAAACTATAAATTTGCGGCTTGGTGTTCACATGCCACTTACGCGACTGATTTTATTTTACATCCAGGGACATTCATTCGAGAATTAAACATTTCTGCTCCTTTTGCTCCTATTGTATCTACCATAACCTTTGGTATATTTTTTTTCCTTGAAAATGCAACGGTCGAACTTATGGAAACTTTGAAGTTCAAGTTTATCGTACCCACGACGAAGAAAAAAGAGATCCGTATCGTACAACATTCATCGTTAAAATGCTCGAGGCTTCGACCAAAAAACGAAAAACTTATTAATTCACCGTATACTGTGGCGACACCGAGAACCGGGGAAATAGTGTGTCGCACAGAGCCTTTAAAAATTCGAGGTCGAGGACGGTAGTGAATATATCACTTTCGTTCTCGCTTCCGGCTTACCTACTTTTCTCACACGACTCTATTCCCATAGAACTACACAATCTCTTCTATACCTTGCAACCTCAGAAGCCGACGTGTCTCGTACAAGCTTTCGTATAGGTACACCCTTAGGCCTGTTGTACATGCCTCTCTCTCTCTCTCTCTCTCTCTCTCTCTCTCTCTCTCTCTCTCTCTCTCTCTCTCTCTCTCTCTCTCTCTCTCTCTCTCTCTCTCTCTCTCTCTCTCTCTCTCTCTCTCTCTCTCTCTCTCTCTCTCTCTCTCTCTCTCTCTCTCTCTCTCTCTCTCTCTCTCTCTCTCTCTCTCTCTCTCTCTCTCCCTCTCTCTCTCTCCCCCTCTCTCTTTCTTTCTCTCTCTTTTTCTCTTTCTTTCTGTTTTTTCTTTCACTCGTTAACGTTCTCGTTCAATCGTTCATGCTGCACGCATCGGACTCTCAAAATGATTTTTTTAGCCTCGATAGTTTCATCCACGAGCCAGGCTTTCCGTAGTACACTCGTATTCGCCGTTACGAAATTCCTGGAATGTTTTACCACTTCACACATTTATCGAATAAAATGTAATTTACGAAATTTCGACTAGGTCAACGAGATTCTTTTTACGTTTTGGCTGAAACAACTATGTTGCCACAAATTCCGTGCTTTTTTACCTCTTTTTTTTTTTATATCGATTAGTACGTTTTCTGCTTGAATTTAACAAGTAACTATTGCAAAGTTGTGGAAAAAAGTCGAAAAAAATTCGTCTTCATTCAGATGATGATGATACGATGTTTAGGAACACTTGTTCCTTTAATTGTTTTGTAAAAGTTTGATCGGTCCGGAAAAACGGTTCGATGGATCAATTTGAAAGTTTACTGGGCTATTGTGGGTACATTAAGCTGAAAAAAAAACCTGGCAACGTTAGTTTTTCCATGAATATTTGTAAAGTAGTGGTAAATTTACTGAAACTCCAGAAAAAGTAATTTTTTTGTACTTTTTTTCAAATTGATGTTAAGAGAAGAAAAAAAATTGTTTCTCAAAAATCAATGAGAGGGTCTTGTAGGAAATGTATTCAAGATTTCAAAACTGCCACTTAATTCCCTGCGTGATTATTGGTTGCTGAAATATCGATGATCAAAAACAAAAGGATCCTTTTTCGTTCAAAATCGGATATCTCGGCAAAAACCTCAAAACTAGAGACTTGAAGCTTCAAAATGCTTTTTTTTTCATCTTGATACAACCATTTTTCACAGAGATACAGCGCTTCAAAAAACACTAAAAAAAAAGGGAATAAATTCAGAAAAAAAAACTTACGTCTCGATAAAAAAAATTTTAATGCTCATGCGATTTCGGTTTTCTTAACGCGCCCATTATTTTCGTACAAATAAAAAATAAATTCAGAAAAAAAACATCGAGATCGACAGTCCATTAACCAATGCATCAATTTCGGAGAGTTATGGTTGCAACCAAATCGTCGAATTGAAGCCTCGATCACGTTCCGGCTAAATTTCGTACTTTTCGTATGCTCCGTGATTTTTTATGGTAAAAAAAAACGGTTGGCTGACAAAACTATTCAATTTCGCTTGGATAGTTTATCAGCGTGTGTTTCCAATTCGCAGTTGGCTCTGGGAAACCCCTTCGATCGGTATGTTGAAGAGAAAAAAAAAAGATGATTAATTTAACGCCATGAATTCGTGGGTGGTAGTGATATAACCGATTAAAATCGACACGCACGATGCTTTCGAAAACGATGTGCTGTCGCGGTCCCGATTGAAGCTCTTTAAATAATTC
This sequence comes from Ophion ventricosus, assembly GCA_963932345.1. Lineage (NCBI taxonomy): Eukaryota > Metazoa > Arthropoda > Insecta > Hymenoptera > Ichneumonidae > Ophion > Ophion ventricosus. Next base: position 27,602,179 of record OZ010712.1, read on the forward strand.
GAAACCCCTGTTAACTGACTTGATTGATTATAATTTCGTTATTTCGAGAACGAATTTTCATTACCTCAATATCATACCGCATGCTTTTGATAAATATGTATCGTGAATGATAGGATTGGAGAACGTTCATTTCTCTTGTCGAATATAATCGGCGATATGTAAAAATCATCGATGACTATCTCGAGTCATGCGCAGATTTCGTTCATCAATCAATATATATCCGCTGGAGTAGCAAATGCAAATGTCAGTTGATTCATCACTCGTATCCGTTCTTCATTGAAATGTAATTCGTGTTCTCAAAAACTAATTTCCTCTCTACAAGATTCCTCGTGTACGACTTTTCATGCACACATTTCTAGAAATATCGTCAAAATTTCCTGCAATTCCATTAGGAATTTGCGAGCAAGAGCTCGGAACTTTCCGGCTGTGTGCCGACGATATTGCTGCGATCTCGTTGACCTTAACGGTACACGCCTCGTCGAGGTCGGAAGACAGAATATGTCTCGCTTTTCCGTCTCACGCTGAGTCGACGAATGCCATAAATATGCACATTAATGTACGGGCCTTTTCGCGCCACTCGACCGTCGAACTTCTTTCCATTCTCAAGAACGTCCGCGACTCAAATTGGCTTTCTCATTTTAATTTTCGGCTCATTCAGACTACGAAAAGTATTGATTTTTTTTTTCGCGCATATTTATTAAAGATCTGTAAGCTAAATTTGGCGAAAAAAAACGCTAATAACGAAGATGAATGATAATAATAGCTCCTGATAAAAATAAAGGATATTAAAAATTAAAGAGAATTCTCGTTGCAAAACAACGACTGATTTCTGAGATCCTTATTAGAGATCGAGAAATTAGAAAATAAAAAAAAAAGATTTGAAACATCATGAAAGTGCAGGATCTAAGAAATAAAAAAGAATTCTCGTTGCATTCCTAAGATTCAAATGTCAAGAGACTCAAAAGCAACATTTCTCATGGAAACACATATATATCGAATTTTCTCTTTTGTAGAAGACGAAAAATGTCGATCATGTTGTTACTGATGATCGTGCCTCTCGAGTCGTTCGAAAAGTAACGACCAGAGCACTCTCGAAATTTTGAGAAAATCTCCGTAATAAAAATTACACGAATTGGTGGTCCAGTTGACGCCGGATGCCCCATATGTGGATTTGTACGTTCGCGCGGTGTTTGTCTACTCCCTACAACTCTTGTACAAGACGCGGAGATACGTGAACTGGTTCACACTTTCCTGGATCACGGCGAGCACCGATGTGTTTTACCTCCCATCGTCGGATACTTTTTTCCCTCTCTTTCCCTCTCGTACGATGCGAGAACACATTTGGCGAAAGTTCGACCAGGTGGTGGCACACCACGAGAAGTAAAAAAAAAGATTTGATCGGGGTGTTAAAGGTCCGTTGATAAGCTTGATAGAAAAGAGTTCGCAGCGAAAATCATTCCAAATTATTTGATGCAAGATAATAGCAACAAGAGGAGAGTCAACTATAGCGATATCATTTCGCGTAACACCCACGGTAAAAAAGAATTTGTACAATGTTTATCTTTAATCTTGCCTGAGTTCGAACGCATGACCTTGCGGGTTTTTACGTATTACCCTTCCCAATTGAACCCTTTCTTATAACTCCCTATCCGGACTTCGCTAATCTAATCTAACTTCCGTTGCGCCCACAGCCATCTTAAGGGGCTATTCTACTGTGAAAGCTCAAAAAATAAGCGATTTTTTTATTAATTTTATTTTGAAAACAATTGCATTTATCGGCACAAACTTTTTATCGCTTAAAGATGCACTCTTATAGATTAGAAAAAAAAAATTGTTTGTTGCAAATAAATGTTTATCTATTTAACAATTTATAATCGTGTAAAGGCGTGAAAAAAAATATGTCGCTGGCATTGATGATTTGCGCGCTCCAGGTAATGTGAAACAAAAAATTCAAAAAGATTCTTAATCTGTATGACTGTCGCTATCGCCCGAACTAGAATTATTAAATAATATTAATTTTTACTTATACTTTCGCCCGGATTATGACGAAAAAACGTGTTTTTCGAGCACTTTTGCGAAAAACGACGCCATTTTGTTATTTTGCAATATAAAATCTTTTTTTTTTGGCAAGGAACAAAACGGTTTGGATTTATGTGTATAGATGTTCCGCTTGACGAACATCCTACGCTTTCCAAAATGTTTCGTCGATACGACAGGAACTGCTATTTCATGGGATGCTATTTTGATCATTAAATTCAATTACACAAACTCCTCTCTCCCTCTTGTCTTCTATGATGACAGATCGGTGACGCCTTCTGCCATTCACCTTGCGCCCTGACGACCTAAAACAACACAACGAAAGCAGCGTGTCTCGAACAACTCTGAAAACCTCAACCGGCCACTCGAAATCGTGGCAATGAGGGATCAGTGTATGAGACGCGTAGTCTTCTTTATCCGCCCATATCTCCCTTAAATATTTATATTTTAGAAAACTCAACCATTGGATTTAATAGCAAAAAGTCCAATGGAAACGTTGAAAAAAAAAGAAAACGTATGTTGTTTCAGTTCTTTACAAATGCCATTTGAATTTTATTCCATTTTAGGCCTATTTTCGCTGCCTAGTCTCCTTAATTGATTTCAACCCTCGTCACCCTTTCCCCTTTCGCACGAGACTCAGCTTCGCCCTTGTCTGATGAATCACGGATGTTTCCCTACTGTGGTCAAGCGTACACGAGAATATGGGTACGATAAAACACGAACCGCAAACGTCAATCCATTCCGTGTTCTCCACTCGGGTATATATAAACTATTTACTGCATTGGTCGCGCACTCGAACTCGTTGGACGACGTACATCCTACTGCGCGAAAAATACTCGTAGATAAATCATTTTTCAAAAACGTATGTATACGTCACATAGAAAGCCAGTGGATCGATCGGCTTTGAATTACATCGGAAGGAGGCTGTAGAAAAATTAGTTTTTATAATTTCACAACGTTGAAGTTTGCATCGTTGGAACGCAACGAAAATTCATTTTTCTACAATCGCTAAATATTTTATTTGACCGATGTAGGCTGTGAAAATCATTCAAATGATTTTTCGTATCCTTGTGAGAGATTTACGCCCACAATATGCAAAAAAAGAGGGTTTGGATAATGATAAAATCAAAGAAATGAAAAATAAAGAAAAAAAAAATCATTGCATTCCAACAATGCAAACTTCAACGTCGTATAATTTCACCAGAAATGCACGAGTCTCATTGAAAGGAGGAATGCAACGAAGCTTTGATAGTTCTCAGTTGATCGTTTGGGAATATTTTGTCACACAGCGTGCAACAATATCGAGGTACTCAAGGCGGCGAGACAGTGCTGGTGTAAAATTACGTTTATGGAACCTGTTTTGGGGCGAAAAATAAAGTAACGACAGGTCACTTGGAAAAGTGCATATTTCTAGTGGATGAATGAATACAAAAGACTTTTCATTCACTTTTGTAATTCACGCAAAAATTCGTTAGCCTTGATATTCTCCTACGTTCCGAGATGTGTCGTTTCGTCGCGCGTTTCATTCTCACTGAAGCGACAAAAAAAAAGAGTCGCTCCTACGACCCTAACAATTTCCATTCCAGCACATTCCGACCTCGCGCCGCTCGTTCTCTTTCTTTTAGCGCCGTGTTGGTCGACAATGTCGAGACTCTCTCAGAGTGCAAAATCCGAGTTTGCACCCCACCACAAGTCTCGCATCGTAAAAGCCAAAATATCACTGAGCCCCGGAGACAGAGTCTTTTTTTTCGTTCTTGTATCATTCAAGCCACGAAACAATGGTCTTTTGGGAGAGCGGCGACAAACTGAAAGAGCAACGATGAGCAATGAATACGGAGAATGGGGAACACGCAATGAGAAAGATATGTACGTGGATACTTTAAGGAACAACTGGACGAGTTCACAATTAATAAAAAAGGGCCTAAGGATCTCTGTGGAGAAATGAGATGATTTCGCGTTTGATCGGTTGAATGTGAGACCGAGAGCGAGAGAGAGAGAGAGAGAGAGAGAGAGAGAGAGAGATGGTTTTGTGGTACCTGTTTCTAAAGCATCAGTAGAAATTCTCTTTTTAAACAGTCCTCTGCTGTTTATTAATTCGCTCTCCCGAGTCGAATAAAAAATGCTGATTCCATTCTGTTCGATCCAATTTCATTTTTCCATAGCGTTTTTTTTTTATTTTTCCCAATCTGCTTCTTCTGGATCCGTTCTCTTTTTTTTTCGTCGCTATTTCGGCCAATGGAAAAAGGTATATAATTTTGATTTTATCCTGATACCAACCTACTGAATCGTTAAACTGACAAATTAAGACTTATTGGATTCTGTCGGGCGTGATCCCATTCTTTTTGGACCAATCCTGAATTGCATCGAAAAGTTCAGTGAGCCGATATGAAGACAAACTGAATTTTAACAAATTTCTAAAAACTTCGGTTGCAAACAGACATCCACAGCATTCGACGCCATTTCACCTAGCCCGTGACCCCGAGCATTTTTTATTTTCCTGATTTTTTTTTCGTAAAATTGTACCCTATGAAAGGAATATCCTCACCAATTTTTACATTTTTATCTCTTCTCTTTAAGGAGTTATAATTGTCAAAAAAAGTGTCGATTTCGGAAGTTTTTAAAACGTTTAAACGCTGATAACTCTTGAACTAATTGAGATCTCGACAAATGTCAATATATAATTTCTTTTAATTTTGAAGCATACTTTCATGAAAAATATGAAAAAAAAATATCATTTATACTGGACCACGTATTTTTTTCTTCGAAAATGGAAACTTTTTTTTTAAAGATGATTGCCATTTTTATTTTTTTTGAAAAAAATTCTCTAAAATAGAATGACCCATTCTATGATTTTTAAGACTATTCATGGGCCCATTTTACTTCTATTTTTTTGCGAATTAATCATATTTTTTTAAGAAGATTTTTATCATTTTAATCTTCAATAATGCTAATAATGAAACGGTTTGTTTTTTATTTGTGCTGAAATTAACGAAAAAGAAGATTTTTTGTGCAAAATGAATTTTTTTTCACTAATACTAAGTCATAACTATTCTAGTTTCTATCCTTTTCGTAAATAAAATGAACTAAATTAAGAGTTATATTGGAATGACAGCGTTAAAAATGGGCATATTCGCGGAGCTGACAAAATGCAGATATCTATCATATGACAGGCGAAATCGGGCCTCAATAATTCGGATCTCATGATGCCGGCAATTATGCGATCAAGTCATGAAAAAAGTAATAAACAAAACCCAATGGCTTATTTCCAAATCTGAATTCTTTTTTTTCTGTCGACTTTTGTGTTTTCTGTGTTTTCCTCTCTTCGGGCCCCAAATCGAGCGTCTACCTAAAATCCCGAGATTGTGTCCATGCTTGCCGTTTTCCCGAATTGCTTCTCAAATGTGCAAGTACGCAAATGCAATTTACGACGGTGGCGTTTACGGGATAGTATGGATACATTATAATAACATAGCAAGGGAGGAGTGGAAAGGAGGAAGAAAAAGAAAACGGGATTGCCTGTTGGGCTAGGTGGCATCGCGGTTGGGCTTGTTGAATATGATATTGGATATCTCGGTGGTAGCTGTCGCGACTCGTGCCATTACGAAGGCAACCCCACCTGATACCCGATCGCAAAACGACAAGGGAAATTTAAAACTCGTCATGCTCCACAAGTCCTCGCAAGCGGGGCTGCTTCCTTCATCATCCTCCGCTTCTTCCTCTACTTATTGTCTTTTTTTTTCCTCTCATTTTGATGAGCCAACGTCTAATACGCCGCGTCGGTGAGAAAATGAAATTTCTCGTGTCAATCTCGTCTCGCGCAGATTCTTCAGCGTGGCGAGCGAAGAAAAAACATTTTTTTTTTTTCATATCGCGATTCAATCCTATTTCGTTTTTGCAAATAATCCGGAGGCTGAATTTTCCTACACATTTGAATATAATTACCATGCCGAGGTTCGCATCGTAGGAAGGCAATTTTTCGAATTGTCCATTTTGCTCGGCAGTTTTCGGCTACGAAAATTTCTCAGAACTTTCTCATAAATCCTCGTTGGAGGTCTACAACCTGAAGATCCAGACGAAATATTGGTTAATAAAAATAAATAAATGAGGAACGCGGCTCGAAAATTTTGACTCAGGAAGTTCGTCACGTTGGGATGGAACGAAAGTTCTTTATTATTCTTTTTTCTTCATTTTTTCATTTTTATTATAATCGCCATACATGAAAAATAGAACGACGAGAATAATTTTTGCAATCTTGGACGAACATCTTGATATAAAAATACTTGCTGAAGGAAACAACGAATCGTCAACGGGCACATTGACAGCGACATGTTTCAGTGAGGTTAGTTTTGTCGTAGCTCTGGCGTAATATCTTTGACGTAAACGTCAATAGGAACTCTCGAACCCGCACGTACAACTGATTAACGTTTGACTCTGCGGTTATTATACGAACGTCGCGACTACGAGAACTAGTCTTGTGGGATGCTCTCAGAGTTGTGGCTCGAGCGCACAAGCAAAAAGAAATAGAAGAAATGTCCCATAATGTTTCAGCGTGCGTATGTGTGTGTGTGTGTGTGTGTGTTTTTGAACGTCGTGTAGCTCGTTAAGTACGGTTCGTTCATCGCAGGATGAAGCGACACATTTTGGCTCGTTATAATGTTTTCCTCCGGGAACTTTAAACGCATATCCCTCGTTACAACGGGATTTCTCACAGTGAGGTCCACACTTAACGACAGTTTTCTTTCGACACGGCTGCTCGATTTTCTTTAGCGAAAACTTTGTACGCTCGTACCAAGAAAATCTTTATTTTACCGGAGCTTCCTACACGCTTGGAATCGCACATCTAATTATCTTTCCCTCTCTCTCTCTCTCTCTCTCTCTCTCTCTTTCTCTCACACACACACACTCTCTCCTTCTAACCTATTAACAGTACATGTATCCGTATTTTTCAAGCAACATGGGCACACGGACGTCGGTGTGAATCTCTCGAACTAGAATGTGAAGTTAATTGGGAAAATCTGCGGTTCTCGTTGGTGAAAGTAACGAGAAATCGAAAGCGTTGCCTCTAAACTTAATTCAGAGAAAATTATATTGCCTTGGCATCGGTAGTGTTGCTTTTTTTATTTGACATTATTGAGGATCGTCAATAAGGATCACTAAGATACGGTTCACAGCCGCTCTTTTTTAGTGTACAACGGTATCGCGCTCGCACGAGGAAAACTATGGAAAATCTGCGCCGATACAGGTGACTTAAAATTGCTGAGTTCTAAAGAGAATTCACAAGGAACATCACGTAAATATCCGCCTTTGATTTTGTAGAAACTGATATATGTGATAAAGCATTGAAGACTATTAGGCACATATTTTTTTACCGGCGGAAAAATGATTTTAGGAGGGGAAACCACCCCTCAAAGAGAGACGTGTCGAGGAGTGATATTTCTTATCGGTGATTTTAGAGAGTTCTATCGAGAAGTTTTAGAGTTTCAAAGAGAAGTTCTAAAGAGAATTCTCAAGAAAACTTCTGGAGTTCTGAAGAGAGTTCGAAAGAAAAGTTCCAGAGTTCTGAAGAGAGTTCTAAAGAGAAGTTCTAGAGTTTTGAAGAGAGCTCTAAAGAGAAGTTCTAGAGTTCTAAAGCGAACTCAGGCGAACACAAAGGCGTGCGCCATTGGGAACTCGGGAAGACTGCCCCGACTAACGTCCCCGATTGAAGAACTCGACGCATTTATTTCTCACAAACATGTTATGATCTCCATCGTATTTGATGAAGAAGAAAAAAAAAGAGGAAGAGACAATTAGTGGAGTTTTCCATGCGTTGATGCTCTCACGGCACTGGTTGGGCACTTTAAGAGAAAACAGGATTTTCGCATCATCCCGACATGTTTGCCGTGTAAAAATCGTTGTTACGCATTCTCCACCACCCTCTTCCGGTACACTCGCTATTGCACCCTCGACTCTTCTCTCGCAATCACACAACGGAATTCTTCTGTTGTTCGACGCCGAGAATGAAAATAAACGCGGCGACGGGATTGGTGCAAAAAAAAAAAAACGGATCCGGTTGACATTGTTCTGAGCGCGCAGCGTTGTTAGCGTTACAATTGCGAGCCAGGGTGAAAAAGGGTGGTAACAATGGCAGTTTTTTTGAATGTTTTATTTGCTACCTGTTTTCGGCGACTGCGCCTGTTAAAAAATGTTCCTACTTGTCTGCTAGAATGGATACTACGTTTGCATACAGAACACGAGCAAATTAAGCGGTTTCATTCTTTAACTTTGTTTGAGTTTTGTAAAATTGCTTCGCTCCTCGCAAAAACAATTTTGAAGGAAGGGCAGAAATGAATGTGACATCATTCATAGATAGGACAATTCTTAAACATTGAATATTTCAGATAAATTGCTGTCAATGTCTCAAAAAAAATGATATCAATGTTCATTAGAATTACATAATGCATATGAGCATTTTCGTGAATACGATGTTAAAGAAAAAAACCAAACGAAACATTTTCCATTGGAAAATAAACAAATACGGAACATTTCACGTAAATTTCGAAAGTATCAAAATATAAAAAATGTATTTCTGTAGATTTGTTTGGTTTGGATTGGAGGATTTAAAAATCCTGACCAATTTGTCCAAATTTTCAGTTAAGTCAGCAACATAAAGTGTCCCATGTAACTATAGATTAAAGTTACATGAAAAACTATATGAACATCTGAAAGTATTGTAATATTTTCATATATCGTTAAGAATTGTATATCGTATATATAAAACCGTCGTTGTATTGCTCTAGAGTTTGTGGTGCATCCGCGCGCACCAGCCAGGAAAATAAAGCGTTTGAACATTTCCGTTGGGTGTTGCGATCGTTAGAACGTCGTGGTTTTAATCGAGCCATTTGCTGGCTCTCGTGGACGTTTAAAACAACGACTCGAAGGGGCGAGTAACTTCTCCTTTATGATGGGTATAATATTTAATGTTTCTCCCTGCTGTCCGCGTTTGGACTACACTGCTCTATATTGTGGCTGGAAAAGGGGCTCAAGGATTTTTTTCCCCTGTCTCTCCATCTTATCCATATTATTTGCAGCTCTGTGCAATTTTTCTCAACGACTTCACAATGGCTGACAGGGGCAATACAGCCTCATTAATTGAAATGTTCTTATGACATTGACCGTGTCACGAATTCATCTCTCACGCCCTGCAAAACCGTTGGTTTGGAAAAAGTGGCGGATGGGAGGGTTACGTTTGGTTTTCTCATCGCACAAAGGGCAAGAAAAGTTTCCAGTTTCATGTCTCGCAAAACCTTGAAGCCTCTAAAATAGTCCGAACTGAGTCCCCTTAACAATACAACAACTTTGTTCAACATCGTACTAGGGTTTGTACGACGAACAACAAATTAAAGAGATCCGAGAAGAAATGCCGTTGCATAAAAGTTTCAAGGGTAGACAGACATCGTGCTGAGTAGTAGCTATTTATATATATATATCGCTATCGTGCATATTTGCCAATGAGTTACAGGCAAGAGTCCCTAAATCTTTGATCGTATATCGATATTGAACATGGGATACACGGTCTTCCTTTTTTTTATTCGGGTTTCTCGAACTTTTCTTGCCAAGAGGAGTTTGGTTCACGAAGTTTAAGTTGTCTGGGAAAATTCTGAAAACGATGTAGAGCCTATTTCAAATCGGCTAGATACGATTTTTTTTTACCATATTAAGAATCGTGTCTAGCCGAAGAACTTTTCGATCGATGGAACGAAAAGAATTATTTTTTTAATTGCCAATTTTGTTTGGCAGCATATGAAGATGCGGTAAACTTTTTTCAAGATCCTAATTAGAGGCATACAGCCACAACTCATCGGTAATAATATTGGATTACAATAAAAACGGAGAAAAAGAAAGCAGAAAAAAAATTCGTTGCATGCCAATGATGCAGTCTTCAACAACATTTTTAACTCTCGTAACTGCGATAAGAATGATTGTGTTACCTCAACATACAATTATCGTTTAGTTATGGTCGATCATTGTTTTATTAGACTGTAGTCAACCCTTCGCGTGGTCACCCTGGGTAGAATTGACCCGTCGATCAATTTTTGGCGTAAATATATAGTAGTTCTCGGCTTCGAATAGGACTGTATTCACCATCTTACCTGGAGTTTGAAGTATCAATACTTTTTTTTTGGACCGCGCACTATGCTACTATTTTTTCCCAAAAGTAGCATATCTGAGGAGAATCACGTCCAAATTTTAGGTAAAAATGTTGAAAATTCACGGAACTATGATTTTTTCAGCGAAAAAGTGTATTTTTTGCGTTTTCACCTCTTTATGATTTTTTTTTAACATGTCGCCATTTTATTTCTTATAAATAAATTTTTCGTACATCATCTAGAAAGTTCAAAGCATGTTCCGTAATTTTTTGAACCACTTCGGACGGATAGTTTGGTGACAATACTTTTTCGAAAATTGACTGGGTAGAATCGTCCCAAGTGTGACGAAGGGTTAACATTTATTAACCGATTGAATGTGCAATCAGCCTTATTTCAAACAATATTGCAGTCAGTAGTTTTTTTTCTTCATATATTCATATTAATTTTGTTTTACAACAAGGTCAATGTCTGTTTTACAATGCAATCATGGTTTGTATTAATTCAAAGGCGATAGTGGGTAATATTGCTCGCTATAATTTACGGTTATGGCCGCGATCGAGGTGGACGTGCAATAAATTCCCATAGAGCCCCGGTTAAACTTTTTCGCTGATACACACACCTGATATCCCTGGCGAAGTTTCGCCGTTCATTCAAGTTGGGGCATTTCAATGAGTTTCGCGACGCCGTGAATGGAGAGAGAAACGTAGACGGTCCTGTGCTCGATACCGTCACGTACACTTCACTACGTTACCTTGCTGTTTCAACCACGTGTCGAGTACGCGCCTTGCAGTATTGAAATTACTTGAAGGTCAATGACGCATTAGTTTGCTTGCATTGAAATCATTTTGTTCTACTGGTTTATAGTCATTCAATTTATTGAGGCAGCTTTCTCCATATTTCCCTCCTTCATCATCTCAATAAAGCAAAATAATGATATAGCATTTTTTTCGTCGCAAATTATTTGGTAGATTATTTTTGTATTGATTTTTTAATTGTTTCAAACGTTTCTTTATAAGCTCTCCGTACCTTTAAAACTCTGATACCTTTCATTAGATTGGCACGTAAGTAACCAGCGATTCGTATGGACCTTTGAGAATTTACCTACATGATGGAAACGAGTAATAAATAACGATGATAGTTATTTTCCGTATATTTAATTGTAATGATATAATTTAAAAACAAAATTATTTTTCATACAATCGCTCATTACTTATGTGCCGACCTAATATTTTTATCCAGCACTTATGGCTACACCTTTTCCGGTATGGGGTCGCACATCGTTCGAGTGCAACGAAAATTCTTTTTAAGGTATTACTGGATGGATATTAAAAAATCGACAAAATTCTTGAAAATTTGAGGTATGATAGTTCTTGATAGAATAATAATACGTTAATTATTTCAGAATTTTTCACTAAATAATTAAATAGTTATCAATATATGAATTTAACACGGTCGCTTATGGGACGTTAATAGTTGCAAAATGAATGGAGCTAAATCGCCGTAAATTCTGAAAATATTATATCATCAAGATTTAGGAGCAAGCGATTGATTATGCTAAGTTTCAATTTAATCGACTGAGTAATTGTCGAGGAATTACATACAGTAATGAGGAGTATCGCCTTTCTTAACGATGAATTAATAGTAATCATTGGAAAACTCAATATATATTGAGTTTTTGGGTAATTATCGATAATAATAAGATTATTTGAACGTATTAATTAAATTTAAAAATTGGGAAATTTTTTTGTTGGACAGTGGAAACAGATGTACAGTCACTAACAAAACCTCAGTCAAGCACACGCCAATATCGTTGGATTTGACTTCAATTATTATTAAAAGTGAAAAATTAACAATTCTAAGTGTTAATTTATTATTAAATTAGCTATTTGTAAGGCTAAACATGTACGACATGGTCTTGACTTGTAAATCCACGAATCGCCCATTTTGGACTAACTTTTTGCCCGACGGCCCATCCAGTAATACCTTAATTCCGTATTTTTATTATCCAGAATAATATTTTGTGCAGCCAGGTTGTATCGAAAATACAACCTAAATCTAGGATTTAGGTTGTATTTTCTCAGCTTGTATTTTAGAATTTAGGTTTAACCTGCGGAAGGAAATTTTGGTAATAAAAAATATCGTTGCACCCAAACGATGCAAGTTTCTAAAAGACCTGTCAGTATGTTGCCCACCGCTACTCTGTTCAAATGCCCTTCTGTATATCGTATTTTTCACGAGGACAAAGGAAAACTGAGAAAAACTTGTGCCGATGGTTGACTCCGTTGTTACTGACAACACGTCACAGTTGTGTTCACGATCAGAGACTCAGTGTTGAACTAACTCCCGCTCAGTAGTCAACGCGCAATGTGGTGCGGTCATCCATCCCAATATTGGCTCGGATCGATGCTTTCCAAAGCCGGCCAGTGACCGCGTACACCCACTACCGTCAATAAATCATTTTTATTCGAATCACACATGCTTGCTTAATTTTGTGCCCCCTACCGCTTCAAAACTGAACATGAGCAATTATTCAAAATTCAATTATGAACACACACAACGCAAAATGTACAGAGTTGTAGGTAAATGTATAAAACTGTATGATAACACATAACGTTGCGGATCGTGACATTTAATTATCCAATATTTCACGTCACTTTTGGGACCTACGAAAGTTACGGTACGGTGGATGAATTTACCAGCAACAGCCGCGTTGTGGAACCGCGAGAGAGAGAGAGAGAGAGAGAGAGAGAGAGAGAGAGAGAGAGAGAGAGAGAGAAGGAAAGAGCCACAGAGGATAAGAGAATGAAGGGGGTGTGAGAGAGGGTATGTACGAAATTCGCGACTATCATAACTCACTCGAGCTTTCCCGGCGAGTCATGCATCACGCTCTGTTCTCTCATTGTAAAATTTCCTACTGACGAGAGAGTACCGCGAGAGTTGCTAAGGGAGAAAAACCGGGAAAGGCGGACGAAGGTGCAGGTATTAGAGGGTCATACGCGCGTGCATATACATCATGCCAATTTACGCGAAAGTAAAAAAAGAGAACACGTCTGATCCCCTCGGGGTGCACATAAGAAGACATACACGCGAGGTATGACAGAAAGGAGAGAAGAAATTCTCGTATTAACGTATAACCGACGATGTGTACTACAGCTGATATATTCTTCTCTCAGAGATGTAAGAAATCAAAGGATACAAGACCCAGAAATTCCCTTCTTTCTCTTTCATCACCACTCTCTGTATGTCGTATTTATTCTCGCTTGAATGGAACGGAAGTGAAAAGTGGTGCGAGTTCTCGAGTCTCTTGGTCTTTTACAAAGGTACTTTGCACCAATCTGTGAGCCTTTTGCAGCAGAAGTCAATACCATACACGGATTAAAAGGGAAGCGAAGGGATGGAGAGCAGGCGAAGAAGAAGAGAGGATAAGATGTTTGAGGAATATACCTGAAAGCTTCATCTATCCGAGGCACGTAAATGTTTTACAATGTGAACCGAAAACGCTCTTAGCAATAAGTCGCTGGTTGATTTATACGCTTCTCTCTTCTGGAATAACAGAGGTAGACGTCTCCAAGTTCTCATCGGAACTTGGCAAAAACTTCGGGACCTTATTTTGCCTCCTCTCTCTCTCTCTCTCTCTCTCTCTCTCTCTCTCTTTCTCGCCTCGTACCAAGGTGGAAGTTTTTACACGCTCGAAAAAGTTTCTCCAAATCGTCACGGAGTGACTGTCCAGCCATTTATTCATTACAGAATATCTTTCGCCTTCTCTCAATGCAAAGCACTCTTGTTTCTTGCGAAAAGCAGCGTTTCACCGGGTTGCAAGTTGGACACTGGGATTAATTTATCGGACCTGAATAAGAACGTGCTTTCAGCGAGCACCCTACAACAATGGGTACCGACTCTACATTTGCAATTGTACAGCCATGTTCGTTGGCCGTCTACGGCAGGGAGAGGTGTATTGAGCAGTCGGGTAAGTTGGGCAATCGAAATATCTGGAAAACTAAGTACCGCAGGCGGGTGCATCAAATGGCGGAAAGAGGGGTATGGGGGAGGGGAACACATCAGGCCATCGCCCGTCGCCATGCGTCGCACGAGACGGTAACACGGGATGTTTCATTATTTTTACACCTAAAAGTAAAAAGAAAACGTGATTGAAAGATTTTCTTCTACCATTGTATGAAAAAAATATTTCAAAGTTCATTGCAATTAACGTTAATGTTTCAAAACCTAATTAACAAGCAACTGTTGGTTTATTACTACATTGTACCAAATCATGTTGCATAGGTCCGATTTTTTAATGCAATTCTTGCTTTGCCCAACTTACCTCATACTCATGCTCAGCTTACCCCACTATCGGGGCAGGTTGAGCAAATATGGCCTTAGTCATTTGAGAGCAATTATCTGTGAAACAATAAGGATAACAGGAATTTCGTCTACAGACTGTTTTCCCCAGATAAATTTCCTATTGACCAAAGTAGGTTTCATTTTTATACGGCAGACTGTTAAGGAATTACAGGACGATAATTCCGAACATGCTCAGCATGCCCATCCCTACCCTACTCGCCCACGACTCGACGCCCAACTGGTGTTCCCACGACTCGACGCCCAAATGGTATATATATATATGTTATGATAATATATGAAAAATATTTGTTCACGTTTACTCATTCGCGAGTGAGCATATATTTATAGACCGAAGGGGGTTCTCTTGAGTACTTGTTGAAACTTGGGGAATTACAGCAGCCGTAATACAAGGGTGGCGTAGCTCTGTACCGGTGTAGTCCCCGTAGAATGTCTACATTCTACCGGGATATTCTGCCCCCGCAGAATTCTATGCACTACAACTAGACTCTCTCTCTCTCTCTCTCTCTCTCTCTCTCTCTCTCCATTTTCGCCTCTCCCTGTCCTTCTTGCTCTCTTCCTCTTGGTCTCTCTCTCTCAGCTTCCGGTACTCTTCCGCTGGCTGCAGGAAGTTCACTGACTGAGAGGAGTACAATTGTAGGGGCGTTCGCTCTTGCGCGTAAAGAGCACCTGCAAGCTTCATGTTCTCTCTATCCCTCTCTCTCTTTATCTTTCGGCCGTCGTTCCCTTTTCCTCTAGTAACTCTGATGTGCGTGCTCAGGCGAGTAACGGTGTGTGTTATTCTGTTGAAGTAACATGGAGTAAGGTGTTTGAGACTTGAATACATATATACGCTAATTTGTGGAGAGAATTAGCTAGTAGAGAATTTGTGGCGCGTCGTTTACGGAATCCTCGTTGATCAAACATAACGGTGGCTATAATGGTCTTGTGCCAATATAAACTACCATAATTCGACCAAGCTGAGGTTGTCGATTTGTAGTTGCTGAGGCTCATCCCTGGATTAGGATAAAGCATCGGTTTGACGCGAAGATGGACACATTACGTGGGTAAAATATTCACGATTATTGCCGATATTCCGCACTTCTAAAACACAAATTGCAGAAACGAGAGCAATGATGTACAATCACTTGACTTGATACAATTATCAATATTCCTGCATTTTGAACCGCTGACGAGAATAAGAGCAGGCTAAAGCGGAATAACAATGAGGCTATTATTGCAGGTCTATAAATAAAAAAAGGACATATCGTTATGGCAAACTACATTTTTATTTGACATATCTTATTTGAGTAGGGTAGGGAGGGGCACGTTGGGCAGTCAGGTAAGTTGGGCAATCGAAATATCTGGAAAACTAAGCACTGCGCGCGGGTGCATCAAATGGCGAAAAGAGAGGTATGGGGGAGGGGAACACATTACGCCATTATCTGTTGCCATGCAGCGCAAGAAACGGTAACACGGGACGTTTCATTATTTTTTCACCCAAAAGTATAAAAAAACGTGATTGAAAGATTTTCTTCTACCATTGTATGAGGAAAAATATTTCAGAGTTCATTGCAATTTATGTTAATCTTTTAAAATCTCACTAATTATAACAAGGTTTATCACTCCATTGTACCAAATCATGTTGCATACGACTGATTTTTTAATGCAATTCTTACTTTGCTCAACTTACCTAATACCCATGCTCAACGTACCCCACTACCGGGGCAGGTTGAGCAAATATGGCCTTATTCATTTGAGGGCGATTATCTGCGAAACAATAAGGATGACAGGAATTTCGTCTACAGACTTTTTTTCCCAGATAAATTTCTTATTGACCAAAGTAGGTTTCATTTTTTTACGTCACACTGTTGAGGAATTACAGGGCGATAATTCCAAACTTGCTCAATATGCCCCTCCCGATCCTACTTCGATGCTCCACTTGAAGTTTTTAATGGTTGAGTCTCCGAGTTCGGATTACCGGACCGAGTTGTAGGGAAGACCGAAGTATAGAGATCACTGGAGAGCGATTGTTCGAGTGATTTGACCGGATGGAAACCCTCGAATCGCTTAGGAAATAATAGTAGCAAAGCCTTCAATCGGAGGGCCTAATCCTCTAAGGCGGTCATCCCCTAAGGTGAAGGTTATCCACAGCGTCTGGTGAGAGATCCGACTAACGTTCCGCGGTGGTTACAGCGTCCGCCATTTACCAAGCGATTAGAGGGATACGGTCCAGTATACCGTTGTGAGAGCTGGGGACCCAAAGACCATTGCGTCTCCACCGAGCAGTCCAGTATCCAGTGGTGTCACACCCGTGGGAGATGCGAGAGAGCTCTCCGCTGTTTCAATTCCTATAGGTACACTCCGCAAGCTTCTCTCCAACTCGAATCGTTGGGTGAATCGAGGATTACACATATAGAAACTGCATCCGTACAGTTGCGCGCGGTGGTACATATAGGAAGGCCTCTCCGAGTGCTCCTCTCTCGAATTAGCGTGTCCACGTCCAAGTCTCCAGAGATCGCTCCAATTTGGCTAAAATCAACGACCACATTCGGCCCTCGTGGCCTACTCTCGCCTGCTCTCGAACAAAAGAATTCGAGTTCTCCCTTCTCCTACTTCCTCCATTACCCCTCGTTCCTAACAACGTCCAACTTTCCAATTTTATTCGCTGCAATCGCGTACGAACCATTCGTTGTAATAAAAGAACGTGGCTTGTATACGAAAAAAAAAATGGTTACACCTTTTTGTGCTTTCAACTTCTCTTTGGGATCATCAATTGCTACAAAGACAGCCTTGGGGCGAGATGACAATATTTTTTTCCAGAACGCACTTGTGAGTAGAGAGGTTTCCTTTTTTTCATGTATTTCTCATTACATAGAAATGTTCGTGGCTTTCGTCAGCTTTAAACAGAAAAGTGTTAAGTCCTTTGCGATTTATCGTAACGTAAATTAGATAACGATGTCCTTGTAGAGGCTAACTCGAGCTGGAGCACGGAGCCTTTGATCATGCAGGTATACACCATCCTACGGTCTTTTCAGTTGAGATATGCGTATTAAACAAACTTTTTAGTATCCAGGGTACTCTCGGGACCCACAGACATTCCTCGCTCCCCCTTCTCGCGTTTTATCTTTTTTTCCCTGCCTTGCAGACAAAATAAATGACCAAGAAGACCAACGAGCCAAAGTAAATATGATGCTGGAAAAAAATTCTTTATGAAAATTTGAGTATGAGCAAACTAACGCGATCTGGTGAACGGATGATCCTGACCATTTAATGTAATTAAGGAAATTTAGTAATAACCATGAGGCTCTAATGTGACAAAAATGTCTATGGGCTATCTATCTATCCATCCGATATGTCCATTCGAATATACATGTGGGAAGATGTTAAGCGATCACTCTTCTCACAACTAATTGCATCTCTTATTCTGAACATGGTTGATCGAACCAGTAAACGACAGATGAGGATAGTAGTACATCTCTTGTAAAAGAGACCTCACTTAAACCCTCTCCCTCTTGTCTTTACCTTCTCGAGGTCAGGGCAAATGAAGATGTTCCCTGTCGCCGAAACCAGGGCGCGTATATCGTCATGGCTGGAATAGTTGCCATTATTGATTCTCAGCTTCACGTTATACCAGAAAGTCAGCATCATTGGTGTACGAAATTCTACCACATCTGTCTATTCGTTGTTTATTGTTGGCATTCACTTTGCTCCAAACAATGTCTCGAATTGATCATTAATTTCCAAATTTGCGAAGCTTTTTAATCGTTTCGTCATATGTTATCCCCCGACTATTCCATATTTTTCGTTGCCTTGTTTATACAACGAATGTTACTAGCTAGCTTGATATACTCAGGGAATATTTTTGCCTGTTCTTTGCAACATCATGTGCAAACCTATCGAAAGGTACGTAAGTTTGTTTTCTTTTTTTTTATGGAATATACGTGTATAGTGTTGGATCGCTGCACTATACCCTCAATAATGCATCGGGGTAAGCAATGCTTCGCGGTAAACCTCAATATTGAGTGAATTTCTCGCTAATCGGCGTTTATCGAGATTAGTGGCGCCATTCAGCTGCCAAGAGCCATCCCGGTAAACAATTACAACCGCAGTTTGATCCGATAAAGCGGTTACAATCAAATTCCGTTTCGGATTCATTCCTCGCCCGATTATGTCTCGCTTCTCAAACGTTTGCCGCTATCGTCTTCATATACCTTTGGCTGGTACAGCTGTATGTATTATACACCGCGAAATGTGCAAAAAAAAAATATACGGCACTCGAAAACCAGCCAAGTGCAATATCGATATATCTTCTTTCGATGGAATTACTCAGCAGTTCCATATGAATCAAATAAAATTAATAAGAATCCTTTATCATTCCTTATCATTAGGAAACGTATTTATTTCTACTGAAGACCACAAGAAGTTGCGCAATGCATACTGTCCCGCGTGGTTTAAGTCGTGAATTATTAGTGAACGACGAAGTATGTCATCCGTCGAAAGTTAGTGGTGCAGGATAACCATAAATGCCTGTAGCTTCTATTAAACTCGAGTACGTCGTCTGCGACTCGAACACGGGTGTTTGCTACACTAACGACATTGGTATACGTAGATGCCCTATGATTAGCCTCGCTGGAAAGATCTCCAGCCAAGGATTTGCCCCTCACGACATAAACCTGAAGGTAACTAGGGGTTTCCCCGGTTGAGCTACATCCTGCATATGCATGGGTGAGTACAGCAGCCATTGAACTTATATATGTGACCTATTGAGGGAAGATTTCGCCTCGGGTGCTGAGTTTCAATGGCCTCATGATATTCGACCTATAATGAAGAGAACGGCCAGTTTTGGTAGTTTTTTTTTGTTTTTGATCTATTGGTCGCTGATGAAGATGAAGGTTTTTAGCGAATGTTTATTGAAGAATAGAGGGTATTAATATTTGGCTTCGAAACATATTTTTCGTTGCCTCGTTTGCTATTTTCTTTTCTTTAGGAACTCTGTTATGTTTGGCAGTTCGTATTTTTATTGTATCTAGAAACTATATTGTTGTTCGGCAGTTTGTAGCCTCAAAAGTAGCTACTGCGGAATCGAGTGTTTTCTGCAATCGCTTTTATGGGATGAGAAGCAAAAATGAGGTGTCTTCATGGAGAATGACATCATTATATTCGCTTATTAGATACCCATAATCGTTAAATCTGCATTATTTTCCTTTCGGACATTGCGACGGTCCTTGTACAATTCGCACGCGATAGAATTTCCCCTCGTAACACTCTATCATCGAACAGGTCACAAACTCAGTCGTCGGACATTCCAATTAAATCGCATGTAATGAGAATCAGCGTGTGAGAACATTGCCGGTAAATCGTCGTGGTAAATTTAACGTTACAACGACATTGGGAGCCAAAATGCAAATGGAATTCCTACCATTATAGTTACCGACAACAGTGGATTGTTTTCAGGCGGTTACAACCGATAAAGTTACACCCACTGTATATGTCTCTTCCTCTTGATTCTCAACAGCAAAACTTCCCCCTAAGCTATTTGGAATCGGAGGGGTGAGAGATGGTTGTTCTATTAAGTATAATTGATGTTCGAAAAATGAATTGATTGAGTTCCATTGTTAGCAGACGCGACTCATCTGGTCTGGAACATGAGAAAAAGTTTCAGCAAATCAATACCAGACATTTTCCATGACACTTAGGATGTGGTCAATGTTTTCTTGCTCTTTTTAGAATCCAATAAAAGAGCTTCGCGCACGTTATTCCTGGACGAAAGTTACTTGTTACCTTTCAATTACCTTTTCATCTTAGTTTAACGCATGTGTGTGTATATATATATGTGTGTAACCACGAGGGTCCTTTCCTCAGCAATGCCTGCTACTGGCACATACAATAGCTGCTGGTCCGCGGTCTCTTGCAGGTTGTGGTCTTCTCGCCTAGACCCGACTCTGCTTCGACCCTTCTTCTCATGTGGGATGCTGCATGTTTTACTACAGCCTTCAGTTGCCTACGCCAAACTAGGTAGGCGGGGACGTCTGCTTAACTTCAGCGTTTTACGATGACAGCCCAAGAGCACCACTGATATAGAGTTAGGGGCATGTTGTAGCAGTCGGGTAAGTTGGACAATCGAAATATCTGGAAAACTAAGCGCCCCACGCAGGGTGCATCAAATGGTGGAAAAAGAGGTATGGCGGGGGGGGGGGGGGGGCACATTACACCATCGCCCGTTGCAACGCGGCGCACGACACGGTAACACGGGACGTTTCATTATTTTTGCACCCAAAACTAAATAAAAACGTGATTGAAAGATTTTCTTCTACCATTGTATGAGAAAAAATATTTCAAAATCCATTGCAATTAATGTTAATGTTTCAAAACCTAACTAATTAACAAGAAACTGTTGGTTTATTACTGTATTGTAACAAATCATGTTGCATGCGCCAGATTTTTTTATGCAATTATTACTTTGCCCAACGTGTCTCATACTCATGCTCAACTTACCCCACCATCGGGGCAGGTTGAGCAAATATGGCCTTGGTCATTTGAGAGAGATTATCTGTGAAACAATAAGGATAACAGGAATTTCGTCAACAGACTTTGTTTTCCCTGATAAATTTCCTATTGACCAAAGTAGGTTTCATTTTTATACGGCAGACTGTTAAGGAATTGCAGGGCGATAATTCCAAACTTGCTCAACATGCCCCTCCCTACTCTATCGATTTCCAGCAATCAAGAGGACGGTCGAACATAATTTTCGGGAAAAAAAAGTACGACACATTTCTTTCGGGTTTTATGGACTTCAATCGTATTATTGTGGAACACTAAGATTCCATTTTCACTCGTTGCTTTATACCTGTCGGCAACCGGCTATTATCACGTGACAAACTGGATAGGGGATCTCACGCGCGTGAGATCCTCCATGGAGGACCGGTGGGCGGCGGGAGGGGGGGGGGGGTGTACACCACAGGCACGGTCTCTGTGTTTGGCTCCGAGGTTCACGCGACTTCCGGTGCTCTTCAACCACCACTGGTTACCCTGCTGTGTTTGACGCATATCAGTGAGTGTGCTGCGCCGAGAACAGAAGTTTAGTCCCGATTCACCCGAGACGCCTCCCCAGTTCCCTCAGCTATTCGCCCTGTGCACTCAAGTTGGAATACAGCGTTTTGGCTTTTCGGTATCGCGCGATATATATATATATATATATCGAAATTTCACCGGTATGCGAACCGGATGCAAAGGAATTCAAGCAATAGTCGGAGCATCACCTCATACTGCTCCAAGTGAAAGCGGATGAAAATGTTTCGTATTTTCAATCGAGAATTCCCATTCCGCGATTACGTGTACGATCGAATAGTTCATCAGGCTTTCAATGTCTGCCGGAGTAGGCGAAAAACTGTTAACTCTGTTATACAACTAGTAGACTTCCAATCGTTTTCATTCTCCCAACTTCGACAGCACATTCGAATGCCAAAGAATTCCTCGTACTTACATGAACTTATAAAAGTAAACCTAGCCCGTTGTTCTTTTTCAACTCTCCTGTACACTTTCTTCCCCAATGCGTAAACGCTATTTTTGCCGAAAGTCTTTTCAACTGAAGCTTGGAGAAGAAATGGTGAGCTACAGGTAGATAACAATCCGGAGTTCTCCGCATATTCGAGCTATAAAAAAATCAACCATCACACGAATAATTCAGGCCGCATAGTTTGAAGTTATTTCTATTCCTTTCTTCACTGCGCAACGTGTCTACCGTACGATCCTGATCGATCGAAAGGGATTGTATCCAAGTTTCCACAGGACGTTGAAGCTCGCATCGTTGGAATGCAGCGAAAGTAAATTTTTCATTCATTGTCATTTTTTTTTCGCACCGATCTTGAATGCGAACATCAATCGACCGGTTTTCCGTAGGTATCCTTATCAGAGATCGACGACCTAGATATGCAAAAAAATTAGATCATAATGAAAATAAAGAAATGAAAAAAGAACTTTCGCTGGAATGCAACGAAAATAATTTTTTTTCTAAAGTTTCCAAATATCCTTTGGCAGATTTGTGCTACGAAAATCACGCAAACATTTTTCATGATTCTTATTTAGCGATCTGCAAACAAATTTGAAAAATATATTTAAGTTCGGATAATAATGAGAACAAGAAATTGAACAGAATTTTCGTTGCATTCCAAGGATGCAAACTTCATACATCAACGTCATGTCTCCAGAGAACATCCCATACAAGTATGATAAGAAAGGGCATGTTGAGCAAGTTTGGAATTATCACCCCGTAATTCCTTAAACAGTCTGCCGTATAAAAATGAAACCTACTTTGGTCAACAGGAAATTTATCTGGGAAAAAAAGTCTGTAGACGAAATTCCTGTTATCCTTATTGATTCACAGATAATCGCTCTCAAATGACTATGGCCATATTTGCTCAACTTGCTCCGATAGTGGGGTAAGTTGAGCATGAGTACGAGATAAGTTGGGCAAAGTAAGACGGGCATATAAAAATCAAACGTATGCAACATGATTTGGTACAATGCACTAATAAACCAACAGTTTGAAATATTTTTTCTCTTACAATGGTAGAAGAAACTTTGAAACATTTTTTCTCTTACAATGGTAGAAGAAAATCTTTCAATCACGTATTTTTTTTTTCTTTTGGGTGCAAAAATAATGAAACGTCCTGTGTTACCGTCTCGTGCGCCGCATGGCAACGGACGATGGCGTGATGTGTTCTCCTCTCCCATACCTCTCTTTCCGCCATTTGATGCACCCGCGTGCGGTGCTTAATTTTCCAGATATTTCGATTGCCCAACTTACCCAACTGCTCAACATGCCCCTCCCTGCCTAGTGGGACGATTCATGTTCGTCAAACTCTGTGGTATAGGGAAATATGATACAAAGCTCCCTAATCGACTCAAGATCTTATCCGCACTTGCTTCACGCTTTGGGTGCAATAATGTTACATGTGAACAGGGATGTTCAGAGTGGGAGGATAGAGCGGGTGAGAAAGTCTTCCATGTCCTAGTGTCTTGTCCCAATAATATATATATATATATTCAAATAATCAGTATATTGGGAAGAACCACTGCTGCATGAAGTTGGAGCCAACCATACACCTTCTCCTTCTCGACTTCTTCTCAGTTGCATACAAGTGGGTGTATGTATCTATGTATATATATATACACACACACATATAGATATGTGTATGAAAGAACTTTCCCGCCTGACTTTCGCCTTTGCATCGTGAGGCAAGCCAGAGCGACCGCGGAGAGAGACCACCTCAGCAGGCTCTCGGAAGTTCTCTCACATCTGCGCTTCATGCATGAAAGGTTTGATCGAAGCCTCTTTCCGCGAGTTGCAGATCGTGCGGCGTAGGCACTTCTCTCACGCCACCCTGCTTTTCACTCTCTTTGCCTCCCTCTCTTTCTCTCTCATATACTCCGCTTTCGTCTGTCACGTCGACCCCAAAAGTCCTCTCCACTTTTTTCCCCGCGTTCTCCGAAGCGCATCTCGCACGATAAAATCAAGCAAAAGCCGAAGCAGCACGTGAAATATCTTCGTTCGCGCACTACGTTCGAATCTCGTTTTTCAATGAAATTTCACAGCTCCCGATGTGTATACTCTTCCCCGTAATCCCAGGAGGAGAAAAATAGGGAGGACGGGCGGGGGAGGGGGGGAAATTTTCTCTCGAGGAATCTCTCGGAGCTTTCTCGCTGATAACCCTAGATGTTGAAAATTCTTATCGCGTCAAGCACGCGAGAGAGAGAGAGAGAGAGAGGAGCGAGTGGGAAGTGCAAAATCCTACGAGAGGGTAAAGATGCTCTCGAGGGTGTTTGGAATTACGAGATCCCGAGAAAGAACGAAGCGTGAATCGCCACGGTGGATTCTTCAAACTTCTTTTGCCGTTGGGATGAACGTGACGGTAAATTGATACAGTTGAGAAGAAAAAAAAATTGCGCATGCACTAAACGATTATCAAGAAATGAATTTATCGCGCCAATGTCTTCATCAATTTTGCGGTGAGTGCGAAATAATACGCGGCACTCCTGCATCTCCGGAAGGTACCATTAAAAAAATGCGCTTGGTGCCCGGAAGTGATTCGAAAGAGAGACACGAAGCAGGGAAAAAAAAAATAACAGTGAGAAGCTGCCTGGAAACGAGAGAAATAAGGGATGCAGAAATTCTATTGAAGAGAAGCGAGAGGTATGTAAAAGGAGTCTACACCTGAAAATGAATTGCGGAAGTCTCGCCTCCGGGCTAATCGGACGAATCCAAAGTACAACCGGTAACTTTCCTTAAACCTCGACCCCGTAATAATGTCTCACTCCCTTTTCTACTCTCTCCTTACTCTCTGTCTCTCTCTCTCTCTCTCTCTTGTAATTCAGACCGCCCGATAAATTCTCTCAACCTTTTCTCGTGGTTGCGTTCAATTTTTCTTATTCCCATTCATCCGTACAGCAGCATTTTTCGTCTCATTCCTACTTCGCGGCTTGCGAATCCAGAAAGAGTAGAATGTGTAATAAGAAATAAAAAGATAATTAAAAACGTACAGTCCAAATGTACTTTGCATACTTCAGAAAGCTCGAGAGGCTTCTCTTCAAGTAATCTTTATGCATAAGCTCTCTTTCTCCCCCCCCTCTCTCTTTCTCTCTAGCTCACCCCCGCAAGGCTGTGGGAGATATGGTAAATGCGGCGGATCCTCATTAATATACGATCTTGCTGGAATATATACCGGGAGCTTATGACCGTAAAGACAAGAGAAACGGCGAGAGAGAGAGAGAGAGAGAGAGAGAGAGAGAGGGAAGTTTAACCACGAGTATTATGGAGCTTTAAATATTGTCGAAGATTCTAATGGATGAGGCCTGATATTCTCAGACATTAACCTTTCCAGCCTCATTAATATACGCGTTAACCTAACGTTCCTACGCTCTCTACGGAGCTTTCGTATCGGATAACAGTGCTTAATAGTATCAAAATTCAAACAGGTCTGAGCGAAGACTTCAATATTACCCCTAAAAAGAGATCCTGTTCAAACAACAGTTAAATGAGTAATACAAATACAAATTCAGTATTTCTTTAATTACCTCGTTTTTATTTATTTTTTATTGCACTCCAAGAGTGTCCAATAAAATTATACAAACAAGGTTACGCCTTTATGGGTCTGAAGTTCGCATCGTTGCGACGCAACGAAGTTTTTTTTCAATTTTTGGATTTCACCTAATCTATTGCACCTTCGGCTTCTAGGTGCCTATAAAAGATCGCGCGAAACATTTTGAGGGGTTTCGACAAACAGAACCTACTCTCAAAAGTAGAAAAAAAAATCGTAATTTCCACGGTATGGAGATAGCTAACTTTTTTATTGGTGCTATGGGTAAACTAACCCCAAATAAGCCTGAAATAAAAGTCGAAGATTTTCTCACCCTTCTTAGGAGGGGCGAAGGAAAGTTGACAAAAATCGTATTTTCCACGGTATGGAGATAGCCAACTTTTTGGATTAGTGTTATGGGTAAATTAACCCTAAATGAGTCTCCAAAAAGAAGGAACTTTTTTGGTTTGCTGGAACCCACCTTTATGGGGGAGGAGGTGGGTCCAACAACGCTGCCGATATTTTTTTTATACAGAAAAAAACATACCGGGTTCTTTGAAAATAAAAAATACCTAATGTATGCACTACGCCTTCTTTCTTGTGGGTTTACGAGGCTCAGTCGTTGACAGAACACGACGTACACAACCGTTGCTCCCGCAATACCACACGTACACTCAGCGCTTGTTCGTGTCACGTCTTTCTTTGTTTCCTGTGGTTAGTAACGCAGTTGGGCACCGGCTCGTACCGTGATAGGTACATACATTCAATTACCAGCCACAAACGTCCCCGTGATGACTTTCATCTGTGCGTTGATGAATGAGACACGTTGGTGACATGGCTGGAAGACGAGCAAGACTATCATCGGAGTACACTGGTTTTTTTTTTCGAGCTCGCGAGACCTTAATGATGGCTTTTATTGTTCCAAACGACGTGAGACACGTTTCTTCACTTAGCCGGATCCTATTTTCACTTAATAACTAGAATTCTGCGTTTAATTGACTCTCTGCCCGATTTACTCGTAATTACAATTGACGAGCTCTTCCGTGTAGTGTGGAAACGCGAAACATCGCGAATGCCTTTTTCGACCTGTCGTTCTATTTATACAGTCCTCGCGTAATTGCACGATGATACGTAATTGCCATAGGTTTCGGCAATTAAGTGCTTCGATTATCGAACGCAGGATATTCTATATTATTGAACGACGCGCAGCTGTTAATTCGCACGTGCCAGGGAAAAAGTTTTAATTTGACACAATGGCAACGCAGTGTCGGAATGTTCGGGTCGAAGAGCCCACCAATGTGCGGTCAAGTTCGCAAAGAGGCTGAGCATAAAATTGGTGAAACGATCGGTGATTGCGGGACTCAGATTTTC
Source organism: Ophion ventricosus (assembly GCA_963932345.1). Lineage (NCBI taxonomy): Eukaryota > Metazoa > Arthropoda > Insecta > Hymenoptera > Ichneumonidae > Ophion > Ophion ventricosus. The sequence goes on from OZ010712.1 coordinate 27,629,132, forward strand.
GGCCTAGAGAAAGTTTTCCTTCGTGCAAGAGAAAGCTTTTCCTCCAACTTCTATGTGTAGTTGAAGCCAAAAGTTTACCCTCTGCTCATACCATGGATCCATCCTTCCTTATTCAGACCTCGAAGCGCTCTGATTGAATATTCGCAACTGCTATATTTTAACAGAAAAGTGTCGTGGCCCTGAAAAAAATATATTAAAGGTTGCGTCGTTGAAACGCAACGAACATAATTTTTCTCTGATTGTCAAGTTTTTCTGACAGCACAAGCTACGGAAAACTTTGTTTAATATCCTTATTAGAGACCTACAACCAAAATCTATCGAGAATGATTTTGGATAACAATAAAAATAGAGAAAAAAGGAAAACGAAAAAAAATGTTACATTGCAACGATAGAAACGTCAACATCTGAAAAACCACTGAGCGGTTTTCATGGTGAAAACCAGCGAAGAAAAATTTGGGTGATGGGAAGAAAAATGATTTTCATAAATCTCTTGGCAAGACGTTGATCACTCGTTGCTAATAGAATTATGATAATGGGTAAGCGAAATCGTGAGAGGACACGCACGGAGATGTGTGCACTCACAAACACTCATTACAGTTTAGTTTGTGCCGCATGTTAGTCATGGATCTAGACAAACGTCTGCGGATTATCGCGACGACATAAATGACGTTGATTCTCGATGTCGGCGATTCAAGCAGAGAACGGAAGGAAGAGAAAGATAGAATAGAGAGGGAGAGAGAGATAAAGAGATTTATCGATACGATCTATAATAACTGGTGTCGGCGTCTCGATTGCCGAGATGTTCCATCGGAACATAACTTTCTCAGCAGATATGCGCGGGTCCTGGATATTGTGTACGTGAAACGATTCCCGTGGAGAATTAAATGAAGGCTGCCAGAGGAAAACTGCTTCTCGATGTTTTCTCGTGTGTATGGGACGAAAAAAAAAGGAAATTGGTTATCGTTCGGATGCCTCGGAGAGAAGCATCGAGTGTTCAATAATAAAAAATACTTAATGTCAAACAGTTTCATCAGCCGTAATTATTGTCCGAATTAATGTATTTTGTTTTGTTTCGTACAAAATATATAAGAACAATGTTTTTCTTAATAACCTTGTTATTTAATCCTTAAAGGGTCTTATATGCTTGGGGCCCAAAAAATCAGGTCGATGTTCAATATTTTCTTCTGATGAGAGTAACGGGATAACGAGGTCAGGGTTTTACACACAATAAATATATAATCTTGCCGAGTTTACTTTTTTTTTAATTGATAGATATTTATAAGTAATGAAGTTATTATTGGGTGAAGTGGAAAGTTCTGAGCGTTTTCCGCTAGATGTCTTTAGTGAGCCATATCTCACGATGTATACATCGCATCGGATCATTATATACGGCGATTTAAAGGAGACATTACGCTTCAAAAAAAGTTCTTTGACAGTTTTGTGTTTGGTGAAGCCAGTTGTGTGTTACAGCGTTCCAAAATGGAGGTAAAAAAAGAGAAAATTCGATACATTCTTCAGTACCACTTGGACCAAGGTGAAAAGGCGGAGCAGGCGGCCACAAAAATTTGTGCTGTTTATGGAGCCAATACAGTATCGAATGCATCAGCAAAGCGGTGGTTCCAACGATTCCGTTCTGGTAATACGGACGTCGAAGATGAGACGCGCTCTGGTAGGCCAATCGTCGAAAATGTCGATAAAATCATGGAAATCGTCGAATCAGACCGGCATGTGAGGATTTATTCCATTGCTCAGGAACTAAAGATTAGCCAGAAAACCGTTTGGAACCATTTACATAAGGCTGGTCTCAAGAAGAAGCTCGATGTATGGGTGCCACACGAATTGACGCAAAATAACCTTTTGGACCGAATTGATGCCTGCGATTCTTCGCTGAAACGTAACGAAATCGACCCATTTTTGAAGCGGATGGTGACTGGCGATGAAAAATGGGCCACATACGAGAACAACAGCCGAAAAAGATCGTGGTCCAATCGCAGTGAGCCGGCCCAAACAATCGCCAAGCTCGGATTAACGGCCAAGAAGGTTTTGCTGTGTGTTTGGTGGGATTGGAAGGGAATCATCGACTATGAGCTGCTCCCATCGGGCTAAACACTCAATTCGGACCTCTACTGTCAACAACTGACCAGATTGAAGCCGGCGATCGACCAGAAGCGGCCAGAATTGGCCAACAGGAAAGGTGTTGTGTTCCATCAAGACAATGCCAGGCCGCACACATCTTTAGCGACGCGCCAGAAGCTCCGAGAGCTTGGATGGGAGATTCTATCGCACCCGCCGCATAGTCCAGACCTGACACCAAGCGATTATCACCTCTTCAAGCATTTGCAAAATTTTCTTGATGGTACGAAACTGGCCTCAAGAGAGGCTTGTGAAAATGAGCTGGTCAAGTTTTTGACCAATATGGATGAGGACTTCTTTAATCGCGGAATTATGAAATTGCCTTCAAAATGGACAAAAGTTATCGAACAAAACGGCGCATATTTGATCTAAATCGGGTAATCCTAACTATGTTAATTTCATCGTCGAAATAAAGCGAAAAAACGCTCAGAACTTTTTACTTCATCTAATATTATTTTAACAAATACACACAAACCATATTTTTGACTTGTTCCCTAGCGAAGTCGCGCGAAAAGCTAGTAGCATATATATTAACTATATTAGTCACCGGATCAGTCAGTAAAGGGAAAAAAAGCAATTTTTTTATGAGCAAGTTTCATTGTCTCGTTCATTCAATAACGGAGTCCGCAGGCATCCGAGCATGGGCCGGAGAAAATGATGCTGGTCTTGAAAATGGTATAATCTTGGTCGGGAGAGAAAGCGAAGATATCGATCGAACGAAACGTTTATCCGCGCGATGCCCATCGGTTTCACTCGAAACCGGGCACTTCGTATTACCGAAGTATCGAATGAAAACCGGATTAACGAAGGAAATAAGTTTGTACGTGTTGAATTGGGAAAAGCGTGAGAAACGGGAGACAGAGCCGATAAATTCCGCAAGTGTAAAACAGACCTCGTCTGCCGAATTCGTTACGTATGTATGAATATTTTTGTCGACGTAGGATTTCGTTGAATGTTTTTTTCTCTTTTTTTTTAATCTACCGGTTTGCCGTGTTGGAGGCACTTCCGGTGTGGTGCATTTCCGTGACGTCGACTTCGTTTATCTTTTCTATTATTCTCGCTCTATGGCAGACGTAGCGTTACAAAAAAAAAATCTCTCCTATGTTTACCAAATGTACGAAAAAAATATCGCACCGATATATCCGTGGAAAGATGAAATATTTTGCCATTGCAGTGCGCGCGCGCGTGTACAACGAAGCTCGCCGGAAAAAACTCGTAAATCAATTTTTTCCCAAACCAATAAATCACGCATGGATTTTATTTTGATTTGAAATCAAGATGAATGCGCGCTAGCTCAAAATCCAATGATACGAAAAGTTCGTTGTTTCTTTTAGTGTCAATAGATGGAACGAATATTCGTTAATTCTTGCCAGTTGCGTTGGGCCAAATAATTTATAGTAACGCCGAAATTTTCGTTATTATGATTGTTGTGCAGTGTACGAGAGCATGGCTATGGTAACGCTACGAAAATTAACGAGTTGGAGCATGAACGCGTCCCACGGAGAAGCGTATAAAACCGTGACAGCGCCCATACAGTGTTCCATACCCGCATATGAAAATTCATTGCTGGCGAGCAAAAGGACCTTAACCGACCTCGTTTTACGTGCGAAATTTTGTTGGTTAACCCTCCCCTTTGTTTGCTATCAGTATACTGCATACACAGATATATATATATATATATGTATGCAACACAGTGCACACCGTGCACCATGCTAGAGAATAGAATTCATTCGCTGGAATACACATTCGCTTTACGTCGCCACGTCAACTCCATTTTATAACGCACATCCGTTATTTTCGTCGCTTTTGAGATATCGAGCAGATTAAATACTGCGGAAACGGATATGAGAATAATGGCTATTGGAGTTGTATGAACACCAAGAGAGAGAAAGAGGGAGAGAGAGAGAGAGAGAGAGAAATGATGTTGTAGTTTGCATCGTTGCAATGCGATATTTGCTGAAGACGGCTGTGGACGTAACGCAAGTTAGGTTAGATTAGCGAAGGGCGGGTAAGGAGTGACATGAAAGGGTTCAATTCGGAAAGGCAAACGTCGAATCCCGCAAGAGTATACGTTGGAACTCAGGACATACTCATTAACGATACATTTATATATTCTAGATGTAAAGTGAAATCAGTTGTATCATTGTATTTAAAATGTGGGTCTGAAGTTTGCATCGTTGCTACGAAACGATTGTTCTTTTTTTTTTAATTTTTTAATTTATTGTAATTTTTTGCACATTTGAGCTCTAGTTTCTTCAGGCCTTAGGTCACTCTAGGATTTTCCAAAAATTGATTTCTTTTTTGTTAAAATGTACCTTAGTACCTATAAAATCATATTCCAAAAGATTAACGGTGTGAAAAATCTCTAAGTACTGGATTTTCGAATTCTAGCGCAACCCCTCTTGATCAAAATTGTAACTTTTTAACTTTAAACGCGTTTATCTCAAAACTACATTTTTCAAGTCAGCCGGACTCATAACTCAAACAAATTTCACCTGATTCATTTGAAATTTTAACTGTATATTTAGAATTAATTTTGGATTATATTGCATAGTTCCTTTTTTATAAACAATTTTCTGATGATTTTCTCATGGCATTTTATACTTTTTGTTTTAGAAATGCGCCATTTTGACAAAAAACAATATATGAAAAAAATCCTACGTACTTCTATAGCTATTCTTATATATAATCGAAAAACCTTTAGTGTCTCATCATAACTCAAAAATTATAGAAACTGTTGGTTCAGCCGTTGACCCTCCAGAAATAAAGGCGTCATTGGAAAAATGCTGCACAGTCGCCATTTTGACATTAATCGCTGTGAAAAAATAATTTTGTATAGTCAATTACGCGTATAATAAAACCTCTATTTTGTAATTCCGATTTGTTTTATGGTTTCACTGAAAAAAAAATTACAAAAGCTTTGATCGAACCCCAATTTTGCATACAGCCTAAGAGCAAACGGAGTAACAATGCATCGAATTTTTATCGTCACGGTAGTATTTCCGTAATACTCCAACGTATCCTCTAAAATCTATCTTGAAGTTACAGAGGCATATTCAATGTGAAATTGTCATTTAGTGATCCATTTCACGCCTAAATAGAGCCCATAACGTTTTGCTTTATTCACCCGACTGACCAAAAGCATGAACTCTTAAAAAATGAACTGAGAGTTTCTTTTTTTTTCCTTCGAAGCCTCTTTTTTTGAAAATCGAACAGCACAAATATCTTCAGCCAGAAATTATTGAAATTTACCGCGAAAATCCTTCCGCCCCTCCAGCGCGTATGCGTACCGGGATCGTTATCGAGATATTTGTTAGGTTTTCCGTACATATATGTATTGTCGTTTGATTTAAATTTACAGAACTAATCTGTGCTCGAATTGTTCCACCCGTAGAATTTATTGAATTCGCATGACCGAATGAATGCGGTCTCGCATGTACGCAGCGGAAGTGCAAGCATGAAGGCCCCGCAGGTCGGAAATGAATGATTAATAATCGCTTTTGTGATCTGGCAATAGAGAGGCTCGGATTTTTATTATTATCATTATTATTCGGACAGTGGTTTTTTATTTTTCATTTTATGGTGAATATTTTGGGTTTTCAGCATAAAACCCGAGGTAATTACCAACTGTGATATATATAGCTTGATATTTGATTATTCCTCCGGTATGTCGAGTCGCCTAGGCATTCTCGTCACTTTTTCCACGCTCGATAAATAAATTATTCAGCTAATGAAATTCTTTGACCCTGCTGCGAACTCTCGTTTCTCGGGCCGTCGCTGTTGTAAATTAAAATCTTTTTCTATCGGCATCGCAAAACACGTTGAACTTCCATGCAAATATTTTATTACCCTGGAAACTGAAAAAAAAGCACAGCTCACATTCGTTATTTACGAAAAAAGGAACCACGTACAAATGTTACAAGCGTGATTTTTTCAAGATGATTTTTTTGTTATGAAAAAGAAAAAACATCCGTAAAATTTGAATGAACACCCGACGTTAGTTTGTAAAAATTTGAAGGAACACACGACACTTTGCGGAGAAAATTTTTGACGTAAGGCTTGTTTGAGAATGTATTTTCTGGAGCATATTTTTTTGTAATGAGTATTCAAAATGTCGACGATAAAACGAATAAAGCCGTAATGTGACGTCGAGGCATTATTTGATCAACGAAGAAGATCGTTTTATCGAACGATCTTTGATATCGGTGTATCTTCGATTTTCTCGGAAAGATGTAGCGTCATCGAGAAAGAGAGATAGAGCGAAAGAGAGAAGGGAGGCTTGAGCTTCGACAGGAGAGTCGGCTGGCATTTAGTATTATCTTCCCGATATTGCAGAATTTCCCTCTGTTTCTCTTTCTGGCATAAGGTCGTATGAGACAGCGTTGCTTGCCAATGATAATAGCTCGAGCCACGAACTCGACCCTCTTGCTCATCAAGAACCCAACACGAGGACGCAAATCGAGGAAGCCGTCGAGAGGGTTGTCCCAGAAAGTTTCCAAGGCTCCATATGTATATGTACACGTGAATAAAGGTGATTTTGACGACATTCGACTTCAACGACCATCCTCACAGCAGCCCATTGTCCCCACAATCAAGATTATCTGAACCCCAATGTCTCCAAAATTACCTTCAAGTAAATCGCAATGTTCCAAAATCCTTAGAGCGTACACTGATATGAAGGTCATTTCAACGACCGTCTTGGCTCCAAAAGCAACGTTTTCTTTAAGGAGGTATCCCTCTCTGGAAACTTTAAAAAAATGTTTTTTTTGCATGTCGTTATAGTGTAAACTTTTAAGAATAGTTTAGGACTAACCGGACCCTGAAATTCTGAAAATTGACGAAGTAACACCTATTTTAGTGGACCTATTTAGGATGATTTGCGTGTAACGAAAGCGAACATCAGAGCACAAGAACACTCAAAAGAGGCCCGAACTGCCCGCAGTTTGCATACACGGAGAGAATTAAAAAGTAATTTTTGTCGTGAATTTCACGGTAAAAATTACCGTGATATATTTCAATGTGGTGACAAGTGAGAAAAGCATAATAATACGTATGCGACAAGTTTTTTTTAACTCACGTTACAGAAAATTTCAAATACGTAGCTAAAATTTTACTATACAAGAAGGGTAGCGCGCACGATAATTTTTACCGAGAGCACAATACATTTTCCTATAACACTCATTAAATTTTATAATAAATCTTAAAATAACTCTTATAAAGACGATACTTTTTTTATAGACATTTTTGAAAGGCATAAAATAATAAAATGCACAGTAAAATTTCGCTGATATTATATATTTTTTAAATTTAAGTTTTGCGTATTTTGTTACACATCAAAATTTACTAGAAAATCTGGTAAAATTTGCTATCTGAAGAAGAAATTTTATTTTATTTTCGTGAAAATCTGTGTTTTACTCAGTAATAATAAGCGAAGTTTCAGGGTTGTCATCTGGTTACCGTTACTGCACGGTAATTTTTAACATTTAATTCTCTCCGTGTAGATTAAGTGTGCAACATCATCTCGATGATGAGGAAGGACACTTATATATGGTGCCGAAATCGCTGACTAGCGGTAAGACGAAAATATTTCACAAGATCGTGTAAAATATGTACCAAAACTTTGAACGCGATTATCTCGAACCTACATATCTTGACACGGCGGGATTGATATCTTGGGTAACTTTCACACTATTTACTTGAATTTGCACAGTTAGCGTTCAAACAGCAGTCATTTTTAGTTCACGATCGCATTTTTTAAATGGATGAACCATTTGTTAATAACAATGACTTCAGCATGCTGTTTTTCAAGAGAAAAATGAGGTTTTCTTTGGAGAAGCTGTTATTTTTCGTATTTTTCGAAATTTCAAACAGTGGATCGTGAATCCATAGCCAGTTGGATATATTTGAAGAAAAAAATGTTTGTTTTCGTTTTAGATCACATTTGCGCCTGGTAGAGATCCCGTCATTTCGGGCCTTGCCGCTAAATGACTTGAATGCAAAGATCAAGATTTGAAAGATTTTCTTCCGAAAAAATTATATTGTAACCACAAAAATGTGTACAACATGCTGGGAAAAAAATAAATTTATTCCAACCAATGTGTTACGAGAAAAAATTCATCATTCTGACCCTTCAAACTGGGCTTCCGGAGAGGGGTATCCCTTTAAAGAAATTCAATTACTAATCGCAAAACAGCGAGATGTCTTGAAAGCCAATATTACATCGATATAATTGGGTCAAAATGATGCTATTGAAGTTTGCATCGTTGGAAGGCAACGAACTTTTTTCTTTTCTTTGTATTCCCGTATTCTTGGCACATTTAGGCTACGAAAGTCACTGAAACATATTTGAGAATCCTTAATGAAAATTTATAACGAAAGGATACAAAAAAAGACTTTAGATATGAATAAAAAGAAAAAAACACAAATGTGTGTGTGTGTGTGTTTGGGATGAAGGAAAAGGAGAAGTCGATGGACGCGAAGCATCAGCGATTCTATTTATTATTTGATTCTATTTATTTGAAAGATATTTATTTAAATCGCCGATAATCGAGCGTTGGAAAGATGCGAACTAAATTCATACAAAAAGCAAAAAAATCAAAAATTTATTTGAAAAATTATGAAAATTGAGTTGTATTGCATTCGGATTTACGTTTAAAAACTCTATGTGACTTTTTCTTTAGGTAACATGGACAAGCATGTTTTGCGAATAGACAATGGCAAGTTCGCGAAACCCACTTTCTGCATTCCCTTTCATGTATAGTGCACGTAAGATTCTTTATTGTCTCTACTCTAATTCTTCGTAAGCCTCGCAACGGACAGCCAGTTGCGTTATACGTGTGTTGCCACGCTAAGTTCGTCACGAAGATTTCCCGATGTTTATACGCTGTCACGAGATACAGGATTTCAGTGTGTGCGCGCGCGCGCGTGTGTGTATTTGTTTGTGTGTGTGTGTGTAGGTACGTTAAAGTCGTGCAAGCGCCGAAGCGAGCTAGAGCACCTTGTCGTCGATACAAGCGGCGCACACGGACCGCGAGCGAGCTACGGAAGTAGGTATGCTCCGTAACGAGGCAGACGAGCCTGTAGCTTCGAGTGAGAGTTTCAGAGAGAAACCCGATCGTGTACAGTATTAATGCAAACCCCGCGCCCCCGGTGCACTCTCCACGTGAAACTTTCAACGTGTTTTTATATATATATACACGGTCTCGTAACGAAAATCCAAAGAGGAGTTCAAATATAAGACGAGGAAATATTCAGAGTCTCGGTAAAATTATACTGCTCCTCGTAATGGAGTATCGAGGGACGATGTTCAGAAGGTCCGAAGTTCAAAAATAATGATTACAGCAATGGGTGTTCGAAAACCCCCATTGCTGCGACGGGCGCGATAAATCATTTACAATACATTTTTTTACTCATCTAATTATTTGGTGGACATTTTTTCCCCGAATTATAGTACTGAATTTTTGATCGTTGGAATGTAACGAAAATATATTTTTTTCGTATTGTCGTATTTTTTTTTTTTTTTGCACATTTAGACTAGGAAGACCCTTAAGACATTTTTGAAAATCTTCACTATAAATTTACAAGTAAAGCCTGCATCGAAAAGATTTTAGATAATAGGGAAAAATAAAGAAGTGGAAAAATCAAAAATTTGCGTTGCATTCCAACAATGCAAATTTCAACAGCATCCCGAATTTAAGCTTTTCAGATTGAGGCTACGACAATAAGCGAAAGATTTTTTCAGGACGCCTATGGAACATTGTAATGTATCAAGTATAACAAATATGTGAAATATTTATATACAAATTTCTGCTGTGAACTTTGTTCTGGCAATACGGAAAAAAGTATTGCTGAGAATTATTATCGATTTTGGAAAAGGAAAGAGTTGTTGATCACAATTGGTGAAATAACGATCTGCCAAAACTTTACGTTCATTACGTCGAAGATATGTTCTTCAACAAAAGATTTCGGATAATAACAATAAAGAAATGGTAAATATTTATATTTACCATTTCTTTATTGTTTATATATATATTTACTATGTCTTTATCCTTTAATTCTTATTTGAACAAGAATTTATGAAACCTTTAATTTATGAAATGTTTTAATTCTTTTATGAATTTATGAAATCTTTTAGTTCTTATTTTAATACGAATTTCGTCGCATTCCAACGATCGGAACTTAGTCACCACGAGAACGTGATCATTTAGCTCTGATGAAAGCTTGCCACACTCGATTACACGAACTGAGAGTAACGGAGCAATGGGGCGAATTACATCACCGGCAATTTCTTCGCGCGCGTTCGCTATTCACACGAATGCCGTTAAAACCTAGGCAGAAGATTCCGCGGTCTCCGTACGTCTATCAAGGCGGGCAATCGAAGAGGATCTTGCGGGAAACGAGCTGAGCCTGGCCCTTCGAGCCCCTTCGGGTTGCAAAGCGCAGGACCAGCGATTCTCCCGGAAGATCGAGATTGCGAGTAATTCTAATTGGTCGTAGACGAGAGTGAAAAAAAAAGAGCACTCCGCGCGAATACTCGGGATCAGAGTCATTCTGCTCGTCTCGGCTTCTGGTCTGGCACGGACGGTAAGAAAGAACAAAAAAGAAGAGGGAAAAAAAAAAAAGAAACGCTTTACCTAATGTCGAGTACTTTCACATTTCTCACGAGCGCGTCTACCGGCGGTCTGAATCTTTACGCGCTGTCGTCTCCGTATAATAGCGAACGAAACAAATTAACGATAAGAATACATAAACAACAAAAAAAGCTGAAGAAAAGCGAAAGGAAGTCGTTATACCCGATATACCTTGTAAAAAGTATGCGAGCTGCCCTTCCAAAATTAATGAAAGTTTCGTGTCACGCCTCTCTCGCTTTACCGATATCATCTCTGTGCGAATTCTGTGTCGTATATATAAATTTAAATCGCGTTATAGGTGGGAGCATCGTTGTTTCGCGATGTCCCCCTGTCTCTCTTTCTCTCTCTCTCTCTCTCTCCCTCTCTCTCTCTCTCTCTCTCTCTCTCTCTCTCTCTCTCTCTCTCTCTCGCTCTCTCCGTGAGTCTCATTGACGCGTGTCTCCAAGATCTTACGTTCGTTTTCTCACACGGTTTTTGTACCCGTATCGATTTCTTTCGGCGTAGCCGGCAAGAGACGCGAGAGGATCCGTATAAACCGCCGAAAGTGGGCCGATCGCGCATGTGCCAGTCCGCATCCTTAATGGGACATATACGGTAGTTACGCGCAAATCGATGCTACATATACGTATGTACACATGTGTGTATATGTGGAGCGATATATCGTTTGCTTTCTAAAATAAAAATAAAATTCTGAATGAAAGCGGGGAATAAAAGATGCCATTCGGACAGAGAGTGGTAGGTTGCCATCTTCGTTCGTACGAACGTCGTAAACAGGGACGAATTACAACCCCCTTCGTTGCACATCCAACTTTACTTTTATCATACCAATTTTAGGTTTTTCCAATCTCTTATGACTCACATAAACGTTTTTTTTTTTCTCGAATTGTCTGCTTCTGAATTGAATCTTTCATTAAGGCCTTAGGCCACTCTAGGATTTGCCAAAAATCGATTTTTTTGTCGTTGAAAATGTACCTTAGTACCTATAAAATTATATTCCAAAAGATTATGGGTGTGAAAAATCTCTAAGTACTCGATTTTCGAATTCCAGCGCAACCCCTCTTGATTCATGTCGTGACTTTCTACTAACTTTAAACACGTTTATCTCAAAACTACATTTTTCAAGTCGGCCGGACTCATAACTCAAACAAATTTCAACCGATTCACTTGAAATTTTAACTGTATATTGAGAATTACATCTTCTCAGGCACTACGTAGGATTTTTAAATTATATTGCATAGCTCCTTTTTTATAAACAATTTTTTTACGATTTTCTCATGGCATTTTATACTTTTTGTTTTAGAAACGCGCCATTTTGACAAAAAAACAATATTTGAAAAAATCCTACGTACTTCTAGAGCTATTCTTATATACAATCGGAAAAACTTTAGTGTCTTATCATAACTCAAAAATTATAGGAGTTGTTGGTCCGGCCGTTGACCTTCCAGAAATAAAGGCGTCATCGGAAAAATGCTGCACAGTCGCCATTTTGACATGTATCGCTGTGAAAAAATCATTTTGTATAGTCAATTACGTGTATAATAAAAGCCCTATTTTGTACTTCCGATTTATTTTATGGTTTCGCTGAAAAAAACATCACAAAATATGCCCTTTTTGGCCTCTCTAGTGGCCTAAGGCCTTAACCGAAAGTTGGAAGACAGGTACGGTAGGGAGGGGCATGTTGAGCAAGTTGAGAATTATCGCCCTGTAATTCCTTAATAGTCTGCCGTATAAAAATGAAACCTACTTTGGTCAATAGGAAATTTATCTGGGAAAAAAGTCTGTAGACGAAATTCCTGTCATCCTTATTGTTTCACAGATAATCGCTCTCAAATGACTAAGGCTATATTTGCTCAACCTGCCCCGATAGTGGGGTAAGTTGAGCATGAGTATGCGGTAAGTTGGGCAAAGTAAGAATAGCATTAAAAAATCAGACGTATGCAACACGATTTGGTACAATTCAGTCATAAACCAACAGTTGCTTCTTATTTAGTTAATTTTTGAAACATTAACATTAATTGCAATAAACTTTGAAATATTTTTTCTCATACAATGGTAGAACAAAATCTTCCAATCACGTTTTTTTTTCTTTTGGATGCAATAATAATGAAACATCCTGTGTTACCGTCTCGTGCGCAGCATGGCAACGGGCGATGGCGTGATGTGCCCCCCCCCCCCCCATACACCTCTCTTTTCGCTATTTGATGCACCCGCATGCATTGCTTAGCTTTCCAGATATTTCGATTGCCCAACTTACCCGACTGCTCAACATGCCCCTCCCGA